>JARVJO010000001.1:24761059-24776573 GCA_031762555.1 Cynodonichthys magdalenae
CCCCGACAACATAGCTCCTAGGATCATCGGGACACTCAAACCTCTCCACCACGATAAGGTGGCAGCCCAGGGAGAGAAAAAAAAAAAACATTAAATGAAATTGTGTAAATATGACAGGCACTATGAACCTTGTGCTTGAAATCTATGGTGACACTGCAGAAATCTAAAAAATATGAAGTGTCACTTTTTTGTTGATTTATTTTGATTTTTTTTCATAAATGAAAGAAAATTAACGTTATTTGTACATTATTTAAGCAATGTGGCATTTGAAAGAAATTATACACTCAAAGCAAGCATAAAGATTCTAAAAAATTAAATACATCTTTTCATACTTACTTATTAGCTTTTCTATTACCCCTGCTTACCGATGCACCAATCAGCATCAATTATTCCCAGATTTAATATAATTGTTATGGCTGCGAAATGTAAACCCCCTAACTGTTAGAATGGTGGTCATGCACAATCAGAGTTTAAATTACTTTCTAAAATATGTTTTCCAGTCGAGGTAATTGATTTTGTTTGTGATGAACCCTGGTGACACATTATTTAGTATCGTCACATTACCTTTTTACAATCCAGGTCGTCATGGTCGTTCATTATAATTATCTGATGAGGAAATTAAACTAGTCACCAGCTCCACTGCAAGCCTCCGTGGAAAAGCAGGGATGGATTAAGATTTTCAGGACTATTGAAGTATATTGAAAATGTTGTTTGTAGGTTTTAGTCATTTAAATTCAATTCATCAACAAGAAAGAAAAAAAAAACACAAAAGCAAGAAATTTGGATTTGTAAGGTAAAACAAAATTTATTTTTACACAGAGATTTTTGCTGAAAAGTTGCAAAAGACTCTGTTAATCATCATTTCTAACCCTTTTTCCTTCAGACTGACTATCAAACTGTAGCAAGGCCTTTTAAGAGTAAAGTTTGATCATTTCAGTGTATTTTAAATTTTGTGTTTAATTGTAGAGCCACTTATTAGAGTGGTTATATAGTGATGATTTCTGTTGCAATGTAACAAGCAGCAGAAGTCTGCAGTTTCTCTAAGCCATATGGTCCTTTGAGTTGTGGAAAAAGGGTTTTCTAGTTCTCATCAAATTACCCACAGACGATTTGCCCTAAAGACCTCAGTGGCTCTCAGACAGTCTCCTTCATCGTTGCTATACTCCTATAAAAGCGGCAGCTGAACGCCTTCTTCTTGGGAAATGTTTGGCATTTTTTAAATGTTTGCAGCAAATGCAAATTAGTTCTCTTCGCAGCAACAACCCATACAAAATGTAAAAAGGATTCCATTTGGCCTGACAAGCTTGTGGGTCTTTACATGTAATAGAAACTGAATTAATGAATAATTGAAAGCTTTACAGCAGATACTTTTGATTCCATCATTACAATGAATAAATAAGAAGTTGATTTCATAGATGCTCTAAAAACAGACATATTTTCAACCAATAGATGTGGTTTTATGGACATTTGATATAATTGCTTGCATGAACTCTGATTAAAATTATTATTGTTTTCTTTGTGGTTGTGTGGCAGTTAGCAATCAAAATAAGAATTTTGTTAACTTCTGTTAAATACCTTTTTTAATTTTGTGTGTTTAGGCTAGCTTGTATTGTTATGTTTTTACTTAAAGTCCCATTTGAAAAGTAATATATATGCTTTTAATTTCAGAATTTAAACCTGTGCTGAAGAATAAAAAACATAGAAATTAAATTTTGGGAAAAGTGTTGAATTTTGAGAAGTTTTGAAAACTGCAGAAAGTGTCAGAATGAAAAAATGAAATCAATATATACACACTAATGGGGTTAACATCCAGTAAGTTTTGGCCTAACTAGCTAATATCGCTATAAAAGATTATTATAATTAGATTATTTTGCCATCTTTGTTTCATTCAGTGTTTATGATGTGTCCACATTTTCTCCAGAAATGTTTTATTACATGGTAGGTTAATAAAATCTCTAATTTTATTGATGTAATGCTTCCTCCCTGTTTTGATCTGACTGATTTTTAAAAGTAGTCATATATTTTCTTGCAGTTGTAGTCAAATATCATATCAACAAAAATCATAGATATTGTCTGATATGCTATAAACTTTGTGCTTAATGTAAAATGTTGCAATTTGTAGATGCCATTAAGCCTCTGTGCCTCAATCTGTTGTAATGTTAGTTTATTAATAATACTATTAATATATATATTTTATTAATTTTTTTGTCAGAATTAGCAGTGAAAATATTTCTTTCTTTTAGATATTAACATTATACGATTACCAGAGTAAATTGAATCTAATTTGATGAGTAGAAATATAACGTCTAACTATTTAACAGTCTAACACTCATTTAGCACGTGCCAGAGTCTAATTTGGATGTTTTTGTCCTTGGAGCAGCGATGGACGATTGCCTGTCTCTTCCTCACAATGCTCAGCGGAGGCACGATTTATCAGAGGCTCATTGATATTCAGCACCACATTGACCAGTGAAGTGACGACGCATAACAATGAGCGCAATTAAGTTTGCATGTTTTTAGTAATCAAACCAAATGCATACTGAGAGTGTGGCGTACTCTTTTGAAGACATGTTCATCAGACATTTTTAATAGCAGCAAGAGCATTAAGTAACCGGAGGGTGAATAAAAAGCTGAGACCACGTTCACCCACTAAAAGCCGGATTAGCTAAAAAAGATTTTAGCCCTGTTTTTGACTGTCATATTCTTGATATTTGTTACTTTTTATTGTGAATGTGATATTTGTGGTTTTAAATTGTATTGACTACAAGAAGTTTAAAACTTTCATATTTCCCATAACAAGTTTTTAAAAATCACTACATTGTTTAGGTAGATCTTTTTTTTTTCTGAAAAGCTTTGACAGCTTTTGAAATCTTGCTCTAATAAAACCATGCACTTCAGTAGCAAAGAGAAAAGCTGGCACTAAATGTCATGGGTTTAAAAAGAAAGGTTCCATCTGTCGCTACTAAACTCCTGATTTTATTTTCATGAATATTAATAAGCTATATGAATAAAAGGGGGTTTCTTTCTCAATAAGACACCCCTACTTTTTAAAATGATATTTTGTATTTGTTGTATTTACTTAAAATCAAGTTATCTCACTCAATCTATCATGACAGACAACAAGGAGTATGAATTTATAGTTAGATTTCTAACCGTAGATTTTATAATTATTATTATTATTATGGTACTGTAAATGTAAAAGTACAAGGAATAAATTCTGTATCCTGAGAGACAGAACTTTTTCTTTTTACGACTTTGAAATGCCATTTCGAGCGCTCACTCAACCAAATCAACAGCAGATAAAAGCTCCTGCCAACTGATTATCACTGATATTGATTAGATAGTATTCATAGCTGTGAAACACAGAGCTTTATAAAATTTCCTGAATTATGTATTAGTCATGAAGGGTAAGTTTCTGATAAAATGAAAGAAATTATGTGCTTTTAGTGACATATTAATACTTCAATATAGATATTCTCTCAGGATATTTTTAGAATACTAGAGAATTGACTATATCTGCTCCACACTAGCCTGGTAAATCCAGCCCCTTGTCCTTCACTTTGCTTCATACAGAAGGTCTGGACTCTTGGCTATTGAGAAGCAATTGCTTGCTGGAAGCGTGGCCTCTGTTAAAGTTTAAAACGATTGGATTGGTTTGCTGCGACGTATACATGCGACAGCTCCTCTGTGAAGGAGCCAAGGAGGCTAAGCTAAGAAGCTAACTGGAAATTGTGTGGGTTGTAAACAACCCTACTGAGAGGAGAGAAGTAAGGAGCTGAACGAGACAGTTGTAAATGATGCTGCAGGCTTTGTCAGACAATTTGGAAGCCTTATCAACACGGACTGGCTTCATTCACTTCCTCTACTGCCACTGCTAAACTACAAGCAGACAATGCGCAGAAAATCGACGTTGTCGTTTAAAACTCCTCCTTCTGTTAGCTGATTGGCCCAGGTAAAATTCTACCGAAGAAATCCTTGTTTATGGGAGAAATCCTAGACGGAGCAGTGAAGGGAAACTAGAAATGAGCAGAACTGCATAGGAAGGCAAGGGCCAGGCTAGCTCAACACTGATGCGCGTACAAACTCTCGTAGCTGCTCCGTTGATTTCAGTGGAGCTGCGCCGGTCTAGCTGTGTTTAAACTTAAAAAAAAAACACAAAACATTGTGCTACATTACTCATAACAGTGACGCAGGATACAGCCGCCATCCCTATATGGAAGTATTTTTGCTCACTTTTTGTTTTCCCAAGCTAAGATGGGGGCTAACTGCCGGATTCAAGCGATGGGACGAGCTGAATTTGACTGGGAAAAAGTGCAACCAAGGACTTAATGTCTGCTCCAAACACTTTATCTGTGGTAAAAGACCAACACTGGACTACCCGGTTCCTTTTCCTGCACTTTCTGTCGATAAACAGATACAGTAAACCTTATTGTTTTTACTGTAGCCTAATTCCAGTTTTACTCATAGCATCCATGCTAGCCTCATACAGCGATCTACTGCAGTCAGTCCCACATATGATGATATTATACTTGCAGAAAATAATTCTAAACATCACTATTAAGTTTGTTTAAATGATGCAGAAGCGGTGACTCGAATAATAAAAATACACACACGCAATAGATGCAGCAAGCTAAGCTGGAAAACACCTGTTAAATTACAACCTTTTTAACAATTCCGCTCGCTTTCCAAGTCTGTCGAAGACCTCGACCCTCGAGCCAACATTTCAAATGAACTTCCCTGTGATTCCTGATGTTGGACGTGTCAAAACTTGCTCTAGGAATGTCTTTTTCTGTTACGGTATCAATGACTCTCCGTAAAGTCTAGTCCAATCTTTTGAGCGAGCAGCAGATACTGTATGCAAATGATATGTGTGACGTCACGAGTGAAGGTCCCCATTTGACTACATTTGAAATGAGTTGATAGTTAAATAAATTAATGTGTTTATGCAAAATGTTTGCTCTATAATGCCAT
Source organism: Cynodonichthys magdalenae (assembly GCA_031762555.1). NCBI lineage: Eukaryota > Metazoa > Chordata > Actinopteri > Cyprinodontiformes > Rivulidae > Cynodonichthys > Cynodonichthys magdalenae. The sequence continues at coordinate 24,766,031 of JARVJO010000001.1, forward strand.
TTCTTTATGCACACTCATTATGACTAATCATTAAAAATACATTCAGTTATTAGTCTGAAATGAGGACGGGTGCTGAAAATGACAAGAAAAATCATCAAATGCAACCCTTTGATGAAAAAAACATCATTCTGTAAGAGAATAATGCCTTTGAGTTTTAAACAAAACCATCAGTGATAACTTTTTCCACGCTCCTACCCTTTTTTCCCCTTCAGTGACTTAATGAGAAGGTTGTTATATAATTACAACTAATCACCTAATCAAGAGCGCAAACAACTGCCCTGAGAATAAAACCTTAAAAAGACACTTTCCCCCCTGAACGCACTGAAAGTGACTGTGCTTATTATATAATTCTCCATGTCAAACTTCACAAATCATTCTTATATGTCATCCCTGTCCATTAACAACATGTCTATGGAACTATTACTGCAAAGGTCACTGCCTCAAGGAACAGCAGAGGGGAGTGAAATGTGCGTGAAATAGCTGGAGCTAGTTTTCTTGCATGCTGCAGCTCTTTGCCTCACTTGCCATTTAAAAACTGGTGAGCTTGGCTGATAATCCCCGTTGAAGGAGTGGAGCTGATCCCTGAGCTTCAGTGGCTATTGAATCCATATTTTATTGTTCTTTGATTTCCATTTCAGCTATTTAACAAGCAGACAATGAATTGGTGACCTTCATATTGGCTGTGTCTCACTAGGTCTGTGCAGTAAACCCTTTAATTTTCACACGTTTGTTCAAAACACAATTTTTTTTTTTTTTTAAATGAGTTATTTCTTCCTCTTCGGTAGAAGCATATATCCGTCTGCAAGGTCTCAAGAAAATATGACCTGGGTGTTTCAGCATGAATTTTTTTAGGAGACTGAGCAAGAATGCTCGGGATGAAAAGCAGGAATCAAATGAAAGCGATAAGAGATGTTTCATGCACCAGTAGTCCCCTGTGTGATAGTGAGCTCAGGAGTGCAGGGCCTAATCCATTGGATTTTAGGTGTGCGATGGAGAAGATTAGAGGGAAACTAGTTCTTCTTTTCTGTCTGAAGTCATGCTTGATATTCCTCTCTTGTTTTCCTTGAGCTCATTGTGATGTTAGAAAGACTGAGTTATAGCACAAAAGAAGAAGGAGAAATAAGCTTAGTAAAAAAAATGATGGAACACTGAAAAGCAGCAGCGTCGGACAGTTTTTGATAATTTTTCAGTGTTTTACGGGGGGGGTTGTTTTCTGAAAGTAATTTCAGAACATGCAGCAGATAGCGCTGCAATGTCAAGAATAAACAGTGATTAGTAGTAATCTGACTAATTTTGTTTGATTCATGTTTACACAGAAAAGCAGCAGGAAGAATTATTTATAAGATTTTAGTTGAAAGAAAACTGATATTAAATACAGCTGAGCTCAAGTTTTTATAAAAACGTAAATTATTAGGAGGGGTTCATGACTTATTCATGCTTACATTTCAAAATAAAAGTCTTTCCGAGTGTGTTTTATCTCTACAGAGTTCTTCTCGGGTCTTGTGGTCATAGGAAAAGTCACTCAAAAACATATTTTAATCAATTCTGCAGCACAGAGATAATGAATAATTTATTAAACATCGACATATTAGACATGGTTTGACATGTGCAATCACTAAAATTGGGTTGTCTCAAATATTTACCAACTGGTTGCTCGTGCTGCCTCGGTTCACATTTTTTTGCAACCAAAATGAAAACATCTAATAACCCCGCCTGTCAAAATTCTGATGGCATACACCTCATCGCCTCCCTGCGGGGGCACCAGCAGGGTAGTCTGTGCCACATTTGATTACGGCCTTGAAGGCAAAGAGCAAATGTATAATGACCTTATCAGTAACAGATGATTGAGATCTTCAAAGACGCTGCTCTGCCCCGGTGCCTGTTCGTCTGCCCGGCCGGGGATGCAGGATGATCAAAGGCCTCGAGAACATGGTGACTCAGCAGCCCTGATTCTCACAGACCTCAGCTCATAACCCGTCTGACACTGCTTATGCATCAACACTGACAGGTGTCACACTGTTGCTTCCCAGGTGGTGCATTCTGCAGACTGATCAGGAAGAGACATTGTTGTTTGATCTAAAACGTCCTTGGTGTCAGATAAAAAAGAAAATGCGACGAGATGAAAGTATTTTTTTATCACTGGAACAAGTCCAGGCGGCGGCGCCCCTCACATTTGGCAGGTATCTATCGAAGCTGCATTGGGGTTATTCAACATTTGACTGATCAAGTGAACCTCATTATGTTTATGTCATCAGCAGGGATGCTGCAGTGGATTAACAGCTTGTCTGGGATTGGCTCCATTCCTGCATGACCCTTAATAACAAATAAAGTAATTACCAGGTGAAGACAGTGAAAACTGGAATAAATGAATGTGTAGTGAACTGAAACTGGGTAATTAAGATTATTCAAATCTCTCCCATTAAAATTAATTGTAAACCCATGCATTATTTTTATTTTATTTTTGCTATCGTGAAACATTTTTATGATATTACAAGACATTCACAGCTGGTAAAATGTAGAAACTTCCTGGTAAATTTAGAAAAAACAAATTAAAGAGTTTTACTTTATTGCAGATGTTCCATTTAACATGTTTCTAAATTCTCTGGCATTTATGTAAAGCTCATCTTGCTGTTACATTTATTTGTTTGAATTTCTGCCAAGCGTCGCAAATAATTCATACATTTTATGACGAGGCAACGACTTTTATGTTTCACGAGTAAACAAGCATCAGTGTCAAAAATTCTGATGATTACTTGCGTTTATTCACTCTGACATGTCTTTATTACGCATCAGCACACACGTATCCTTGGTGTTTGCTCTGTGCAGCAGCCCACACTTCAGCAGCTCTCTTTACAAAAGCTGGTTTTTGCCAGTGGCTCTATCTTTCTCTGTCACTACAATTTCAAGACGGAAAGGTTAGCTGAGCGCAAGTCTGCATCTAGAAAGAGAAATCTAGAGATCTGCTGCTGCTCTCAAGGCGAAATCTGTGTAGTTATATACTTTTCTTTAAATAAGTCAATGAACTTGTGAACACGTCCTTATGTGTTGGGTAAAATAGTTCTGGCAAGAAGTGATTGTGTCATCTTCAAGGCAGGAAGAAGTCAAACTACAGAAATAGCTTGGAACTAAAGCAGATCAAAATGACAGTGAGGAAAGTGCATGAATGTCTTATTTTTCACAACTAAATGTCTTCAACTGATTTAAAGTGAGTAACATTTTTTTTTCTAACAGGCATATCAGAACGTATTACAAATAGTGTATTTTTTGCAAAACAACCTTTTATTAATTGAAGAAATAAAAACGCAGCCATTATAATCAATGATAGTATTTACACCGGCGGCGCAGGGCGGTGGTGAGTAAATGGTGATCTGCCAAAATTAGATGCGATCCTATTTTTGTCGGATGCTGGAACCGTACCGGAGTCGATCTACAAAGATCACGTCGCACCAACAGGTAAAGGAACGAGCACATCCGTATTCCCGTAATGCAGTAAGACCGTTTCACTTGGTAAGATTTCTTTAAATAAGGAAAAAGTTCCAGGCTAACTAGATCAATAATCTAAAACTTTCTGCTCTTGCGTAGTATATCAGTCTAAAACAAGATGAAAATATATTTTTGGCTCTTTTTTTTTTTGTTTTTCTTGCAGGGATGCTGGAGTATTTTGCAGGAGATTTACACACGATTGTCATCTGGGAAATCCGAGTTTGTGTCTCATCCAGTTTCCTGCTTCATTTCATCTAACAGAGCACAATTAGGGTGTCAGTTCTAGCTGTGCACTGCCATATGAATAACAGCTCTATATGAATCCAAAGAAACGTGCACAAATGTTTGAGTAAAAACGTTTTGAGCAAATGAATGCAATCTATCAACATGTTAGGAGACCTGCAGAAGTTTTTGGCATTTTGTAAACAAATGGAGGGGGGCTTGAATGACTAATTTCTAATGTGTGAATGCATAATGAAGGATTTTTAGCGAAACATCTGTTTACCTTCACGCACAATGTCTCTCAAAACCCAAAACTGCCAACAAAGTTGTACTTGCACTTTTGTTTCATTCATTTTGGGCACAGAGACAACTGGTTGTTACTTGGTGAAAAAAATCCCACCTAAATTGTGAACACCACAAATGTGATGAAATCATAAATAGAAACCAGCTGAAATGTGTTACTTCTTAAAATAAGGCCAGTTGGCACAATAGAAATGCATCAACTTCTTTTCTTTTATTCCATTGTTTTGTGTTTTACAATAACAGTTTATGTATTGGTGACATTTTGACTTTAAATTCATGAAGTCCCATTCAGCTTTTGACTATTATCGGGAGTGTTTAAATGATAGATTGCAGTACTTTAGAATTTATACAGATATAACACAATTAGACCCCCATTAGCAAGTGCTTTAAGTAACAACTAATCAACTATTTAATTTGTTTACCTATTAGAGAGCTTTTACTAATTTGTGACTGTCCAACTGTAGAAATCCCTGTTGTCTTAAGCCTGATAAAAATTTTAAGTGATCAGCAGAGAGCTTTACTGGCTCTTTGCCCTTACCCACCCCCCCTACATCATCGACCCCACTCTCTCCCACAGACATCTCCCATGTAGGAGCTCCACTGATCTGAAGTTGTGAAAAGCAGTTATTTCTTATCCATTGCCTGTGCATCACTGGGGACTTTCCAAGACTGGAATAACAAAGTCTAAAAGCAGAATCGGGCCTTTGAGCCCATTAAAATTGAGCAGTATGGTTATGCTAATGATCTTAAACCAAGCGTTCCATTCAAACTGAATTAATCTTGATCTGTTTTGGTTGTCTCTTTATTGTTTATAGTTGCTGTTTGGATTCAGCAGAGCATTATGAGTTTTTGGTAAGCCTAATTTGTAGATTCAGAATACAAATGAATTTTAATGCAAGTTTGTTTGTTTTTTTTGTGCAGTATGCTATGTAAGATTTATGAATTGGCTGAATAAGTTCTTCACACTGCAGTGTTTTCTTTTTGTTGATGGGGTGATCCTGGCTGCAGGACACTGACCACATCACTAGCTATGTTTACATGGACCTAAATGGTCCAGTCGAGGCAGATGGCCGCCTGTCCTGAGCCTGGTTCTGCTGGAGGTTTCTTCCTAATTAGTAGGGAGTTTTTCCTCTCCACTGTTTGCTCAGGATGGGAGACTGTGTTGAAGGGATTCAGCACAACTGCTGGGTTCTCCTTTAGATTGTTCTTTTTCCATGTACAGAGCCCAGAGACGACGTATGTTGTGACTTGGCGCTATATAAATAAATTGAATTGAATTGAAATGACCAATTGAATAAAAAATGTATCATGTAAACGCCCCAATCAGATTATTCTGATCTGGTTCAGCTTGATCAAAATGAATTTGTAATCCGAATGAGAGGAGTGGTTTATGCCGACTGATAATCCGAACAGGGTGCATGTAAACATTTATTCTGATCATGTTATTCTGGTTGTGGAAAACTGACCTGACTGAGCATGTGCACCCGATGTCAACCTCAGGAAGACACAGAATGTTTGTTTATGTTCATCACGGAATTAGAACTTCTTCTTCTCTGTTTTCTGAATTTGTAGCATTTCAGTTTTGAGCTCTATTCGGTCGATTGTTCAGTTGTAATCTTGTGATTTTTGTAGCCACTTTCTGATTACTTAAATCTTCCAAAATGTAAAGTAGCATTGGTGGTAAATTGTCCTCCATGTTGCTGTGAGCCTGCACGACCTAATCCATCTGTGTGCTGCACGTTGCATAAGGTACGTGATGCAGCATTGTCTCTCATTAGTATCCAACGTGTTAAGATGCCAACTGACAGCAGTCCTGGGGGATAGCTTCGTGTTGCTCTCTTATTTATGTGCCCAATGCAACTCAGGAACGTCTCATCCTACACACTCTCCACACTCCCCATCTGTATACATCAAGCTCAACCTCAGCAGCACCTCTGGCAACGCAGAGGTTGGGTATATTTGTCTACCCACTCAGAGAGGCAACAATGAGGTCGGGAAAGGTTTTCAGACATTTTCAGTTTTATGCAAATATAAAAAAAAAAGTTTGCTTTAAAATAGCTGCAGATAATGTTTGATCAATGTGTGACTCTACATTTGCCAATGTAGCATCTGTAACATAGCTTCAGTTATCTTGAAGGAGTTTTTTTTTTCACATATGCCTTGATCTATTCTGTTACTGATTGCTCTTCCACCGGACCCTTGTATGTGATTGGAGCTGTATGAAAGTTGGTTGGGCTCATGGAGAGGGTAAGAAATGAGTCTGATTTATTTTTTGATTGCTAAGCGAGTACCAGCTTCATTTCTTGCTTTTACTCGGCCAAATGAAGCAATGTATTTTTATCCAGCTAGCTAGCGCAACCCTGTTCATGTTTTTTATCTGTCATTTCTGACTTCCAGTGTTCCTTCTGGGTATTGTACAAAACTGCAAAACAGGCAGGTGATTATACGTCAGCCTCAGGCCTGTAGGATGGTAACTGCAGTTGTCAGTTTTATCTTATTTTTTTTATTTACCTGTCCTGCTGTGTGAATGACAGATACCAGTAGAGACTGACATTGTGATGTTCTGTCAGAGTCTTCTCGACAAAAGAGTTCTAGGAACCGATCAAAGGTCCAGTTTTGGTGGATGCCGTGATTTTGAAAAGAACAAAATTAAAATTTGCAATAAAATGATCACAAATATGTGAAAAGCCCTGTAAGTGTTTGGTTTAGAGGGTGAATAAGATACAATATTAACTGTTCTTTTTAAAGTAACACAAAATGTATTAACCTTTATTTGAAACCAATGGCGCAAACACTAGCGACAGGAAACCTTTGATCATAATAGGTCATAGATCACCTTCTACCGAAGTATTAGGAGTACTTTTTTAACTAAGCAAATCTCATTGAGATCACAGATCTATTGCAAGGGAGGCCTAGGCCTAGAGATGTGACGTTCGCGAACGATACAAATCTTTTGAACGGCTAACCACTGAGTCGTCTTCCTGCAAAAATTGTTCTTTTCTTGCACAGTGGTATAAAAAAACAGTGTTTGTTTCATTTTTGCCAGCTGACAAATCCAATGTTGCACACCATAATTAAAATTTCTAGTTACTGAATGTAATGAGTACATTAGAATTTAGACAGTAGGCTACTGAGACAAATATGATGTTACCATCAAGCTAACACCCTTGTTTTAAAATGATCACTGTCTTGAAAATAAATGAGGTTTCCAGCTTGTGCAGGCTGTTTGTTTACCCTTCCAGTGTGGCGAGACCTATTGTCCAGATGCTCCTTGTTAGGACAGGACCAGTCCATTGAGACTGTTGAGGAGCTGCGAGGGTACTGCCAGTGCGGCTTGTTGGCCCTTGAGCAGATGACTGTGTTCTTTCTGCAATTTGCTCACTTTAAAGGCTATCAGAGGTTTCTGCACTCAGCAGCTTTTTGAGAACTCCTGCGAGATAAATGGCACTACAAATGATTCAAAATGACCCGGGAGGCCGCAGTCTTCTTAACACTGAGGCCACGTGGGTAAGTTTGACCCAAGGGGAGCAGGAGGATTAAGGCGTGCATGTTATCATTCTTTCATTAAATGTTCTATAATCTGTAGTGTTTTTCAATAATGATGTGGTCCAAAATGCAAGCTAGCCTTTAAATCAAATGTGTGCATACAAAAAAGCATCTTTGGTCTTCTAGTTAAGTTTGTTTTTGTGTTTTTTTTTGCATGCACCTTAACCAACACAATAACAAGCATTTGAGATGCTGAGTTTATTTTTTGCAGACTCCTCCTGTGTGTTGCTTAAGGCCCCGTGTCCAGATCTGACAGGGAGTTCCTAAGTTTATGTGGCGTGGCACCAGGGTAGACACACACCATTACTCCAAAGCCCCGGGTTCACTCGTGATCATCACACACAGCCCCTCGTCCTGTCTGCCCCTCACGGATGGACCGCTCGGTTTGCCAAAGAGAGGGGCTGTCCTACTTTTCTAGCCTCATTGACTCTGGAGGGTCTCCATCAATTAAATCTGATAGACTTTCAACTTCAGTGAACCCAGTATAGCAGCTATTCAAGAAAACAGGAGGGTCACTAGCACCTGAGAGACTGACTGCCCAAAGGCTCCGTCACATGAATTCAGAGAGACACATCGATGGCTTTGAGCTTGTACAAACCACCAGCAGGAGCAGGGACTACATTTGGTCTCACACAGGAACTCAAACTCTCAAACAGAAACCAGTCTATAGAAAAAGTAAAATGACATGAAATAAATTGTGAACAAAAGATTTTTTTAAATGGACTGTTATGTGAGACAGGACAAGCTGGATCAGTTTGACAAACTTTATTATTTGTGATTAAAGAGGTTGTACAGATCATCCTTGAGTGTTTGTAATCCCTGTTAGCTGACTTGTCATTATTGGCAGGATGCATGTTTGTTAGACTGAACTGCCGGAGGGGGAAAAGATAAAACTTAGTGATTATATGTCATTTTGCCATCACCACATGGCACATATGCCATGAAAATTTAATATAAGCTTTACTGTCTCTGTTATGTGTAAATAAAAGGCATGCTGTGAGGTTGCAGTAGTCATCAAGCTCTTCATAGTTATTTTTTTACAATATATGACTAAGATTTGAACACAATTGTGACGTTGTATAGCAGTTAATATATTGAATAATGTGATGTGACCCTGAAAGGAAGAAACGGGTGTAGATAATGGATGGATGGATGGATATTGAATAATATCTGGCTTTTCACATTGTCCACAATAAAATATAGTCTTTTTAACAAATCTTCAATGTGTCTCCTTAAGCTGACTATTGTGTTTCTAAAACTGCTAGAGCGTCAGACAAATCATCCACTTTTAGACATCAAACCAAATGCTGCCATTAGAGTGTGAATGTTTGCATCTGCAGCACTCTAATGACTAATTACTCTTTTTAGACACGATTGCTGTCATTACCTGGCTTATCTACTCCTTCGGTCCATATGTGTTGTATCAAAGATGGAAAAAAAAAATCTGAACATAAAAAAGGGAGTCAGAACAAAAGAAGACACCACCACACATTTTAAGTGGAGTATAACATCATTCGAAGAGAAGCCTTTTGTGCAATGATGTTTTCTCGAGTGTTCTGTTTCTGCAAACCCAATGTAAAGCAAAGTGCTGACAATGAACCGTATTAAATATTGCCAGTGTGGTAGTTACCGTCACACACAATACCACTGTTTGAAAGGAAAAATTAGCCAAGTGATCCAGCTAAAACCCCCTCTAGGTAGTTTGATGTGTGTTGACATATCTAAAAATGGTTCCTAGTAGGTTCAGTTTTTAAAAAAATAATATTGTGGTTTTATGGTTTCCTTCTTACCGTTGGTGAGTACTGCTCACTATAAAAAATAAAAAAATATAAAAATATTTTCACCCATATAAGATTCCTTCTCAATAATCAGAAACACTTTCTTTGTAACCAAGACTTTTCTTTATGGACTGTTGTCACAGACCCAGATAATAAAATACTGAAGAATAAATAAGTGATTTTTGTTAGCCTGGTAAAAGAAATAGCCCCTTGTTCTTCGCTTTGCTTCATACAGGGTGTCTGGAACCTCTGCTATTGAGGTGCGATTTCTTGCTGGAGGTGTGGACTCTGTTGAAGTTTAAAATGATTGGATCTGATTTACCCAATCGATAACATTTGGCCGTGACAAATGCAGTGGGCCAGCTCAACCATGAATAAAGCTAAGCTAAGAAGCTAATCGGAAATTGCCTGCGCTGTAAACAACCATCCCCTACTGGGAAGAGAGAAGTACTGAACCGAACGAGATGTCTGTAAAGGATGCTGTAGGCTTTGTGGGACAAATTTAGTTTAATTTGGAAGCCTTGTCAGCACAGACTGGCTTCATTCACTTCCTCTGCTGCCATTGCTAAACTACAGTTAGACTAAAACGGTGCAGAAAATCAACGTTTTCATTCACAACTTCTCCTTCTGTTTGCTGATTGGTTGAAATTCTACCGGAGAAATCCTTGTCTATCGAAGAAATCTCAGTCAGAGCAAAGAAGGGAAACTGGAATTGAGCGGAACTGTGTAGGGAGGCAAGGGCCAGGCTAGAATTTTGTGTACATTACATTGCATTTATGTATTGTAAAGACAGAGAGGTACAAGAAAAATGTTTGTTTCTGGTGATTTCATTCCAATTTTTGTGTTTTTTTTTTCAAAATTAGAAAAAAAAAGAAATAGAAAGTTTCTCAAATGATTGTCAATGTTCGGGTAAGCATGCAAATCCAAGCACAGTTAGTAGGTGGAATTAATGGTGTACGAAAAACAAACATGGTTTAGTCTTGTGCTTGCTTCAGTCATCCCCAGAGCTTTGTATGTTGTTTGTGCTTTTCAGAATCAAAAGTGTTCAGATACATGGGGAAAAAAAGTGAATGAGTCAGATTGAGGTGAAACCAGACTCAGGCTGGGGGCGGGGTGTTGGGGTATCTCACAACAAATTTAAATATCAGTCTGTGGATGATTCAACGTGCAACAAAGAATAGAGCAAAAACATAATTTAAACACATATTGTA
>JARVJO010000001.1:24778756-24792501 GCA_031762555.1 Cynodonichthys magdalenae
CTCATGACTGACCATTAGAAAGTTAAATTACTGTCTGATAGATTAATTAGATGAAAGTTAAACCATGGATTTTCCATTTGAATGGCATTGTGTCAATTAACAGTGTGCCTCGGTCTGTAAAGACCAGTTCTTTGTACGTGCTTCAACAGCTTGGACCATTTTCACTGACATCAAAAACAGACACGAGAAGTAATGGCTTATTCATGTGTAAACAAACATGGCAGGTTTGCTCAGGGGCAATCTTTTGGAAGAAATGTCATTCTGAATTTCAGCGACAGTAGATGACACATGCATTCCCCTGGCAGCAGCAGACCACGGCAACATTTTGGTGCACATCTATTCAGAGTGATCCCTGTCAGTCTGAGCAGAGCGGGGAAGAGTGAAGCGAGTGGTTATGAGCCAGAAATGAATGAGGCAGGTGGCTGAACCAGCAGCTTACCAACATCTCACCAAAGCTATTCCTGACAGCTACAATTCACATGAAGGAGCAGTCTGATTCCCTCCCGGTGAGCCGAGGCAGGAGAGGGAGTCGAGCTGCTGAAAGGCGATCAAAGAGCAATCGATTGGGTCTGCTGCTTTTTGGAGCTCAGCGGAACAGCGTCTGCTTCTGCTCCAACACTGAAGATGAGGCTGCAGCTCTCCTGAGTGCTCTCCAGATTTTCAAAAATGAGATTCATAAAGCTCAAATTGAGCACTGGAGTTGTTTTTCTTTCTTTGGTAGTTGGCTGTTGCAAAAGGTGGTTAAAAAGAACTAAATGCCTAATTTCCACTGGCACATGCAACACAGTTAAAATAGGATAAAATATGAACAAAAGACTGAGAATGTTGATAAATGGTTAAAAAACACCTGTTTGGAATATTCCACAAGTTAATTGGGTACAAAGGGAGCATCCCTGAAAGGCTCAGTCATTCACAAGCAAAGACGGGATGAAGTTCACCACTTTGTGAACAACTGCATGAGCAAAATGTTCAACAGTTTAAGAACAATGTTTCTTAATGAACAACTGCAAGGATTTTTATGGATTTCATTGTCAATATTATCAAAAGTTAAGAGCCTCTGGACAATTGGGGTAACAATGAAAAAAACACCAAATGTTGGTAACTAAAAAACACAGACACTGCGCTTAGTTGATTTTGTTTTTTTTCTTGGCTTTGATCCAGCTCAGTTGGTGGCTCAGTTGGTAGACCTGGTGCCTCAGCAAGAAGGTCACCAGATCAAATCCTGGCCTGAGGACCTTTCTGGGTAGAGTTTGCATGTTCTCTCGGTGAATGCGTGGGTTCTCTCCGGGCACTCCGGCTTCCTCCCACACACCAAAAACATGACTGTTAGTTTAATGGGTAACTCTAAATTGTCCCTAGGTGTGAATAAGAGAGGGAATGGTTGTTTGTCTTGTTTGTCTCTATGTGGCCCTGTGATGGACTTGCGACCTGTCCAGGGTGTACCCCACCCCTCGCACTGTGACTGCTGGATATGGGCACCAGTGACCCTGTGACTCTGAAAAGAAAAAGAGGGTATAAATAATGGATGGATGGTTTTGATCCTCTGATTTGAACAATGTCTAATTTTCCTATATTTGATTAAAAAGGATATGTCCAGACTTCAGTCAGAAACATGGATGATGCAGTGTGATGGGAAAATGCAGCTTCACATCCTGTGTAGTTCTCAATACTTCAAATACATGATGTCATCAAAACCTGAACCAAAGATCATAAAAACATAAACTTCTTTTTACCCCGTTGAAAACACAACCTTGAGTTTCTACCTTTTCCGTTGCTAATTCAAAGCAGAGAACGTCCTGTAAGTGTCTGAAATTGACAGTAATGCAGAATAACAGTTATCAATAATTCAGAAGCCTTTGCAGCTGAATTGTAAGAATAATGTACGTTGAACTGGGCCAATCAAAGCAGACACATCTGCAGACTGGGTTCATATTTTTTCTTCTTCAGGCAGTGGTGAGTTTTTCTGAAGGCGATTCGTTCCTGGGAGGATATGAAAAGCAACTACATGTGAAATGAGCAGAACCTTTTTAGAATGAGGATTGATCTCTTAAATGAACTTATTCAAATGGCTGTAGCTTCATTGTGTATTCTCTGTGTAAAGCAGGCATGCTGACCAAACTTTTAACACACACACTGGAGCGGTCAGCTCCTGCGTCAGAATGTTTTCAAAGAAGCCAAAATGAATATTTTAAAAGCTTTCAGCAGTCTTTCATGAGTCATTGTTGTAGCTTTTTATGCTGTAAGTTTTATGTACAACACCAAGTGTGGATGTGTTTATTTCTTAAAAAATAATGAATAGTTCTGATCAGAAGCTCATGTTCTTATGTTGCTCTGACGTCTGAAGTCTACTTAAAATATTAATTTCAACAATTACATATTTCTAAGACGTTTGTGTTATACATTTATCATGCAGCTAAAAAAGTGCATCATGAAATAGTTTGTATTTTCTTTTAAGGGCATGGGAATTTTTTTACTGCAACTGTTTCTTGTGGGCGATTTATGCCTTCGCACGTAGGTTTGTCTTCTGCAAGTTCAATCCAGTTCAGTCTGACTCGTCGATTTAAAAAAAAAAACAAAAAAACACAACTCCTTCGTATATACCGTCTGAAACTCTACAGTTACTTTTTCAGACAGATTTGAATCATTGTTTATCTGTACACCCAGTTCTGATCAGACAGTACTTTTAAAACTCAACTTTATTTCCACACTTAACACTTGCCTTGCAGCGTCAGAGCAGAAGTCTTTAGATGGTGCATCGGTTTGTCCGTTACGGTTTCAGGAGGTTCGGACTCAAAATGCAGAGAGGACATGAGGAACTCAAAAATAAACTCACTTTTATTGGAAAAAATATAAATAAATAAAAAAAGGCCGATGAGTAAAACTTACACCGAAGAAAATTACAACTAGCACAAGGAAAAAACGGACCTGTAGGATAAAACCAACAATGCTGGTGTGTGAAAACATATTGAATATTTAGGACTGAGTTGATGAGGAAGTGGAGACACCTTGTAATGTAGTGGTAGTGTGTAGGAGGAGTATAGCTTAGCATGGCAGCATGAGCTCCGGCGTAGCTTGGAAATGAGCAACAGATTGTTGATTTCCACTTTTTTCCTAAGGATAACTGTGTATAAGCAGATGGTGCTGAGGCTGTAAAGGTTATAGTCTAGTAGAAGTTGAGTAAACCTTTGGACTGACTGATAGCTTCAGCATTATTTGCATTATATACATGGTTTTAGGGCTGGGCGATACGGCTAACAATTGTATCGTATCAGTCAGTATCAGTAATTAGTTTTTGTTTTACTAATTTAAATAAGGACCAGGAGAAAAAAGGCTGCCAAACTGGTAACGTGATCTTTTCTCTTTTATCTGCAATTTCCTCTGGAGCTGTTGCACTCATTTTCTCCTTTCACTCCACATTGTTCTCTTTTTTATTATTTTGAAGCAGTTATGAGGCACGGTGGTGAAACATGAACCTGAGTGAGTGAGTGAGTGAGTGAGTGAGTGAGTGAGTGAGTGAGTGAGTGAGTGAGTGAGTGAGTGAGTGAGTTGATGCTACCAACCTTGCTTAGCCTGGTTGTGAGAGGTCAAGTGGCTAAAACCTTTCCTCTGCCTACATCAAAGTTTAGTGAAATTATCAACATTCTGTTTTCTATTGATCAATTTGTCTATTGCCTAGCCTTACTTGCGAATCATTTCTATTTTTTTTCTTTTTGTATTTCTTAAATAGTAGGTCAAAATCAAAGGGTGGGCAGAAAGGGTCCATTAGCAGTAAGCATTTTGGGGGAAAACAAGAGTTTTTTTCATATTTACCAAAATGATGCCATGAGACAAATTGACAGTTGGTGAATATTAACTTATCTCCACCAACCCAACCAACTCCTGCCTACCCTCCTCACTCTTTGCTTCAAGAAGAGAAGCAGCAGCAGACGCACAGAGGCTCAGAGGTTTGCACATAAATATTCATTGCAGGGAATAAACACAAAATTTGGAAACTCTATCAGTCTGCAAACATGTTATTTTAAAGAATGAAAAAAACACTGCAGTTTGAGCCTCTGTATAACATTCATGACATTCATAAGTATTGTATGCATTTACAGTTATTCCAGTTATCCTTTCTTATATCCCGATTTCTCTGAGCTATAAGCTGCCTTCATGTGCAGGGATTTCCCCTCAGTTCCCTTTCATGTCTCCGACACACGGCTCTGAGCAAGTGTGATTAAATTAGCATAGCTGAAACTTTCCTCAGGGTTTCGGAAAGCTCAATAAATCTTTCCTGGATGTATTCAGCAATTTTGTTATTGATTCAAGACTTCGGCGAGCATTCAGGGGAACAATCCTTACAAGTAGACAAAAAGATAGATGAGAGCTTCAAAAAAAGCGCTCTCAATATCACAAAAAAGAAAGCAGAATTTTAAGCTGCATAAATGAGATATAATTTGTATTTATCAGCCACTCACGTCTTCTACATTTAGATTTACGGAAACTTGCAGAAAGTAATTGTTGGGTGTACTTACATTTACAACTGGTTAACCTTTGGAGCTAAAGCAATTCAAGATGGCCGACACAGACTTTAAAAAAACTCCTCTTTAATTCATTCACTTTTGTTTATCAAAAAATGTCTTAATAGATTCATGTAGTTGAATTTAGATTCTTTATGTAAAGACCAATTTAAAACCTAATTTTTTGAGGTCACTTTGCTTTTGTAAAAAGATTAAAGTCATTGGTCAGTGCAGCCGATGCAATGAGCAGCTCTGCACACAACTTCACAACCTTCACTTTGATGTCAGCCATTAAAGCAGATTTCTTTCTACAAAGCATGTTTCTTAGCCTATGGCTGAGGTCACACGCCTTACTAATTTTCTCACCCAACAAAGTCCAATGTCCTCTAGTGAAAACCCGGAGTGTGTCCTTATTGTATCATACGTTTGTGACCCAAGTGAGAGGTTTTCCTTGAAGCAATTCTTGCAGTTCTGCTTAACTATAGCTTTTGGTCCAAAGATGGCAAAAAGGGCATCTGCAAAAAAAAACGGAAGGTTGTAAACCCATCAGAGTGCTCTTTTGATTGCAGTGCTTGGAGCCTTGAGATGCAATTTGCTTCCTTTTCACCCAGTGTAAAGAAGACATGTTCATTGGCTGAGAAGATGGAGCAGGCAGAGTGCCACATGGCTCGCGTTTGGCTAAGTGAGGAGTGTCAGACCAGCGCTGGCAGCTGCAGAGGAGGCAGCTGTCTTCCACTCACTCAGGGAACAAAAGTTCCCTCCAGATGTTCAGGCATTCAGAGCTCAGTTTAAATGAAACCCATTTGAAAGTGAATTGGGAAATGACTGATAAGTTGGGTAATTTCGGTGATTGTCACATTCAGACTCAAGTAGTTGCTTTCAATTTCAGGTTCCTGTATTGAAAAAAAAAAACATATTTCAGACTCCATGTAAAAGGGATGAATTTATTTACATGCACTTCACTTCACATTTAGTCCTGTTTAGTTTGTGTTCAACTTACAGAAAATGTCCAATCAAATACCAAGCAGAATATTATTGAACCAGCTAAATGTTTAATCAGTTTCGGTGCACCAGGATACACATGATGTGTGTACACAATATTTTCATTTTAAATTGTAAAGACCTGCTCTTGTTCTCCAAGTAAAAAAAAAAATGTTTGGTCTTTACACCAGATGTGCCTATACAGAGAAAATACTAGAAGGTGTAAACTGCAAACTATTACATCGAACATAAAATGGTTCCGTAACAATATCGTGATGTAGTTTAATAGTTAGCCCAGATCTCCACAAATACTGAGTCTGGATGCCAGACAAAATGTTTAACAAACTAAATCTGTTTCTTTCGTTTCTAAACATTTTTATTTCATTGACTTTCAAACATAAAAATGTCTAGTTTGTTCTAGTTTAGTCTGTTTTTACCTGGTTATGTTTTTTTATTCTGATTGACTTTATTTCCTATTTTAATATTGATAATTCAGAGCATTTCCTGTGTCTCATTACCCCTCTGTGTACTCCTAACCACGTTTTCTTGTGTTTGTATTTGGGTCTATCCTGAGCTGAGCTTGGTTCCCTGATGCATCTGAAGTTGTTACTTTAGCTTGAGTTGTTTTCTTTTCAATTTGTTTCTGCCTATGCAGCACCTTTTGTTTCATTTATGAATTAAAGTATTATTTCCACCTACACCAGCCAGCCTCTGGGTTTACTGTCCATCATCCCCTGCCTTAGATTTGACCATTACTTGGTAAAACATTGAACCGAGGATATTATAAATATATGATATAGAAACATGTTATACACATAATGTTCATATTTTGATTTATTTAGTATTTAGAACAAACTCCCCAAAGTTAATGCCAACCAATCGAACTCTAGTTTGTTTGCTTAGAAAGTCTGGTTTGTTTGGGAAAGTGTGAACGCATAATCGAACTCTGATGAGGACCAAAAAAGCGAACTCTAGTCCGCCTAAAAACCTAGGTCTTGGTTCGGTTGCAGTGAACTCTGGAGCTGTTCGATTGCATGTGGGAACACCAAGCAGAGACCGGCCCAAAAACAGGAAGCGGACTATAATGCAGGGCATTCTGATTAACAATAGTAATGAAGTTACTCATATCTTGTAAATACCTTGCTGGACATCTGAGGTTGACATCACTGCTGTGAAGTTGGACGCGCTCCTACTCAGTGAACGCCGCCTCAAATGGAGCCATCTCAGGCACCTTGTGTGAAAAATAACGGTCTCCCTGGTTCTGCCTCATCTTCTGCCCATTGTTTGAAGATAGTGTTTGACACATTTGCCAAAACCAAAAAATAAATCCTACAACCGCTAAAATCTGATGTCACGCCACGTTTGCTTACATTTTGTGAAGAAGGAAGTAGCGCTCCAGGTCTTCTTCGGAGGTTTTTGTGTCCTTTCCTTCAGTGGGTCTTGCTGCAGCGCCACCACAGGCGAGGGAGGGAACAGGTTGTTCACAGGGTTTGGTTCGTTTGACAAAGTGCAGTGTGAATGCGAACCACACCAATTGAAAATGTAAACAACTCTTGCAATTTTGGTCCCCAATTGAACCAAGTCTACCGGACTATCAGGTGCCTTAGTTGTTGAATAATTTGCTTCTGCAGAGTTGTCTGTTTGAACAAAGCTATTGTTTTACTAAATAGTTCTCCTAATTCTTGTTTTTTGTGTGCAACAACATTACAAATTTTAAAATCTTGCATTGAATTTAAGATATACCATGTCAAAGTTACTTCTTTTTTTCACATTGAAGCAAATTGTTTTCCTCTCCTTTACCCTGGTTTTGCAAATTATAGCTTTGCGTTGATATTCATCCAGGCTGAAGTAAGTCTTTCAGGTGCTACAGTTTGTGGCTGCAGTATCAAGAAAGCTTACACATTGTACTGTACATTTATATAATGACGGGTGAATCATGAGCTAAAAGTATCCACTCAGCAGGTCATCTGTCAGAGCTGCTGGCAGCACCAGCTGGCCCTTTCAGGTGGCCAGGGGCACAGGCAGGTTAGAGGGTGGATTTCCAACAATCATGGTTCTTCTTTTTATATCAGGGGCTGGAATCAGAGCCAAGTCTTGACTTGTGTTGTGCCTTCCCCCCCAAACAACAGAATAACTCATCCAAAAAACAACAGAAGGGAAGGAGGAACAGATTGCCCACGCAGACATTCATGTCCAGCAAATTATTGCAGGTTCTGGGTCAAGGATGGTACATAAGAACCATAGAAGATCAAAGGTTTGAGTGTGCGGTTATAATCAGCCAGTAGTTTGCTTGTCTGTCAAGACTGTAAGAATGTGAAAATTGCCTGTTGGTTAAAAAAAAATGTCTGTTTTTTTTCTTTCTTTTCTTAAAGAAAGACGTCACTCAGAAAGAAATCTGCAAAAATGATCTGCATTAACATAAGTAATATTTACTTGTACAAATTCTAAGTTTCTCCAGCGAGGGGGTTTTAACAATGAAATATTAATGTGTCTTAAATCTAAATGTCTTTATATCTATTCTCAGCTAAAGTTCAAATCTATTTAACTCTGTATAAAGTAACACATGTTTCAAATAAAAAAATATATTTAAAATAAACTTTAAAAAGTTACAAGTTTCTACAGTTTTGGACTACGGATCTAGTCTTTCTGCCTGGCCGATACTCTCCTGACACATGCTTCATACTCAGCGTTTCAGCTAAATCTTGTATAAATGTTAAGCCATTATAAGCCATTAACTACCTGTATTGAGTCAACTAACTCTACGCCAGTGGATGCTATCTGCACAAATTCAATTTTGGAAGCAGCCTTGAGGACTTGAGAACGTGATAAATATTTGATGAAAATGAGCTCTTTGAATAATCTCATTTCTTAGCTGTATTAGAAAGGATTCCTCGCCTCACTTCAGAAATAAAACGTATTCATACTGAGGCAACCAATCTAAACCACCATTAAGTTAAAAAATTACAGCTTAAAAGCAGAAACAGCAGCTGAATCCAACACCTCTGGGGAGGGCATGATTTTTTTTTTATTTGAAAGTACATTTTAAATTAACTGACAAAATTGTCCACCAAGACCAGATTCTGGAGAACTTTGAGATGGTTTGACTCCAACAGTTAATGCTCTAATTTGAAACAAAGATCTCACGCAACGAGCTGCAGTTAAAGTATATGTTGTGACTTACTCTCAGCTACAAACACATCACATTTTAGCACAATATTTGTAAAACTAAAGTATAGCCATTTTGAGGTTTTGTTAACCATCTTGAATTGAGATGAGTCCAAAGGTTAAGATGTCCAATATATTTATTGATTAGTTCCTGGAAGTTTCATTAAAATCTGTCTAGTGGTTTATGAAATATTTTGCTAATAAAAACACGCTGCCTTTGCCGTTTGACAACAGGCACTAATAATTTTGCTCAATAATTCTGTTAAATTAGGTTCTTTCTTGGTGGAAGCTTAGGTAAGTGCAAACTGTGAGCTGATGAGAGAAGCTGGTGTCTGTTGGCAACAACTCTTTTGATCCCAGCAGCACTGAGGGTGAGAAGCCAAGCAGTCAACTGTGAGGGGAGTCCAGGTAAAAGCAGCTGTTGCATCATTAATTTAGTCGAGCTTTTTGTTGTGGCACGGAGTTTCTGAGGGTGTGTGTCTGCCGTCTTCCCTGTGCCCCTTACCACTCTGGCCTTTTTTTTTGGACACTGGAGGCAGGTGGGGTCGCAGGTCAGAGTAGAAGAGGAAGGAGCATGGATTCTGCCAGTCACACGGGGCCCAGTAGACGAAGCGAGCCGGGCCCTGCAGGACCAACTGGCAGATGGCTGCCTCAGGATAATGACCAGGTGACATCTGCAGAGTGAACAAGCCATCAGGCTAACAGACTCACCTTCCCCTACCGGGGAAGCCAAGCTGCTCCTTCTCCATCTCCTGCCATTCCCTCAGGAAACGCCAACAATTTAAGAAGTATAACAAAACTTTATTGATCTACAAAGTTCCACATTCCAACATAAACCAAAAAAAATGGCTGATTCTTCACAATTTTTACCCACAAGGCTAGATCAAATGAGTCATTTTTAAAGAGATTGTTTGGTTATTTTTGAAGCGATGTTATGTCAAGAGGCAAATCCTGGCAAATCCACAGACTTGTTCTCATTGACAATATGACGCTGTGCACGAAGGTCATCATTTGACAGCAGTGAGATCATAAAAAGGTCAGACTTCCTGTGCCATTTGAAGAGGCAGCATGATGCGGAGCTGCCAATTTAATTTCACCATGTTGTTTCCATTTGACATCGTACATTGTTTACTGAAAAGTTTACAATGACTGCATGGCCTCCGGCAAATTGATGCCAAAGATAAAGTTTAGATAAAACTTTGGAGGCAGGTAAAAGATACACTGTTGAATGAAAATGAACTGAAAACAGGCATCTTAGCTGCGACAGTTGTGCAAACTAAACAGATATAAGAGAGGTTTCTGTTTTTTGTTTTTTTTTCTATTTAGGTGTGGAATAAACAAGGAAGTTACAATATTAAAGGGATTTAGGAGACCTCTGGGGAAACCTGAAATAACTTGCAGATGTGGAGACAACGATTGGCCTTTTAGAAAAATAAATACACTTGGAACAAAGTGGATAACATGGGAAGTGATGTGCCTCCTGAAACCCGGTCATTACTCAACAGCATTGAAATGCAACTTTAATTTCAGTAACAGTCACTCTATTTTTGCAGACTGTAAAAAAAGGATCATTAGTAAAAAGTGTCTGTGCTCTTAATTCAAAATGCAGGAAAACTATGTCTGAAAACATACTTTTAAATGGTACGCGGTTCATTAAATCTGCTTTTATCAAAGTGGAAAAACCAAAAAGAAAAAAAACTGATTTTTTACAATTTTACAATTTTTTGCAACAAAAAAGCAATCTTAGCAAAACAATAAAGTAAATCTTAACAAATATTGAGCTATATTTGATGTGAGACTGATCCCTAACTTGTACTTTGAGTGCAAATTGGTCATAGAATATCATTGTTTAAAACTCCATAAACACAAACCAATATCTTCATCAGCAAAATAGTTCTGTTTTAAATTTCTGAATGATCAGCTTTTAATCATTATCTATAACAACCTCGTCTTGTCTGAAAGCAAAAGAGCACACCCAGGCTGAAATTTAAAGAATCCAAATGCTTTCCCTTTCCTCCCAGCTGTCTGATGCCTCACACTGCAGCTAAGTGGGGGACAGTGGACTCATACATAAAAATTGAAAAAGCTATCATAGCTCACAAGTCTCAGCCAGTTAAACCCATCTGTCGTCAAAAATTGGTGCCAATGAATTCTTGTGACTGCGATCAAATGATGATGGATTGTGCAGGAATTCTTTGGATCAATTACGCAAGAGCAGAGTCGAATATAAATGGTGCAGCATGCGCACGTCTTATTGTACATCTCTGCAGGAGGATAATGACCAGCAACTGATTTAAACAACCTGTAAACTGCATGTATGGATTATGTAGAGCATAGAAGTGACCTGTGATCTTAGATTAGGCCTCAGAGGGGTTTTTATATTTTGGAAAACAAAATCAATAAGATAGTCAACATCCCCTACTGACTGTTTAATAATTCATTGAGTCAGTATTTAGACAAACAATAAGACATATAGAAAGAATTTTATTCTATTTACTGTATAGTATTAGTTGAAACTAGAACTGATGCTTTGTTAAAGGATTCAAGATATCGCCCACCACCAATGACAAATAAAATGTATAATGTAATGTGTGTGTGTGTCAGAAAGTAATTATTGGATACATCTACAACTGAATCACTTCAGAAGTCAATCTTATTCAAGATGAAAGCCACAGCTAAGCTAAGCTACCTTAACCTCCTGGGACCCAAGCTTTTGTTTGGTCTAGTAGGACCTAATAAGTATAATGACTAGACTCTAAATGGTATTTGCAAAAAACAATGTCCTCATATAAGGACACTGGGTCTAAAAATGTCATGCTTGTTGAGGAATACTTGAGCCACTACAATGCAAAACTTGAGAAACTTCATAAAAGCCTTTCTGGGAGTACCATTTTCCTTGTCATTTTAACAATACAGCAGCCAGCTGTTGACCAGAGCAAGATCAGTAAAGTGCATCATCATCATCAATCAACTTTCAGATTGCTCCCCAGTTTGAAGAACCGATTATGTGACAAGATGGCAGGAAAATGCAAAGCATTAGACCAGAACATCCTTGGTATTATTAATTGGTTCAACACATATACCACTTGCAAGAACTATTAATGCTTGTGAACTCATCTAAATTTCCCAGATTTGTCTAGCCAAAGTGTGTGACCAAATCTACCATTCACAATAACTATTTATGTTTGTGAAGTCTTTAAATATTCCCAGGTTTGTCCAACTGCATGGCACAATCAAAAACAAAATAAAGTCCTAATGTCCTCAAATGAGGACTTTATCTTTGCCAACATTGAATGTTGCTAATATTGTAAAAAAAAAAAAAAAGATTGCCAAATTTGCATACCTCGTGAAACTGAGTGTCATTCCCAGCACATATTTTGAACACTAACTCTTTATGCAATATCTCACAATATTGCACGAGGCCACACATCTACAATTGGCTATAACTCTGAAAGGCGACTACTTTAAGGACTGATCTTTAACTAATAAAAGTGAGATAATGATTGTCATTATGCTTGTACACAGATTGCACTTTGGTCGATAAAGGGCTAATATCAAGTCAAGATTTCCAGTTTGCTTTGTCAACATCCTGTTCTTCATCTTTTTTTTTATATATTCACTGTCACACTGTGAAGACATGCTAAATGACTTTCACTCTCCAAGTCCTCTGAGTCTCTCTAAAGCTCTTTCAGCTTACACACTCTGCTTAGGATGCATTTTCAAGTAGTTAACCCACTTTCTGTTCTTGCCTACAGAACAAAAGGACACTTCTGGGGTTTCTCTGACTTTCTTTTATTCAAGCTTGGCATCTCAAACAGCTTTTTTAGTGTCAGACAATGAAGACTGTATTTACATAAACATTTGTGGTCACCTCTGAGAATGGTCATGTCATGCCTGTTGGGATAGACTGCTTTGAATGAGAGGTAATTGGAAGTTTCATTTCGCTCAGAGTTTCTGAAAGAAGAGGGTTTAAATACCAAATATAACATTAAAAGAAAAATAAAGAAGTAGTTTGTATTCTCCCTGGGTTAACACGTCGTGTTACAATTAAATAGTTAGTATTCTTTGATGGAACACATGCCACATGTTTAAACTAAGATCATCTTTTGAGAAATGACAGAGTTGTAGACATTTTGGTAAAACATTCTTGTCTGTCTCACAGGTGATAAATATATGAGCTGTGATTGTGAACCGATCCTGTGTACACCTTTAATTATCTGCTCTGAGCCGTTTTGGTGCATTTAGAGACGCAGGGATGTTCTGTTCTGCTGACCCCTAATAAATATTCTCAGCGGGAGACAAAAATAGAAAGGAGAGAGGCTCTGTGAAGATCTGGATTTTCTCCCAGACTCATCCAAACAAAAATACATTCTCATTACTTTCTCTGCAGGGATGTGCGGAGCAGCACTCTGATCCACTGGCATCCATTTTTATGTGCCTCTTGATTTGCTATTTTTCAAGAAGTAGACCCTTACAGAAATGAGTTTAGCCTGTGACACTGGGTTGCAGTTTCATTAAAACACAACAGGTGTGTGAGTCATACCGTGGAGAGCAGACTGAATTTGAACTATGTTGACAAATTTTGCAAATGTGCAGCCATAATCAATATCTCCACCCCAAAAGGAATTCATCAAAGATGCTTGTTGAAAAATAAATTTAACAAGGGAAATAACCTATGAAAGAGGTAAAAATGTTTTGCATAGATCAATATTAAGTCTCTTTGGGAAATTCTTGCAGAAAAAAAAAACATACCTGTATTGATTTGATGCCTGACATATCCTATGTATATTTTTAGGTGACAGCTCAGGAGATGTCTTAATCTTTGCTCGAGACCCTCAAATGCCAAGATTCATTTTCTCTCTGCTCCTTTTGGAATTATGTTATTATGGTTGGGGGGATGACAGTTGTATCAATTATGCATAGGCTGAGAGTTTATGGAAGGTATCTATGCAAATCAAGTTCACCCCTCAGCTGACAGTGGGATACATGAAAATGTTCTGCTCAAAGTAGTACAATCAGTTTGTAGATATCTATCTATCTATCTATCTATCTATCTATCTATCTATCTATCTATCTATCTATCTATCTATCTATCTATCT
>JARVJO010000001.1:24792730-24811148 GCA_031762555.1 Cynodonichthys magdalenae
CTATCTATCTATCTATCTATCTATCTATCTATCTATCTATCTATCTATCTATCTATCTATCTATCTATCTATCTTCCTTTGTATACTGGATGTAGGAAACAGGGGGAGTTTGTTCTTTATGTGTAGAAGTAGAAACAAGTCCTTTCCAGAGGGTGGATGATGCCATTCTATATCTGCTTACCTGTATCTCCACATCCCCCCTCTCCTCTCACTTCTCTACTCCTTTGTCTCACAGTCTCTCTTGTAATATTACTCCTTTTCTCAAAAACTCACATGCTGCACTTCCTCAAATCAACAGCTCCACCAGCAGGTGGGAAAGAAAATGCTCAACTTGGGTTTTCAAATCATGTTTCAAACTGGTCCAAGGTAACGTCTCTGAAGTTCCTCCCTGCCATTTAAATGCAACACCACATGTTTCTTTAAGATCGGTGTTTTAACTTGCTCTTCTTGCAAGGTCCATGTGAAGAGAAAATATATTTTCTACGAACACAGAACATCACTGAATCAACAGAGAATAATTGGGAAAGGACTCTGTTCCAGATGTTGCTTGAATATAAATGAACCAAAAACATAACCAGCAATTGGATTGTGTTTATTGCTTTCTATTTTTCCTATTCAGCTCTGCATATGATAGCGAGATATCCTATCTCTTGATAGAAAAGTCAGTGCAAAGTTGTATTTCCCAATTTATCCACTGAGAGGCAGAAATGAACGAACAGAAATGAATGATCTAAAAACATGTAAAAAATGAATAAATGCTACAGTTTTAAGATTTGCTACAAAATGAATGTAAACCTGACAGGAATAAAACTTATTTGTACTATTTATTGTTTGTTTGTCTGTCAGAAAAGTAAATTATGTATTCAATATAGCAGCCATAAAATATTATGCTTTCAGAGATTTTCACTATAACAAGTTCAAAAAACATTTATTAAAATTCTTCTAAGGTGTATAATAGATTTGTTTGCTTTCATCATTAAAATGAAATACCACATTACTAATCAATTAATAATTAGATTTTTTTTGTCTATAAAAGCCTTAAAAATATTTTAGCAGAGCTATTAGGAAATGTATATCAACATGAGAGGTTAATGTTTGGTGTTTAAAATTGTTTTAATAGTATATAGTAATAATAATATATTATTGCTGGTTTACTTTTATCCCAAAGTAAAATATTTTTGTTGTTTCCTCTTAAGTTTTGAAAATATTTAAAACGTCTGTAATGCACTAAAATTACCACCAGAGGGCGACATTGCAGACTTGACGCGTAACCGGAACACGACGTGGCAACCGGACAGTTCACTTCCTGTTTCTACAGACGTGTTGACATCCGCCTCTCACAGGCAAATCTTACGTGTGTCAGACCAGACTTTTAAAGTATTGTTTGAGCCGTCTGTGTTGACAGATGTGAGTGGGAATTGAAAAGGATTTTTTTTGCCGAGAACGAGGAGCGGGCTGCAGGAGCTGAGCAGCCGGACAGGAGAGAGCTGATGGCTGGGCTGCTGTTGGTTTTTGCCGGAGGGCTGCTGGAGGTGTGCAGCGGCGTCTCGGCAAACAGAGGAGGTTATCCTTCCTTTACAGACGAAATTCCTTTTAAAATCACCTGGCCAGGCGCTGAATTAACACTGGTATACTTCCTATTTTTCTTTAGTAACAAGTTTCCTGTAATATTGTTCCAGTCAGACTGTAAAGGTCACTCATTCTACTGCTTGAGTTTCCTTTAAACTTTTTCTTTTCGACAAACGTTAACAAACTCTCGTCTCTGTTTTCCAGCCAAGCTCAGGTGCACTTTACAGCGAAGATGACTTTGTCATTATGACAACAACAGAAAAAGAGAAATATAAATGTTTGCTGCCATCGTTGACATCTGGAGATGAGGTGAGCAAAGTTGACAGCCTCCTGATGCAGTTACTTTAACTCGTTTTACAAAATGTGACGAGATCTCAATCAAAACTACAAAACAAACTAAATTAATGAAACAATCACAGTTGCATTTTGTATGTCTGTGTAATACCAGAAATCTTCCATAATGTTTTTCATGAGCTTTTAACCAAGATTCTGACATTTCTGTGGATAGCAAACATTTAGATAACAAATCAAACGTTAACAGAAGTTAGAATAAATAGAAAACAGGAAGTGCAGTTTTGCCCCCCGTCAGATTTCAGGAGTTATTTGTGAGCCAGTAAAACAAATGTTTAAATTCTAACTTTTCAGATCAAACGTCATATTGGACGTATCCATAATATGCTAATAAAAACCAGAAGCCTTCGTGTGTTTACAAGCCTTTCTAGTTCCCAACTCTTCCTGCATGAGTTTGACACCTCTTCATGTTTCAGGATGATAAGAAACGGTACACAGGACCCAGTCCAAGTGAACTGCTGGATCCACTGTTCAGACGCAGCACCTGCTCTTACAGGGTGAGACCTGAAACTAAAACTGTGTTTAGTTGCAATTCATGCATCATTAGCAGACCGAGACTGAGCTGATAGATAAATTCTCACAAAGAAAAGAAAAATGATTGATTTTGCAGATGGAGTCATATTGGACGTATGAAGTGTGCCATGGGAGGCATGTGAGGCAGTTTCATGAAGAGAAGGAGACTGGTCAGGTGAGTGATGAAAACCCAGAGGTCATAAACAAAAGCCACAAGTGTGAACTGATTTAATCGTGCATGTCTCTGCAGAAAATTAATGTTCAAGAGTATTTCCTGGGAAATATGGCCCTGAGGAGCCAGTCAGCAAATACTGGTGAGGTTTTTTTTTTTGTGACTCTTTGATATTTTTTGTACATGCAGTTTGAATTTTAAAGCAGGATTGTTTTTTTTTTTGTTTTTTTTAAGATCAAGCTGAAGAGAAAGAAGATGTTAAAGCAGAACAAGCAGAAGTAAGTATGATACTGAAACTTTTAAGATAGCAACCACAAATCTCCACACTAGTTTTCAGATTTGTTTTTGGTAGGGGAAAAAAAAAAGTCCTCTCTTCTCATTTGGTTTCCAGGTGCCCACTAAAAACATCGAAGGCCAGCTGACCCCTTACTACTCGGTGGAGATGGGCAACGGGACTCCGTGCGTGCTGAAACAGAACGAGCCGCGCTCCTCCTCCGTCTTGTACGTCTGTCACCCGGAGGTCAAACACGAGGTCTTGTCTGTCGCCGAGGTCACCACGTGTGAATATGAGGTGGTGGTGTTGACGCCGCTGCTCTGTGCGCACCCGAAGTACAGGTAAGATCCATTAGAAGGAACACGTTCAGGAAGTCCTCACGCCAGAAGCACTTTATAAGTTTTATAAAGATGTATTAAATTTGTTTTTTTAATAATGTTTTTTTGTGTGCGTGTTCATTTTTGTCTGTTAACAAAATATCTCATTAGCCAGTGGAGGGATTTTTATAAATGTCTTGGAAAATAATCACTGGATATACATCTTCAACTGATTAACTTCTGGAGAGAACCCAATTTAGGATGGTTGCCACAGCTAATCCATTGTAGCAAACGCAAATATTCCTATAACTTGATCAGTTTGACAGGTATTGAGCTCAAATTAGGTGTGGTCATAGCTGAGATTTATCCCCAACACACGCTCTGAGCACTAACAAATTGATTGAGATCTTTGTTTAAAACTCTGGCATTAACTAAGAGGATTAAAGTTGCTGTCTGTTAGCAAAATATTTCATGAGCCAATGGACGAATTTTATTGAAACTCACCCAAATTAACCATTTGATGTAAATCTACAACTGATTAACTTAAGGATTTCACCCTAGTTTGAGATAGCCATCACAGCTAATCAATGTTCAGTACACAAAGACGTCTCTAACTCGGTGAGTTTTGCAGATGCTGAGCTAAAATTTATTATGGAGGTAGAAGAGAATCTTCAACACATTTTCTAACCGCAAATCGTGCAAGAAAGTTGTTTAAATAACTTCGGCATGTCTGCAGGTGATATGTATTCCTTCAAGCATTCTAGTTTATTATTTTGATGATTTCTTGTAGGTTTAGGTCCTCTCCAGTGAACGCCATCTTCTGCCAGGCTCTGGAGGGCTCCCCTCTGCAGCCTCAGCGTCTCACCCAGTTGGACAAGGAGCAAGAGGAGCAGCTTAAACCACCTTTCAGGACCGACACCAGAGAGGTGAGACGTTCACAGAAAAAGAAAAAAAAACTGCGGCTGTCTTTATAAACCGACACATCGCTCACACGTCTGTGACATCCATCAGGAGGATACATCACCAGTTAGAGAGGAAGCCTTCACCTCCACTCACAAACCCATGACCGTCGGAGGGCAGGTTCAGGTCACCGTCGGCACCACTCACATCTCTCGTTTGACCGATGACCAGCTGATCAAAGAGTTCCTCAGTGGCTCATATTGTCTGCACGGGGTGAGGCCTGTTTTTTCTTTATCCCATGAGCATCATTTCCAAAACTACTTCATGATGGAAAATGTTCTCAATGTTCATGTTACAGGGTGTAGGATGGTGGAAATATGAATTCTGTTATGGAAAACATGTCCATCAGTACCACGAGGTAAAGAGTCCCTTCTTGTCAGATTGAGGCATGAATGTGTAAAATTGTGAATTGATAAATCTACATCTGAGATTTCCTTTCAAAACTTCAAATAATGCTCCAATACTACTGCGCCAGTCCGGTGAAATTAGATTAAACAATATATCTCATGGCCACTAGAAAGTAATGTGTGGCCACGAGGTAAATAACGTGTGACCACAAGGTAAATAATGCATATCCACAAAATAATGTGTGGCCACGAGATAAAATAGTG
The DNA here is from genome assembly GCA_031762555.1 of Cynodonichthys magdalenae. Classification (NCBI taxonomy): domain Eukaryota; kingdom Metazoa; phylum Chordata; class Actinopteri; order Cyprinodontiformes; family Rivulidae; genus Cynodonichthys; species Cynodonichthys magdalenae. The sequence continues at coordinate 24,797,498 of JARVJO010000001.1, forward strand.
TGCACAAAGATAATGTTTGGCCAGGTAAATAATGTGACCATGAGGTCAATAATGTGTGGCCACGAGGTCAATAATGTGTGGCCACGAGGTCAATAATGTGTGTCCACAAGGTCAATAATGTGTGTCCACAAGGTCAATAATGTGTGGCCACGAGGTAAATAAAGTTTGACCAAGAGGTAGATGTTGCAAGGCCACGTGATAAATGACGCGTGGCCACGAGATAGTTTTGAGCAGCCATGTCTCCTTTTTAAAGATAGATATTGTTGGAGTCAGAATCTACACTTATTGTTGTTATTGTTATTTTTTTATATAGTATTATTTTTATTGTTATTATTGTTTGGTGTATGTTTAATCTAAATAGTTCATCTTTCATAGTAGCCTATGAGATGACAATGAACGTCATAGATGTGCGTCGGGAAACAATTTTTTTTACTGTGTTCCTAAATGTAGCATAATTCCAACTCTTTCCGGCACAAAGGCAGGGTGTGATAATGGAGCCTGTTTTGAGTGTTAAGTTAAAAAAAATATATATAAATACAACTCCAGCCGTCAGCTTTGTCTTACAGCTGCAGCATTAAGAATTACTTCATGCCTAACTACAAGTGACTGAAGTCATTAATTCCAATATTAAAATAAAATGAAATCAATTTAAACTTGTCCATGTTAACAATCAACAGTCTTTGCATGGAAATGACTACAGTGATTATCTGAAATAACGTGTGGCCACGAGATGTATATTTTTGTATCCAATCTCACCGAACAGGCTTCGTTTAATACACTATATTTTCGTGGAAGTAGTGATTTTATTTACAAAAAAAAGTGTATTTAGAAAGCATTAGTTCTGTGAATAAAACACTCCACTGTGTTCCAGGACAAAGAGCAGGGAAAGAACATAGTGGTGGTGGGGAACTGGAATGCAGACGAGCACATCGACTGGGCCAAGAATAACGTCGCCCGATCTTTGCATCTCAAAGACAACGGAGTTCAGAAAGTCAAGTAAGCCATTCAAATTGAATGAAAAATAACCTGGATGCAAATTAATCTTAATTTGCCTCTTTTTACATTATTATTATTATTTATTTTTGCACTTCAATAGGTGGGTTTCCCACTTCTATGGTCACGGGGATGTGTGTGATCTGACAGGGAAGTCCAGACAGGTCATCGTCAAGCTCAAGTGAGTGAACAAAAAACAGCAGCTATGATCTGATCAGTGTTTCCCTTTTTAATCCTCTGATATATTTCCTCTTCTCTCTGTCAGGTGCAAAGAGTCCGAGTCTCCACACGCCGTCACCGTCTACATGCTGGAGCCTCAAACCTGTCAGTACATCCTCGGGGTGAGTTTACTGTCGCTGAAGTGAAGAGCGCTCAGCGTTTGAATACGGAGCTCGTTTGCAGGGTGGTGTTCCTGATGACCGGTGACGTAACGTGTTTGTTGTTCTCTCCTGGCGATCACGTGGCTCATTAGGGTTGTAGTAAATAGGATTATTCCTAATCCTGGAATTCGGTGGACGGGTCTCGTTTTGTTTTCGTCAAATTTCCAAACTGAAAAAAATATATACATACTATAATAAGAGTTGGTTCAATTCTGTAAATGCAAAATTTGGATGCTTTATTGCATCTTTATCACTTTTAGCAATGACAAAATGTTGGGTCCATTTCTCTTGTCTGAGCAGTTTAGACAAAAAAAGGTAGTAAATACTTTAAATAAAGAGGGGTAAGACAAGTCTAAAACTTTTGGCCATATGGAGGGAATTTGTTGATATGTTTTTTATTTTATTTTTTTAATCTTAGGTCGAGTCTCCGGTAATATGCCGAGTTCTGGACACAGCTGATGAGAACGGACTTTTGTCACTCTCCAGTTAGATTGAGATCATGTGACGGCAGCGGTGCATGAAGGATCATCGGACACTTTTTAAACTGAAGAAGATGAGACTGTGCTGAAAGCCAAAACTGAGGTTAAACCTGACCCTGAGGCTGGACTTCATGTAGCCGAGGAACAGAACCGGTGATGCAACAGTCGACACCAACAGACAAGAAAAGAACGAAAAGGGGGCTAATCCAACAAAACATCCATTTTTTTTTTTTTTTTATTGCTTGAACTTTGTGAGGATGATTCTCTCTAAGTTGATTAATTGCAAGAGGATCAGTAATCATCAACTCTGTTCATAGGGGGTTTATTGTCTCCTAAGGTTTGCATAAAAAGTTTGAGAGTGAATGGTATAAAACGAGCTACTTGACTGGGGGACTTTTTCCTCCTAAGTAGGAGGGAAAAAGCAAAGCATGGAGTGTGTGCCCAGTTTACCGGATGAGTGTGTGTGTAACTTATGCATGAGAGACTGCTGTGGAATAACAAGAGTAAGTGTTTTAATGAAACTTCAGAGGTTTGTGGGATGTACAGAATGTTTGTGTTCATTTAAGAGGTGTTCTGTAGTTTTATGAATCGATGCACTCTGGGAACTTCATTTCTGCTGTGTGATGATTAAAAACTAATACATTTTCTGCAAAGAATAAAAAGAAAATTTGATTCGTAAAGTTGCACAAAGTTAAGTTCAGTGAAAGTTAAGAACATTGTGGAATCCAATAGCACTACACTGTAGCTCTTGGATGATTTAAGACCACTAGATGGAGCCAATGTAAAATTTTCACTTATAAAACCTTGTTTTCTGTGACAAGTTGGTTGCTGTCATTCTTTAAAGGTACACAGGAGATTGGAAGCACTGTCAGATATCCCTGCTAGCATGCTAGCTACAGTCAGTACTAATTAAGGTTAAAATGAGGGCTGCATCCAGGATTTTTTACAACAAAATTTACTTTTCGTTACCTTATTCATGATAGCATTCTTACATGTTTCGATTTAAAACAAACAAAAAAAAAAGCCAAAGTCTTTCCGCGCTTGCAGAACATTTATTGTGTTAAGTGTATGAAGTTTGACAAATACATTTTCTAAATTGGCCTGTGTGCAGATACCGAAAGTCACGTGAGGACTTGTGCAGGTTGCTCAGCCTGACGCTGCTGCAGCTGGTTTCAGGGATGTCTGGGAAACAGGAGTGAAACTATCAGCTGCCGTGTCAGGTTAGGTGCTTGTCATGAATTGTAATGGCACAAAAAAGGTTTCACTAAAACTGTGTTTTTTGGAGGGAAAAAACAAGCAAGAGAGATTAACTTTTGGGATTAGATGCTTTTTCAAACGAAGTTTGTGCCTTTTTAGGTTCAACGCTTATAATTCTGGTAACGTCTTTCCACTGTAAAAGAGCAATAATGGTAATACTGATTCCAAATTTGATTTAAAGCCCTAAGCCTTTCAGTTTATGTTTACACTGAAGGAATGGGGATCTGGTGCACTGAAGTGCTGTCAAAGTCTTGCAGTGCGTCTTGGTGAGTGTGATAGTGCATGGCTACATAGGACTTGGCAAAGGCAAACGTCTGAGAGCTGACAGGCTGCAGGCTGGTGGGAGAACTGGGTCCTGCAGAGGGACTGCTGTTGTATATGCTGTAGTACGGCTCGATGCGGGTGTTCATCGGCGTGGACGTACTCGGGAGGCGAGGTTTGGGGGCGCCCGTGGCCTTTGGACTACTGTCGCAGTTCCTGGAGCGACTGGGCCCACAGGCCTGGTCCACCAGCCTCCTCGGCGGCTTGGGCGAAAGCACGTAGGCCGAGTTGGTCTCGTGGTGGGAAGATTTATTGCGGTTGACTTCTAGGCTGCCCTTTCCCATCGCGTGCAATCGAGTCTTTTGCTTGCAACAGAAAAATCCCAGTGCGGCCCACTGTACGCAGCCCAGCACGCGGCGGCGAAGGCCTGCGCTGTTGCGCGAGTACACGAACGGATTGATGCCCGATTTGAGAAAGATTAGCACAAAGCCGCACAGTTCAAACTGGTAATGGGAAAAGCTACTTTTTGGGGATAAAACATCCTGCGCCAGTGAAGCTCCCATTGGCAGGCAGCAAAGCAGAACAGAGACCACGATAACTACACAGGTGACAACTGCCTTGGAGTCTTTTGCTGTGGCCAAATTAACCGAAGAGACCAGCTGACAGCAGGTGGCTCCTTGAGCTGCTCCTGGACCTGTAGGCTGGCTGGGCCTGTTGGCACAAGTGTTTTTACATTCTGGAGTTTGTTGTAAGTCTGGTTACGGTACAGAGAAGGGCCTTGAACAGCACACTGCATGCTCTCGAAACCGGCTGCAATAAAAGGGGGAGGGGCTTGTGGTGGCGGGCAGGTGGCATCCACACTGATGATTGGACATTTCCTGACTTGAGCATTCTTCCTCAGTGTCTTAGCAATCATCAGATAGGACGCAGAGACCACAGCGACGCAAAAAGCAAAGTCTGCCATGTAAACGTACAAGACAACCCGGGCTTGTCCACTTCCAAGACCAAAGTGTGGCAAGCAGGGACCTTCTCTGCGTGGGTAAGCTCGCATGGTGAGGAGAGCAGCCATGGTGAAGCTGGACGTCCACAGCAGGGCGGTGAGCGCCAGCGTGCAGAGGAAGGACGCGGTGCGATTGGGCTGCTGCCCCAAAACCATGCGGAGCCTGTGCAAGGCGATGACCGCTACGGTCTCCAGCGACATGATGATGAACCCCGAGCTGGTCAGGTGGAAGGCGAAGCAGAACCCCTTCGACACGCCGTCCCCTCCGCCTGCATCCAGGAAGAGCACCAGTGCGAACATGGGAGCAGTCACGCAGCAAATGAACAGGTCGCAGAAAGACAGGTTGAGGATCATGAAGTCAAAGTTGGTGCGGAACTTGCGAAATGCCGGGTCGAAGAAGGACAGGAACACCACGAGATTGCCATAAGAGCCCAGGAAGAAAATGAAGATGAGGAGGAGGGAGCAAAAGGTCAATGTAGCGGTATGGATTACGGCCCAGCCTGAAGGGGTCTGTGTGTCCGGGGTGCCATTGAAGCTCTGCTGTCTTGGCACATCCACTAGCTCAGATGGTGAAAGAGTGTTGTTCATTGTATAGTTGGCAAATTTACACAGATTCCTCTATCATTATTTTTAGCATCAGGAGTTCATGATGGTCAATGTATCCGCTGCTTCCGCCATTGCAGCCGCCTTGGCAGAGAGCTACAAAAGACACAAAGGCAGCTATTAGTTAATGTGCATATGAGCTCATTAATTTTATTTATTAAAAAACAAAGCAGTGTTAATTCTCTATTAAATGGGAAATTATAGGAAAAAAAGGCTTGAGACAATTAGACATCCTGAGTATCCCCCACACCCTAACATAAAGCTGAAATCTGGAGAAATATTTGCACATCTCTGTTTTCTTTAACTGCAACTTTCTTTAATAAAAACACTAGTATTTTTGAAATATATATGTACCACCACCTGTAATCGATCGTGCGCCGTTCATCATCACGATCTAATTGCAGCCTTTCTTCAATTTAAAGCAGAATGACAGTCCTGAAGGCACCGCGGCCCCCGATAAGAAAGAGAGAGAAAAAAAACGTCCTCCGCAGCAGCTTCATTCACATCTAGACAGCTTGCTGACAAATATATCTCCTTGTGTATTTGTGTTTTAAAAAATAGCACACAAATAGACGGCAGAGGACTCGGTTTCTCGGCGATAGGTTGAGTCTTTTCTGACAGAAGCGCGACGGCGGCTGGACGTGCGTTGAAAAATGAGCATGAAGTCACTGTCGACGCATCTGAGCAGGAGCGTAACTGCTGCATTAAAGGGGCCCCATCTGTTTAAAAGATTAAGCCTCACTAATTTAACACAACTAAAAATACATATTGTGTTTTTTTATATGTGTGTGTGTGTGTGTATATATGTGTATATATATATATGTATATTAGGGGTGCAACGATACAGAAAAGTAGAAAATTCACGATTTGATATTATAGTCTCACGGTTCGATATTTTTTTGATACAAAAATTAGAAATTTCCATGCCCTTCTTAACTTGTAATTTATTGAAAAATAATTATAAACATTTGTTTAACCTCAAAAGTACAGTTTTTAAATTAAATGTTGCTGAAACTACAGGGTTGTTGTGTTGAAGGCTCAGTGGATCTGCGCTCGACTTTGCAGCCTAGGTGGACTAGTCGAACGCAGATCCACTGAGCCTTCAACACAGAGCATCTTCAGAAGACAAGTTGATAAAATATATTTTAAAAATCTGTATTGTTTGATACAAGTATGTATTTTTGCACCCCTAAGAATGGGGAAAAAAAACTATATATATATATGTATATATGTGTGTGTGCGTGTATATATATGTATAGTAAATTAAGATGGGACTATTTTTTTTTCCTTAAGATTTGTGTTAGAGTTTCTATTCCTCAGATTCTTCATAACCATTTATTAAAATTTTAATTTTAAAACTACTACAGGTTATTTAATCCAGCGTTTTTTTCCTCAACACAGACTCAGAGGTGTCCCAAGAGGGGAGGCGAAGGGGGGCAATGGCCACCTCTAAAAAGAAAAAAAATAATTAGTGCCACCCTACTGGCCCCCCTTAAGACCCTGTCACGCTAACTTTTTAGACAACTTATGAAATCATTTTTTCCACTAAATTACTAATCAAAACTAGATATTTGATTAATTTGTTAGCATTACAGTATGTACATGCCTAAGAGAGTTCCAGTTGATTTTTTTGAATTCCATCTTCAACATAGATGTCTCCAAACTTTTCATAAATTGTCTAAAACATCAGTGTGACAGGGCCGTTAGACAGTTTTGTCCTCAAGTCCCAAGCATTTTCTTGGTGTGTGTATTTTAATATTCCCTGGCCATTTAGGAGTGGTAGAACCTCAAACATCCTGGGTATGATGCTTATAACAATGCCTAAAAACGACTTGCAGACTTTCCTTGACAAAGTCGTAGAATCCAGTGCAGAAACGGTTCTCTCGGTTCACGGGGCCAAGACGATGGTGATCAGTAAGACTTCAGACAAGCTAGATTGTTGCTTAAAAATTAGCGTTTTAAATATTTAGGCAGCTTGATCACATCTGATGTGACGTGTAAGACCAAAATTCAAGAGAATTGCTGTTGTGCAAAATAAATTTTAAAATGCGTTTAATACTTGGTGCCAGAAACCTATCCATGAAACTTAAAATCAGACTGTTTAAGTGCTACATTGGGTCAATCCTGACACATGGGTGCAAGACTCGCTAAATCTCATAAAAGCAGATGAAATGTGGTTTTAGGACAGATTCTTAAGAAATTTGAATTCGTAGAAAAATCATTCATTAGATTGTATTTTCTTTACAATGCTGAGACAACTTTACCGAAAGAAAAACTCAAATGCTGGCTTTGTTATAAACAATTTATTATCTCAGAAAAATCTAAAAAAAAAAACAACACTGCAGTTTTGGCACTACACTATATGCAAGTGAGGTACTAAATGCTTTGATGCTCAGACTGGTTTCAAGTCATCAGGGGAAAACAAACCAAAGTCACCTAATGTCATCGCACTTGGTTCTCAGGAAAAAGGTGAAATATCCGAAGGGAAAGGTCCAACTAAGGACAGGCAAATTGGCTTTTTTTTTTTCTTCTTCTTGCACTGAGACACATGACACTGATCCAACTACACTCAGGTCCTCACAGCAAACACACCACACAGCACAGCAGTGGGGAGTATGAACTCTCCCTTTCTTTGCAAACGTAAGATGAGAGCAGGCTCCACTGCAAACAGCTCAGCCATCTACATATTTTTTTAGACAAACTATGAAAAATTCTCAAAACTCAGCACTTCAAAAAGAAAAAGAAAATTAAATAAATGAGTTTGTGCATATTTGCTATAAGATGACACATACACACATAATGCATATAATCATATATAGATCAAACAACCACACAAACATTGTGTGTTGCAAATTTCAGTCTGACCTAAAGAAACCATTGGTTATTAGTCGATTTTGTGTGGCTTGTAGCAAACACTTCACTGCCTGAAGATAGTAAAAGAGTCCTGCACCGGACAACTGTATTGGCTCAGAACGTATTTAATCCTGAGAAATGTTGTTTTATACCAACAGATGTCTTCAAGCACCCTAGAAACACGCACACACACATTCCCGTGTACATGCAGGCAAACAAGCCACAAAGAAAAAAATAATTAAATAAACTTCTGTACAGTAATGGTACAAACTGCAGGTCGTTCATCCCTGCCATTATTCATCCTTAAATATTAAGAATAGTTGAATAGTAAAGGAGTTCAATACACAAAAACAGGATGTTTTAATCCTTCTGAGAGCCTTGATGCAGTTCCATGGTTTGCCTTTTCTCTTCTCCCAACTCTGCAAGGATGCTGTGTTTTTAATTCAGTCAGGAATTAACCTGTTCAGTGTAAGCAGGTGTGTAGTCTTGAGCTGTTGAAATCTGTCATAAGAAAAAGAACAAACAAAAAGGTGGTTAAGAAGCTCTCTGACTGAAATTAATATTTATAATGGTTTACTGTATTGAAAGTCTATTGAATTTAGTTTTAAATACAGTTAAATACATGAAGATCATAACAAGAAAGTGTAAAAATCAAAATGCTTTACCAGGTTTTAGGCATAGTAACAAGGGGAGACCAGCAGGTCAGTGAGGACCAACAACTGATCATCAGTAAACTGTTGTTTGTGTTGCTGCCAGTTGTCGTGATGAGTCCGTCGGAAGTTTGACAGAGTTTTCTTTACAGTCATCTAGAAGCAGAAAATGGAGAATATGGCTATTATTTTCCTTTACATGATAATAAAAAAGCAGCTATGGACGGTCATACATACTTCAATGGGTTGTGTGTCATTAAGGTGGGCACTCAAGTCCATCAACAGCTGGGGCATCCAGGTGGGAACATCATATGGACTGGAGAGAATACAAGCACTCAGACCAAGAACACCAGCATGGCGGCGCACAAGGTCTAGAAAAACACAAAGATTCCTCAGGAATAGGTCAAAAAAAAAAAAAAAAAAAAAAAAAGTGCAACATTAATTTTTAGTACTACTAATCTGATGAGGGTCCTACCAGCAGAGGGAATGGTGTCCACTACAGAGCCAAGCTCTCGTTTTCTCTTCTTAGGCAAACGTGTTTTGCAGAGAGCCTCAAAATGTCCCTGCATGGGGGCATCCATGGACAGGAAATTGCACTGGAGGAAGCCACTGAGAGTGGTGGCAGCCATTTCTCGTACCTAAAGACGAAGGGAAAAGGAAATAGGAAGTTCATATGCATTAGTAGCTGTAACTACATCACATGAGAAGATCTAGCAGACTACAGACTAAAAACTATGCTCAAAATAATTCTTTCTGGTCATGTTGCATTAATGTATGTTCTGTTTTGCTATATTTAGATTCATATTTACAACTGTGATAAATCGAAATTAAAGTTAACCAAACAAAAATACAGGATCTACAAACTTTAAATCTTGGCATTTTTCAGCTCATAAACACAAATGGTGAAAGCTGATTTATTGTTCTGGCCTTAATATCATAACTGCCCATGCCAAATCATTACATAAATCCTTATAAACCATCTTTGGCTGCATTCATGTAACAAAAGCAACAATGTCATGAGGCATAATGTGTGCCCATTGGCTATTTGGAAAATGGAGTGAATGAGTAAGTGAAGATGTTTTTTCATAATCTGTTGCACATTGTATGGCCTTACTCCAAAAGAAACATGTACAGTGCCTTGAGTTGTTGTTCTGAGGTGCTTTTTTTAACAAATGAGACCAAAGTGTCATATATATTATTAAGGTTTATAAATTAGACACAAGATACGCTGAGGTTGAACAAAAATGCTTTCATCAATCCCTCATACACACTTTTTCTTTGTCTCTGCTCATTCCTTCTCCCTCTTGTCCTCCTTCAAATTGAACATCATCTCCATAGCAACAGATTACTGCAGCCAGTGGTTTCCATAGAAACCATAAGAGGACCGAGGAGAGGGAGTGCAGAGAGCTAAAAAGGAGAGTGCTGAATCACTACAGTAAAGCTGAAAGTGCCTGCTAGCATAAACAAGCACATACTGGCCAATAGGTCATTGAATTATTATATAATCAGGCTGCCGTGTAACTGTTTCTTTCCAGCTAGTGTTCATATGTGATTAAACTCTTCGCTTTATATTTCAGTTATTTAATAAAATGGGTATTTATCTGGATGAATGTCTGTTCTTACCTCAAGTTGCTCATCCTCCAGCAGTTTTATTACGAGCGCCCGCACATCATTCACTGCTTTCTGGTCGCTCATGAATGTAAACAAGTTGTAAAAAACCATGATCTGCAGGTATGTGAGCACCGTGTAGCGGGCATGCCAAGAGCTGCTGCCAGCAATCTGAAACACACATGTTAACAAATCCATCAGTAGCATCCTCAAAGCCTTTGTTTCACAAACAGAATGAGTGTCCTAGATTGACACAAATGAACATTTATTGTTATATTATGCAAAAAAAATAAAAAATCTCTTATTTAAATAATTTAATTTTAAATGTCCCTTCCTATTTACGGTAATATTGTTTATTACCAGGGAGCTCCTATAATGTATAATAGTAAATTAAAACATATAAACATGCCAGAGTAATTGAAGCATTTATTCAAACTGACTCAGTCAAGCTGTATCTGGGTAAAGTAAGATAAAAATTTGAATGCCGTCTACAGGTAATGTGCACCTTTCTCTTTTTGGTTAATGATCTTACAGAATGCTGCTTGGTGAAGCTGTAAAAAGTCCTTTCATGTTCAAGTGAGGAGTGAAATAACAACTATAGCTTCCAGATGACTCACCTCTTTCAGGACATCAAGGACCATGGGGATTTGATCTGAGTAAAGAAGTCCCTGAGACATTAGAGACAGACAGGTCTTTGCGTCTCTCTTAAGTTCATCATAACTGTCATCATTTTCAACTGGAGCAATCTGGAACAAAAGACAGACACAGAAGAAAGGTCAGGTGTTTTTGCATTGCGCAGTTCAAAACGGCAGAATTTAGGGTTTAAAGATCAAGGATCTGAATGAAGATGTATTTCACCTTGAAGAGGAGGGGAAGCAGCCGTAACTGTTCTGGGACAGCGGTGGTGAAAGAGCGACCAGCGCTTGCAATCAGCCACTTGATCACTGCAGACATTTGAAATCATTTAAAAAGGCCAACAGCTCAGAATATAGATGTTAAAGTGCCTGTGACATCAAATTTTTGTAATAAATAATGCATTTTTGGAAAGACAACATTGGTAACATGTTGCAAAAAAAATTTATACTGCTGAGATGAGCAGTTGTAGAGATATTCGCAGGTTAAGTAACAGGAAGTTATGTCAAAGGGGAATGTCTGCATGTAAACAGAGAATCGCTACAAAGGCCGACAACAGATTGCAGAGAAGAATTTGATGTTTCTTTAGATTATTTTGAGTCACCATCAAAGAGAGTTTCCCATCTTAAAAAGTTCCCCTTTAATGTCACTTCCTGTTCCAAATTTAAAAGCAAATATACCAATTATGTGACATACTGGGTAAAATCATGTTTTATGCCAAGTTTCTTAAATATCAAGACGTTTTCTTTGACTTTTTGTATTTGAAGGACATGCATGTCACAGGCACTATAGTTAGTTGTCAACATGTTTTATTTTGAATCACCTCTGTCATAATCAAGACTATGTGGCTGATCTACCTGTTTTGAGTAACTTTATTGCTTGTGTTCTTTCATCCTGCTCCCCAACTTCATTCTCCTCAATCACATGGTTCTGGATTTCCTCATCCCCCTCCGTTAGGGGCTTCAGTTTTAGCAGAATTCGCTCCGTGAAGTCGGAGATGCGTGGGGAACTGGTTGGCTGAGTGAGGGGCAAGTTGACGTCAATCATGAAGATGTATGTAAGAACGCTAAACGAACACCAAATCAGAGAAACAAGATGAGAGAAAAAAAATTGAAACAGCTTAAAGGATCATATAAAATGTATTTGGCTTGTTTGCTAGGCGTGTGAAAAGAAACAATAATCCTCCTCACCTGCCGATTCGTTCCCGAACATTTTTGTACACCTGTGTGAGTTTGGGCTCCAGGTACTGAAGCAGCCTGTGCAGAAGTTCTGATACACGCCACTCCTGTTGGGCTAGACCACCTTGCAGCACATAGAGGCGACTAGGAAAGACAGAAATATAATCAGTTTGGTTAATTCAACAGCAGCAATATTTCAAGGCTGAAAAACCCAAGTCTTCAACAATGTGTGTCAAACAACCCAACTCATCTCTTTACATCACACTGATGTAAAAGATGCTTTAATTTAGAGCAATTTACACGAGGAACAAACAAGAGGACTGTATGGAGTTCAATAATTGTCAATAATACCTATTTTCTTCATGACTAAATATTACAGTCTGTGTTTAAACTTAAGAATTAAAAACACAAAAATAGTACTATTGCTTTTTTTTCTCAAAAAGTCAACCAGCTAAATTAACATCCAGTAGCTATGTATACATGTGCAAAATTCTTTGATCGGATTGAAATGTATTCCAATTAAATAATCTGAATGCATCGTTTACATGGGCACAATCCAATCATGACGAGTGTTTACATGCACCGGGCTTTTATTCCGAATAAAAGCACTGACATGCGCAGGTTGTTAACTTTCTCTTTAAAAAAAAACAAACACAGAAGAAGAAGTTCTACTTCCGTGATGCACAACAAACGTCTTTTGAGCGCCCAGAATTGACCTGCAATACGTTTTAATAATGGTGGAGACATTACTGCACTCCCTGGTTGAGCTGCTGCAGGTGATGCGCAGATTTTTTTTTTGGGCAAAGCAACGCATGCTGTTTGACTTTTTTATTGAATGAGAGAACGAGAGGAAAAGTTCTGTGCTGCTGGAAACTAGTGCTGCAGCCCCTCCCTCTACAGAAGTGCAGAAACCGATGGATGGAAGTCAGAAGACATGCGCAGTCAGGTCAGTTTTCTACAATCAGAATAAGATGATCTGATTAAGTGTTTACATGCACGCCGTTCAGATTATCAATCGGCATAAACCACCCCTCTCATTCTGATTACAAATTCATTCTGATCGAGCTGAATCGGATCAGAATAATCCGAATGAGGTGTTTACATGATGCATTTTTCTTCCGAATGGCCGTTTAATTCGATTACTTATATCCATGTAAACCTAGCTAATGTTTTTATAAATTTTGAAAGGCTACTGGTCCTTTGGACTGTTTTTGGTAGGAAAACAACTGGTTTGGGAAAGATTCACCATCTGTACCAGCTGTTAGCAGAACAGCAGGCATGCTGTCAAAACACAAGACACCGCTGATCTAAATATATTTTTGTTTATCAAATATATTTATAATAATCAATTTTAAGGGTAAAGTTGCTAATATCAAACATTTTATGAGCAGGTGCAGAAAGCAGAGTACTGCAACTTTGTATTTCTGGTGACTTTTTACTCACCAGGCGTCTACAAAAGAGCCTCCCTCTCCATTGACGGGAGATTCCATCAGCATCTCAAACAGTCGGTGAAGTTTACGTGGGTCTCTGCTCTCCTACCAAAGCCAAAACAAAAGTTATTAAAAATAAAGAATAAATAAAATTAATCCAAAGTCATAAAAGGTAAGGACTAATAACATAAACCAAACTTACACAGGCTGTGGCAATGCAGGTGCCCCAATCTGCATATGTTTCTATTGTGATGTTAGACAGGGCTGTACGAAGCAAAGGACACAGCAGCTCCCAAAGACTTTCAACCTGACAAACAGCATTATTG
>JARVJO010000001.1:24811248-24832527 GCA_031762555.1 Cynodonichthys magdalenae
GACTCATTCATGCATGTTTGAGAAACCCTGTAGTGTCCTGAGGCAGCCAGGCAGGGGAGCAAAAACGACCGGTTGGGCCTAGAACCGCCTTTTGGTAACATCTCCTCCTCTGGGCTTTGTCTCCGAACCGAGCTTCCTCATCCGAGAGCACAACTCCCCCACCCAGCAGCAACAACCAGCAAACACCCAGTGAAAACCATGTCTGCTGAGCTCCTAATACTAGCCACTTCTCCCTCCAGTCCTTTTTGAATTAAAAATACATTTGAGGAAATGGATTTTCAGATGCCAAGTAAACTACACAGAGCTTCCGCATCACAGCGCTTCTTTTTTTATCATTACAACATAGTGAGCTACAATGCTCCAGGCTGTAAACAGTCCTGTAGAGAGAAGTGGCTGTGATGATATGATGAAAAGTCAAGTTTATTTTCTATTTAAACATATAACCAGCATTTTAATAACAACTAAAGGTGACATAGTTACTTTATTCTGGTATAGTATTTAACTATATGCCTGAGAAACACATAATATTGCCCCTTTAACTACCTCTGAGAAGCTCCAGTGCTTGCAGCCTCGTATCAGTCCAGAGATGATCTCAGCTACACATCGTTGTTTGCTCTCATGAGAATCTGCCACCAGACGTTCCATGTGTGGCTTCAGCACAGGCAGAAAGGCTTTGCCGAAATTACGAAACAGTCCCTGGAAGGTGGAGGTGAAGATCTAGTTTGTGTTTGTATTTATTTGACTTTTTGTACTTTTTCCAGATTAAATCTGATCTCACCTTGAACAAACAGAATCTGCGAGGGCTGAACTTGTCCTTGCCCTTACGGTCCTCAAGAGAGAGAAACTCCACAAACTGGTTGATGAACACTGGATCTGAGAAGTGGTCAAAGATGATCTGCTCCCGCTGGAGGAAAAATAATAATGACTTTCACTGGATGCATTGGATGGGATTTCTGCACAAGAGATGATGTAGTTACAAACCTCTGTCATTTCCTCTCTGCTCAGGTTCTGTTGGGGCTGCTCCTCCTGAGGTGCATACATCATCAGTTTTCTATAGAGCAATTATAAGGTGTGACAGATGTTTGACAAATATCAAAACAAACAAAAAGGAAACAAAATAAGGCTGAAATAAGAATCTAATGATTCATAAAATAAGTACCTTGGCCAGCAGTAGTATCCCCAGTGTGTCTTTTCCACAAACATACACTTATCCCAGTCTCCCTGTGTGCGTGGCAGTTTGTTGCTGTTATACTGGAGCCACTGGTTGTCTGGACGGTCCCCAGCTACAATCCTATCCTCCATCACTTCACCTACCAAAGAAAGGCACAAATTGTTAAAGTAGACATTTCATTTCATGTAATTTCAATTAAAAAAATTAAAAACTTACAGTCCTTACAAAGCTCAGAGGAGCTAACAGGGACTTTCTTATGTGGTCTTTTTATTTGTTTCAGGATCCCAGCCACAGCTGATATCGCCACCTATTGGAGAAAATTATTATTATTATTTTCTTTTTATGTGTTGAACTCAAAGCATCACCCCGACATCTTCTCAATAATATATGCCACACCTTGCGAACATAAAGGGAATCATGGTTGAGGCTTTCCACAAAGAAGGTAATCGCTGGAGGTGGCAGCTGGTGATCGTCTCTCAACAGCAGAGACAAGAAGCCGATTGAGATGTGCTCAAATTTCCAAGGCCTGGCGTTACAAACAAGTGTCAGAGGCAGTAACAAAGAAAAGTAAACATGTTTACATTATAACATACATGTTCCTGTTGCTGAGGCAGTCCAGCAGATCGCCAATAAGACCTTGGTATTTCCTACAAAATGATATGGAAATAATTAGTTTGTTTCATATGCATCTAAAAGTAGACATGCTTTTTTATAAAGTTTGAGTTGTAGTAGACATATTAACAGGAATAAGAGTAATTTTTTAAAGGTTTGAAAGAACTTTTGCTGTTGCATTGTGTAGCTGTTAGTGTAAAACTTACTCAACAGCTTCCGAGTTTTTGACCTTCTGATAGTTTAAACCTGCGTCCAACTCTTCTTCAGAGGGCACAGGCTCCTTAGGAAAAGGATTTCCCGAAGTCATAAGCTGTTTTGCCACAGAACAACACTCACCAGAGAGCTAAAGCGATACAAAAGATAAAACACTGAGGGTTAGTAAACATAAGATACTGATTCACTGGACTGAAAGACCAAAAAGCTTTAAAAAATAATTATTTTGGAGGTGTTGAAAATATTGGCTTTTTTCTCAGTGTTGAACTCACAGTGAAGTCGATGCCGATGGTCTCATATTGCCGATGGATTTTGTCTGCGAGGTCGTCAAAAAGGCGCACAATGGAGGGCTTCTCGAGTGACATGGCTGAGCTGAGGCCAGAGCGAACAACAGCAGGCCACGTCAGAGCAATGCACTCCCAGTCATGCAGATTAGCAAGACACACTCCACCGTGGTTCCCAAGAAGACAGTACAATGCACCCTGGAAATGAATCACAGAGGAAACTACAATAAATTATATTCTCTAAAATATAAAAATACAAAGCATCATATTTTATTTCATAGAGTTTTATAGTGCAGAAAGGACTGTCATACTTTGAACTGCTGTTGAGTGACACTGCTGTTGTCTGGGTTGAGAAACTCAAGGACGTGGGGGATCAGATCTCTGCAGCAGAAGTTGTAGGTTCCCAGTGCAGTGAACAACACACTCTGAGCTCTGCTGCGCACCTGAAAGATGAGAAAAGTCCCAACTTATTTATTTTTAATCAATATTCTAACAGCACTAACCCTGTAAAATTAAAGCAAAGTGTTAAAAAGAGCAAACAAACACCAGATAATGTGTAACTCACTTGACTGTATGTGCTTGTGGAAAGCCTCAAAAGGTCTTTCATCAGCTCCTGGTGGATGGTCCTGTACTGACAGCCTTCCACAGTCAGTTTCCTCAGCTGATAAATTACAAACATTAAATGTTATGAAAGGTAAAATAACAAGAAATACAATATTTTTCTGATTTTAAAAAGCTGCTAAATTAAGCTACATGGCATCAGAAAACAGATAACATATTCTTAAAGTCTTAATTATGGCTAAGATTTTTTAAGTTACTGAGGAGGTTTTAAAACTCAAATCCAGGTTGGCAACACTGTACCTAAAGGGATAATATATTTCCTTAAAAAATTAAAAATAAATTTTAAAAAAAACTTACCTCATGCTGAAGCATGACTCTGTCAATAAGAAGAGCTCTGATGTGTTGTTTTCTGCCGTGAAGCTGCAAAGGAAAAAAAATAGGGCTTAATTCACTTGAAATTAGTAAACAGTATAAAATAAACACAAAAAACATTATGTGGTAGAATAGATTTTTTAACACCCAATGATCACATCTGGAGGAAGAAAAAAAAAAAAAACTCTTACTCTGTTTTCCATTGATTTCTTTACAAGGTTGAAACTCTTCCAGCGGGAGTCAAACTCATGCTTGTGAGAACCTTTGAAGTGCAAAAGGTCGCTGATAATCTGAAACGTATCAAAGAAATTATTTGGCCTGATATCAGTGCACAATTTTTGAACAGTTTGTGTAAAGCAAGTAAACACAGCTCCATTATAATTAGCAGTAAAGATCAACTTTTAGAAAAGGGATAATAAAATAAAAACTAAAGCACAGACTAGAGGAGACGGCAACATACTGAGGCGCAGAACGCAGTTTAGCCAGAGGGTAGCATCTATCAGAGGCGCACATTCATGGAACAAACTACCAGCATATATCAGAGACATTAAAAACTATGCAATTTAAAAAAAAATGTAAACATTAGTTGAAAGCAAACAGTTATGTACCCATTCATAATGTCTTGCATTGCTTACTGTTGAGTCTTTTATCCTGTTTTTAAATTTGTATCCTTGTTTGGTATTTTTCTTTTTAATGTTTTTTTACTGTGTTTCCTGCATATTTACATTATCATGAATTGTGGTAATGTTGATTAATGTGAATTGTCCTAGTCAAATCAAATAAATAAATAAAAAACAGGTACCACATGACAACCAGAAATCCTGTAAATCAATTTTTAACATCCTCACCAACTCACCTTGATGATGGAGAATAGAGACTTGGTGTCATCTTCAGAGTGCTCCAAAATGTAATCTGCAAGCAAAAGTTAAAGCAACTTAGGGAAGCTTTCAGTAACGTGTAGTTTTTTTCTGATTCAATTAGATATGACCAGGCTAAAGCAAGAGATCAAAAACTTAAAACAGGTGAAGACGTACGCAGCAGCTGTTTCATCACATTACAGATAGCATCTCTGTAGTTCTCTCTGGTCCTATCTGTAAATAGAAAGAATTTTAAATAATACAACTGTATTTACAGCAAGCTAAATGTCTATTTATTTTTCTCTGAGAATTACATACCATACTCCATTCCTGTATACAGGGTGGTCTCGTCCAGATTCACTATGCTGTGAACTCTGAGAAAAAGCACGATAGCACACACTGATGTTATGGCTCAAAATAAAAAAGGTAGTAGAAGGGCCAATACATTTTAAATAAAACGGTAATCTTTTTTTTTTTATTCTTTTCACATTAAGTAGAAGGCTTATTTTCAACATGCAACCACTTACAGTTCAGTGATGGGCTCTCCGTTCAGTGGAGGCATCAAACTCCCGGCTCCCAGGAGGCAGTGCTGAACAATAGTGAGGCTTTGTAGGACATCATCTCTAGAGCGGGAACAAAATACACACAAAAATAATCAACACACGCTTTTATTGTACTATACAAAATAAAACGAGATAAAGATATACCTAACTTTAAAGAAAAATGATTGCACGGTGTACATTTTTACAAGTAATCAGACAGAAGTTTATCACCTGCTCATGTCCTGTTCTCCTTTTGCAAATCTCTGAAGGCGCTGAAGTTCAGGCTGGAGGATTATGTCCAGCAAGTAAAAAGCAAATGAGGTCTCCTCAACACTGGGGACATGCCACTGGATATCCAAGTTCCACAAGTCTCCAGGCCGGCCCCAGTCCTTCACAGACAAAAAATATATATATATGTTTTAATAACTTTATTTTTATATACTGAAGTGTTTTTGCAAACAACTTGTGTGTTTCATTTTGACCAGAGAAACTTTAATTTAAACAAATTGCATAAAATGTTATAAACTGAGAATATTTCCTAAAATTGAGAAGAAAAGGCTTCTTTTTCTTTACATTTAAGACATTTACCAAAAGTGACAATTATACATTATTAGTAAAAGGAAGATAAAACTTTTTTCAATAAGCTTGTAAATGTTACCAACGTTTACCAGAGTAAATACCTTGATGGGGAGGTAGTCACTGACTGGCTGGTGGAAGCCTCCTGGCACACTGCAGTACTCTGTGGGGTAGATGAGGGCAGTGGCACGAAGGACATGATGCAACAGGTTACAGGCCAGAATATAGCCCTGCTTACACTTGAGGTGAAGAGTCAACTGCAAAATCTGCACCAGGTCCGAGCGATAGGGCAAGAGCTTGTCACCGTCCACCCGAGTTACCTGAAGTGCACGTCGGGAAAAAGGTGAAAAAATATTCTTACAATGCTGAATGTTGAGGATAGAGTGGGGGAATGGTTGGATTATGAGTTAATTCACCTCAGAAACAAGTTGTAGATTCCACAGAAACTCCTTATCAAGCTCCTCCTCATTCAACACTTCCTCATCTGTTTCAAACAAGGCGTACATCAGACAAATGACTCAAAACACTCGTATTACATTTAGAAACATCTCCGTGTGCTTCTCGATGCGTTTTGATGACACTTACTGACAGCAATTTGGTTTATGGCATTGCAGCAGTGTGGCACAAACATCTTGAGTGACTCTGCAGGGTGACACTGGGACAGAAAATGTAAAAATTTAAAAATAAAAAAAATTAAAAGACAATCGGTTTGTCGTACATGAAAAGCGTGGGCTGGTACGACTTACCTTGGCAGCGGCTCGACACATGTCGGCCACCATTCTTCCAGCTACTCGTGTCTCAAAGATGTTGGTGGTTGCAAAGTTGAAGACCTTTTCCAAAGCCACCTATTTAAGATTAAAGCAATATGACAAAGTATTAGGTGGATTTACGTTGCATACAAACACAATTTTATAAATACAAGTAGTTAAGACAGAGTGTTATTTTTTATTAGGTGTTAAAGTATATCACAATCTTAACCTTGAAAATATCCAAGGAGCACTGTGTGAGGATTGTGCTAAAGGTTGAAGAAAGTCCAAGCTCTACCAGACTCTCGACATGAGTCATTTTTTCGGTTTCTGTTTCTTCTCTTGTTTGTTCCAAAGTGCTGCTATCTATCAGGGCAAAGCATCTGTGGAAAACACCCTTAAGTTAAAATGTGACTCACATTAAACAGTGCCATAAAATGACACTGTAAATACTAAACAATGCACTCATTTTGCAGTAAGACCTACCTGTCCATGAACTGAAGCACAAAGTCTTCAAACTCAGCTGAGGCAGAACACATCTCTCTTTCCACCTAACAGTTGCAGAAAAATAATGAATCAAATGGTCATTATTTCATGTCTGGCTTAATTATAAAATTGGTAAAAAAAAACCAAACTGCTGCAGTTCACCTCTGTCAAATCCGTTCTTTCATGTAGGGCAGACGAACAGTCCACCAAAGGCACAAGAGTCACAAATGTAGCAATGAACTGGAATGTGATCTGCAGAAAAAGAAACTAAGTTTCTATCCAGATTCAAGGAATTTATGCAAAAACCTCAAATGTTTAACAAGAGCACAGACGTAAAATGAAACAAAACTTTGTATCGCACCATGCACTTGCTGAAGTCATTCGGGTCCACGCCCGGCAGAGCTCTCATGAGCAAGGGCAGCATGTGAGTGGGCCCTTCAGGATAGTGCTGCCCACCTGATACCAGGCTACGTGCTACACCAATCATACAGCTCAGAGTGGCTGTCAGCTGGTGGGGTTCTGTTAGGGTCTCCAGAGCAGGATATGTTCTACAGTAGGCAGAGGTAACAATTAATCCTTTGTCTTCATTTCCAACAACGGCCTTCATCTTTTTATTTCAACTGGGAAAACTATCAACAATGTGTTGACAGTGCCAGGATACTTTAAAGGGGGTGTATTATGGAAAACTGACTTTTTGAGCTTTATATCATGTTATAATATTGTTCCCTCATCAAACACATACCAATGGTAGGAGGTTCTTAAAGAGACTGAGTCCAATTTCAAGGAGTTTCGATAGATGCAAAGTCCAATTTATTTTTGATATATACAGCTCCACCTGTTTGAAGCTAACTGGTGACTTAACTTCACTAAATATTGCCTGAAAACCTGTACATTTTCAACTGTCTATAACTGTTAACTGTATTAACAATAATATCATATTAACTGTATATAAGGCTGTCTACAGTATTTTAATGCTCACAGTGGCCAGCTTTGAATGGTATAAGTTCTGCTTAGTCAACTAGTTGATAGCAGATGCAGCCATGTGAGACACGTCATTAGGTACAATCCAAACTTACTTCTCAAGCACAGGAGGAATGACCAACTCCGGTCGCATCAAAGCGAGGTTTTGCAGAGCCTGGGCTGCATCCAGACTTCCCGTCTTGCTGAACATGGCCAGCAGAACTGGCTGCATCATACTTTGTACAAAGTCTGTGATATCCTCCTCTGTGAGTTTGTGAGTGTCTGGAATTGGCGTTAGCCACGATGGTTTTCTGTAGCGCTCTCGATGCAACCGACGGACCACGCTGGCTGGGAGACGCTGAAGCAGCTTCATGAGCTTCATCTAGACATGAAGACAAGGGGAAAGAAAGACCGATACATGACAAAGGGGAGACAGAGGTAGACAGTATGCTTTCATGTACAAATGGAGAGGTTGACTGTGTTATGGAGCATCTAAAGACACAGGTAACATAATGGACAAACAAACAAAAACCAATACACTGTGAACAGTTTTATTCAAGTGACTTAATTTTTTGTGCAAATAATGACAAGTCTACATTTTTAACAAAATCACAGGTCACAGGGAAAATTCTTAGCTAAATCTAAAAGCTAAACAGACTCCGTTTGTTACCCATGATGCTGAATTATTACTGATTGCAAAACACTGTTTACATGTATAACTGGCTGAACATCTCGCATATGTCCAAGCAACACAAACTCTACCCCATAAAAAAAAAAGTTAAATGAGTTCAACAGCACTTTCCTGCCTGTGTTGCTTCAAATCCAACACAAGGAGGACCTCAAAACAGAAAGGTATGTGACCGAGGTGCCAGTGACCTTTAATAGCGTTGCAGCCATCTCACATGCCCTGCTGTTATTTCTGAACTGGCTATCGATGTAAATCCAGATAGCCAACAAGACTAGGAAGGCTTCCTAGAATGATGACACATATTGTGCCTCATCAATGTGAATGTTTTTTGGCGAGTCAAGGCAAGTACAAGCTGGAAAACACAATGCCTTTGACCGAAACACAGCTATGCAAAAGTCACAAATAAAAATGTAGTCTTCACATTATTATTAGCAATTAGACAACCATTTGCTTTTAATTTAAGAATTTATTTTTGGAGACAGGAAACTTTAGCTCAGATGTCACATGGCTACACTGTAACCTCAGAATTGTTGACTGCCGTCTCTTGAGACATAGTTAGTAGAACTTTCCCACTAACTTTTGGAGATGTTTGTCTTTTTTGGTCTTGCTACATGGGTAAAATTTTAATGGTAAGCCTAATTAAAAATACCAAAGTTCTTATGGTGTCATTAAATGAACAGTCAAACAAGAAATGACTCACCAACCACCGGCCATGATTAGATGGGTGGAAGAAAGATGTGATGCTGTTAAAAAGGCCACTGAGCTGTGCTTGAGTCTGCTTACTGGGTCCTCCCTAAAATTCACAAAGTTAAAGCCACTGAGATCATTTTGCACAGTTAATACAGTGAATATAATATGTTGTGATCTGTGGTCTAACCAGAAGGGATGACACCCAAAGCACCACATGGCTGATGTCGTAGGCATTGGTAATATATCGTGGTACCATCATCTGACCGGTCCCTACAGGAAGATTCAAACTTCTCAAAATTCTGGTGAAAATCTGTAATGTAAAAAAACAAATAAAAACTGATAATTAGTTTGAAATGAAGTAGTGCAGGTCAGGCTTGTTTGTCTTTATAGGTGACACATAAGTTTCACTTAGGAAACAACTATGATGCAAGTCACTTCCCCTCTAAGAGGGAGCAAGTTCAAAAGAGACACTTGATAGTTTGTTCCTCTGACTGGCAGCAAAAGCAGTGAAATACAAACCATGAAAACACATGAGAGCATGTGCTACCATCCTAAAAACAAACAAGTCCTTGATTGCACAATGGGTTGCAGGAAAAAAAAAAGGGAAAACAAACCTTGGGTATATAGGGGTCCCAGTCAATGTAGCCGATGTTGTCATTGGCCAAGCGAGCAAAAAGATTAACCAGGTGCTGTAAAGGTGAAGAAGAACATGTTACAAAAATGACAGCAGAAATTTTCCTTATTGTGGATTTTATTTCATCTACTTACAACTTCCCAACTTGGGAGATTTTGCACAGACACCCACAAGTTGATCAGCTCATCAAACCACAACCTGTCAGAAAAAAAAAAAGGTTGCTAAAACTAAATACGCTGTAACTCCCTTATGTACAAAACATACATGCTACAATTGCAAAATAAACATTTCATTCAATAAAAGGAGAAAATTTAGATTGATAATACTAAATAATTATCATTACTGGTTATTTATGCAGTTTACTACATTACTTAGGCATTAAATGTGTAGAAAACTATACAAAAAATAAATAAATCCAAGGATTAGGAAGCCTGAAAAGTCACTCCATGCATTTCTTAACTTTTATACAAGTTTACTTATTTTTTAAAATCTGTTTACAAATCGACTTGTTACTTCCACAGGTAATTCATCACACCATATTCATTCACCTCTTTTCCCTTTAGACAGCAAGCTATTCTTGTATCTTTGAGTTCGAAGACTATAGTGACTTCACTCAAAGCAGTATTTTAGACCTCATCGTACAGACGAGTGTGTGTGAAGTTTCTTACTTAAACCCCTTGTGATGCAGCTCAGGAGGCAGAGTTGTGGGTAAGAAAAGCTCAAAGTAGCTGATTGCTCTCTGCATGGTGACGTCAAAGGGACAAAGAAGTGGTCTCCACTCATCTAACATCTCCTGAGTAGCGGTCTCTGAGAAGTATCTGCACAGAGAGGAACGTAAATTACAATGATGTGCTAAAACTGGATAATGACTCATGATGACAAAAATGGTATTATTTATAATCTTATATGTATATGGAGAATTAAAGCACAAACACATTGCAAATCTTGTCAGCTCTAAGGTCTGTATGGAGGCAGTAATAATAAGGGTGATGAGGAGGAGTTATATTATTTTAATAGGAACAAAGAGATGATTTATACAAATAAAATATAAAAAGGACGCTGGGGTCCAAATAAAGAGGATACTACTCAGTGCTGGAGTGTAACTTCTCACATAGACATGTCTTGTTTTATTTTAAATCCTTTTGGTTCCTTCAGATAAGGTAAACCACATATTTCACAACCTTGCTCAGTCTTTGTATTGCTATATTACATCCACTAAAGACCTTGAAAAGAAGAAGTGGAAGTAGAGCTTTTTGCCCTTCCTCACTGCTGAGCCACAGTATCTGAGCAGCACCTCACAACAAATCACCGTCTCTCCTCAGAGGTACAAGAAACTCCCTCAGTAGACAGAATTAGATGAGGTAATAGGATTATCTGACTACTGTAGGAGCAAACTCAAGTACGAGTCCTACAGCTTGCCTGAGATATTGTCATGTGTACAACCCTGCAGACAGTTACTGAGATCTGCTGGTTATAGCAACATTTTCTGTCTGTAAATTACTCAAGTTAAATCTAATTTTAGGACAACTCACTAACAAATATCTAACTACATAAATAATCAAACAATTTATGCAATTGCTATTTACCATAGTTATGTTCATGCCATTATATGAGCAATCAAACTTGCAAAAGAAATATCAATAAAATAAATGTATTTAAAGGATTGAAAAAACATTTTTAAACAACTGACAGTCACCTTATGATTAAATTTTATAGGAAAAGTATCTTAACGTAAAGACAATCTGAGATGAGTCATTTATTATTACGTATATAAAAGATGTACTCACGGTCTGCAGCTTTTCACTAGTGTTTTCAATACGTTTTCCACTGAGCTAGAATAAAGCAAAACAATACTGACGTTAGTAACCTACCAGTCAAACACTGATGTTAGTAAAACAGCCATCATCACACAAGGACCATCTGACTTTTTTTTGCATGCATACAGTATGGAAATCCTTTTACACATCTAACTTGAGCACAATAAAAAATGTTTGCATAATGATTAAACTGTAAATAAATAATTTTGACAGTCAAATATATCTTTAGAACTGTTGTACAACAATTTTACCTAGTATCTTGATTTGATATGTGACGTTTGTCTGGGGAAACAATACTTTTTATACATCACAAACTTCCAAGTATTTTCACCTCAAACCAGTATAACCAGTGACCACAATCTCCTTATCTTACTTACTTTGAAACAAAGAAACCAATAAATCCAACTGACTCCACTGAAAATGTATTTTCATGATAATTAAAATCTAATACAACAGACTTACAGCTAAGAATAATACTTAAATAATTTGTAAATCATGGGTGAATCTCTACGAGCCGCACTAGCTAAATGCATGGTTTAAACCAGTACAAGCCAATAACATACAGCCAATAGAACATAAAAAAACACATGCACATTCAGTTTTAAGAACTAGCTGGAATGAGTGTGAGCTCAAACATTTCAGGGTAACATCTCTGAACTATGATAAATGCCTGAAAATTCAATTGGGCTACACTTTCTGACTTAATGAGGGGATCGAATCTGACAAAAACCTGAGCTGTGTAACATCACCTAGCATTTTTTTTTAAGCACAGATGACAAACTTAACAAGCTAGCAGAGCAAATCACCATTCTGGTCATTTAATCACATTGTAATTCTGTTAAGGCATAATTAATGGTAGCCAATGTAATAAAAACAAGTATTAATTCTTAGTAATCAGGCTTTTCTTGCAATACTGGTGCCCCATAATTCTGTTTAACTGGAAAAAAGGTGGAAATATAACAGATAAAATATCCTAAAAATATAGAAACTCTACAAACTTCTCACATTCTCTGATAATTGCTTTGGAGGATGGAGCATTAAAAAAAGTCTGTTAGCTGCAGTGCGACAGTCTCCAATATGAGTGAAATGTTAACATTGATGATTTTTTTTTTTACTTTTACAAGCTACATATGGGGTGTCCAGTTTTTTTTTGGGGGGTTACATGCAATGAATACAAAAATAAATAAATAAAACATCCAAGTGCCTTTAGAGGCAGAATTTCAAAATAAAACACAAAGAAGTGCTGTCCTTACCACCTCTGAACCAATTTTAACATTATGAGTTTAGAAGAAGAACGAGGCCATGGAGAACTGAATGTAAAAAAGAGACAAAGGCATAAAAAAACACTTTCAGCACACAACCAAGAGCCAATCACTCAAAATAAGAACATGCTGTGCATCAATGTTTTGCACAGTTATCAGAATGACTTTTTTGGTGTAAGTTAGTATTAATTGGTCACTGTGGAGTAAATGAGCAGGCCATCAGCCAAAGCAGCTTGCCTTCATGTCAGTTTATGATAAACATACAATGTTTCCATAGCACCATAAAAGAGCACCACGCACTGCTTGCCAAAACTTTTATGAAAAGCCAAACTTTAGATTCTTTAAAAAAATCAAGCTAGATGTAGTTTATACTAGTGGTTATTGTTTCCTGGTTTGTGAGGCAAAACAATTCACCTGTTCTCTTCTAAAAACAAACTACGCTTTTATTACAACTGCAAAAGCAAGTAATTTAAGCTTGACTTAAGATATAATACGGTGAGTTTAGGAAATATTAAATTTGATGTATAAACACATTAACCTAAACTGGCAAAATCATACAGATATAAATGAATGTGCAGTTTACAGCTTTGTTGCTTAATAATTGACAATTTGTAAAAAAAAAAAAAAAAAATAACACATTTTTGTTTGGACGTTCTGTTTGACCACATCGGAGAGCAATACTGAAAGATCAAGTTCTGCCTCAAAAAAAGAAGGAAAAATGTGATTTAAAAACTGAGAATACCACTTATTCCAAAACAATTACTGAAAAAAGTGTGATGTGGAGATGTATACCTGAAAAATATCAATAGCTGAGTAATAAATAAAAAAAGGGAAAAATATTTCACACCTAAAGTCAACTTAGCAACACTACTTAGGAAGCAAGTGTGCACATTAACAGTTCTTGCTTTGTTCTTGATATTGTCCAGTCCTAGGATTAAGAACACTTAAATAATATCATATTAACAGCATAAATACGAAAACAAGGCGTACTTGGGAAACCAGTTGAGGCCCAGATGCTCCGTTTTTGAGAACAGAACTCTGTCATGGAGCTCATACAGTGGTCTCCATGGCAACTCAAGGTCCTCCCTTGACAGTAGTTCTCTTTTCCTGTCAGATAAATAAAACATTCACCCAGACATCAAGAAAAGTTAAGAGATACACAGATTGCCGTAAACCTTCAATGTATGAAAAGATGTTTGTAACACAGCAATATTTATTTTCGTTGGTGCATTTGCAAAACATAGGAGCACATTCTCACTTGAGGAGGTTGATAAGTAGGCGAGCAAGCCCTTGCATCATACTGATCTCCAGTCTGGGGATCGTCACTAGCTCGTACAGCAACTTGATAAACAGCACATGGTCTTCTTTGCTGAACTTCCGTCCATACAGCCTCATGTACCTTAATTAGGAGTTCAGATTTAAGCAAAAACACAATCACGTGGTAAAAAAAAAACCTCTCTGTATCACATGAAAAGAAATCCATTATTCTTAGAAATAACAAAATTAGTATCACTAACAAAACCCCCATCTGATGTGATTATGATACCAAAATATACTACTACAATGTATCTGGGTCACCCAAACAGCCAACCCTCCATCTCCCTGAGTAAGCAGTGAGTCACCTGACAAAACAATGAGCCAGCACTAAGAACTGAAACGGATTTAAATGTCCTAGCAAGCAGGCAAAATAAAACTGAAGGACAGAAATAAACAGTACTGGAACTATTCCAGTGTCCTCACGAAATATTTCCTAATGTAATGTGTGTGGCTAACTTTCAACAGGAAGTCAGGTGTACAACGAAAACGCCATGATCATGACACTGCATATTGAATGACCGGTGTATTAGAGATGACCTTAGAAAACCACATGGAGAAAATTCTAAATAATCGAGTTAATTCATAAAATCTTAAATTAGGCATGACACCAGAGGTCACAATAGTAAATAAGTACTACAACATTTAAGCACTGCGGAAATGACTCTACTGTGCTGTGGTGTCTGGGTCATGTTGTTGTGCCTCCCCACAGCAGTCATTAGAAAACCGAGGCTAAAGTAATCTAATCAAACAAACAAGCCAGAGTACTCTTTTCTGTGGATTAACTATGAGATCTTAACAGCGTATCTCGTTACAACCGATGTTTTATCACAATTTAGTTTGTTTGATAAATATGCAACACCCATTCCAACAGTCATCACACATTACTGTAACATAAAATCAAAACATTTAATGTAATATAAAATGGAGAAAACTGTTACGCCATAAACCCACACACAAATTAGCGGTACTTACGTTGAAAGTTTCCTCGTCCAAAACAGGACGCCGGGCCATATCTCTCTAAGCTGAATAGCTCGGCCCAAGTTTCCTTTTATTTTGCTCAATATTTCGCTGGATTCGTCATCTAGCCTATCTGCATACGGCAGAAGTTTGTTGTATACAATGTCTTTTTGAGGAACAAAACCTAAAGTGTCAGACTGTACCCTTTTCATATTACAAATTCCAAAGTGGCTAGCTCCACTATGCTAGCACTTTTTCCTCTACTTTCTCAGGTTCTCGCTGAACGTTCTTGTACTTATCTGGCTAAATTACTTCTAGCTACCAGTTCCCACTAGGTATTTTCCCTGTGGGAAAGTGTGGTTAGGAGAATCACAAGTTGATGACACGCAAGCTAGCCATTTAGCTTAAGTTCAATTAGCACACCACAAAAACATCAGCGTAAACAAAATAAATAAAAGCCTAGTAAAAACACAACTTTCTCCTCAAAAAATAAAACGCCTTGGCACTGGAATTACTTTGTTTCGGCCCACGTATTTCTAAACGCCTGACATCAAGCTAGCGGTTTAGCTAAAGTTAGCCCTTCACTACAAAAGCACTGTCATATCGCAAGGACCGTCAACGTCAACTGATTCATCCAACTACCGCAAGGCTAACTGAAGACGACACCCAGCTACCAGCTACCCAACACATATGTCATATCCGCCTGATACGACTACAGCTGCTACAACTACATTTCCCAGAATTCTCGCATTCAAACAGGATAATCTACTTAGGAACTTGTGTCCTCTCAAGGCTTTTGCTTAGCAGAAATTAGCTTTCAATTTATTGATGTCCTGTTAAAAAAATTAAGTAAAGGAAAAAAAACTCATTATTTAATTAATAATATTAATTTTTAATACAACAGTCGCGACAACAAATGATAATGAAAATAGCAACCTTGCTCTGCGTCTAAAGTGGACAAGTCAAAAAGATCATTGTCCAAAATAATCAAACTGCACATAAATAAAACGTTTGCGCCATCTTGTGGTGAAATAAAGTGTTAAAAGGAAATCAGAATTGTACAGCGGTCTCACTAACTAATTTGGAAATACGTCAGGTCAGGGGTAAGGTAATCTATATATAAAGTACTTGATGAGCCAGTTACGTTGATATATGTTGAAAGGCGGATATGAAGTAAGGGAATTCATCTACTATAATGGTAGGAACAATAAACAATCTGCGAGACAACCCAAGATCTGACAGTGAAAACACCTGCTTCAATAGACGATCTATGTATGTTGCGGAAATCCCTTTTGTATCCTAGCAACCACAGAGTCCACGCTAGCAACCCTAAACATTTTCATGGGTCTTCAGCGTAGTTACATGTAACCAGTGCAACATTTCACTTTTAAAAGATTTTTTTGTTTCATTTTACTGTTCACATATTGAGCTAAGTGAGGCAGAAATGATTACTCAAAAGCTCAGTTTGACTTGTGATAGACTTCAGTCACACCAGCAGCTCGCATGCTGCCACTCTTACTGCGGAATACCATTCCAAGGCAAGGACGAAATTATTTACAGCAATCTGGATCCACAACAGAAGGTTTGCTACTTGGATTCTGTAAAGTGTTAACAGAGAAAACTTTAAGCTATCATTATTAAACTGTCATAGAAAGTTATTTCAAAAACTACAAACATTCTGACATTGTTATACAGAGTGTAATACCATGTTATACTGAAATTAAGTTGTTTATTTATCACAGCCACTGCTGCTAACTGGTCATCATGGTGACATTAGTGCCATGACATTTGGAAAAAGAAGCAGACCTGTTCTTCTCTGCTCTGCTTCTGCAGATTATGTCATTGTCTGGGATGTTGAAACATGCCAGAAGAAAACACAAAATGGTAAGAAACAATATTTTGTGTGCACATAATTGTGCATTCTGCAATAATCTACCATAAAGACTGTTTCACATGCATCAAAGTCAAATTAAATCATGGCCCACTTGGTAGTTGGCTGAACATAACATTATCTTAACTTGCAATGCCATAGAACAGCATCAGATTACAACCTTGTAAACACTCACAAGCATGTCATGCAGTTAAATAATTCACTACAACATGATATACCTACATGCTTTACTCTTTTGTGTATTGTTTCAAAAGACTGTTGTGTTTGTTTGCAGGTGAAGTTGCAACTGGAATAGTTATCGGGACTTTACTTGGTGATGTTGTCCACCTCTCATTCTGTTTCTCTGATGAACGGGTGGCTGCTTGCTCAGGATCAAATATATATGTTCTCGGTTCTAAGGTACACTACGGTTTGAAGAAACCAATAGTTGTTGTTGTTTTGTTTTTTACCATACCTATTTCTTTACATACACATTTCAAAAGCTGACAAAAATTCTGGCACACCACGTCAGAAATAAATGCATTCATTTTGATGGTTAGTCCATTGATTTTTGAACCACACATTTAGGCCCAGCAATTGTCTTTGTATAACATTAACTTTATAATAATTAAAGTATTGCACTTTTTCCCATCTAATTTGCATTTCCAAATCAAACCTTCACTTTTTCCTCTTTAGAGACAGGAGGAGGTGATTTGTACACTGACTGGCCACCTGGGACCTTTGACATCAGCAGAGTTCTGTCCCTGGAACAGAAATATTCTTGCCAGCACCTCGGAGGATCGCACTTTTAGGGTTAGGGTGCACGTGTGTACAGATATGTTGGGCCATTTGTTTAATAAATAAATATATACATACTGTATCTGAATGTCTATCCCTTTATCTGGTTTCTTTTCAGGTTTGGGATTTAAAAACTGAAGCAGTTTTATACCAGTCATTTGTGCTTTCTGGTAAGAAATTAATGTTTTAAATATTGTTGCAGGTATTTCTTTATTGATGGCACCTTCAGGCTTGTGTTCTCACCTGTTGACATGTTATAAATTTCAGGCATTAAAGAATCTATTTAAAATTGTATTGTAAAATACATGTATTTAGATATGGAGGAATCAAAGCAATGGATTATGAATAATATTGAGTTACTTGTTTTTTTTCAGCATCTCCTCTGCTTAGTGTGTTGTTTTTGGAGAAGGACAACCACCTGATTACTGGCTCAGCTGATGGACAGGTTGGAGACTGAGACACATATGTCCCAGAAAAACCCTTAATCAAAGTTCTGTGTTCAAAAGCTTCAGGAAAACATGTTTGTTTTAGGTGTGGTGCTTTTCTCTCAGTGATGAGCACAAGTGCCATCTGGTGACAAAAATGGATCTTCTGAAAATGGAAAAAAGGCATCAAGGGCACCAAAAGCTTTCGAGCGACCAAGCAGGTAATGTTGTCATCTATGGTGTGGTATGAGGGCCAAAATTAAAACTAGCATCAAAGAGGCTAGCAACTAGCATGGATAAGCTGGCGTTAGCATCAGAGAGGCTTGTGACTAGCGCAAATAAGCTGGCATTAGCATTGGAGAGGCTAGCGGCTAGCATGTCTAGGCTGCTCACCTACTTTATTAGACACAAACTTTTTAAGCGACATTCACTGACAGGTGTTCCTTAGACAGAATTTACTGTTCAACATGACGTCAAGCATAAATATTTAGCATAAAACATATTGGCTGTGTCCAAAACGGTCGAGGTGGGCCGGGTCCTTGGCAGACCGCGAAGACCAGAAGAAAGTCGCTGTGAGTTTTGGACGGTCTAGCCTTCAGCTTTATTCCCGCCCTTACCCAGCGTATGTCTGGTTGCCTAGCAACCGTGACGACGCTAAACAGATGCAAATTTAAATTGAACTTAGAAAAATATCAATGTATTAATGGTATTAAAATCACAAAACAATAAAATTAACTTAAAGGCAATATTTGAAGAACTAATGGACTCGCCGTAGGTGCATGTTTATTTTGCATTGGAGGAGTCTTCGGATTTGGACAGCCTCCGTCGCAGTGATGTGACGTAAGTGGCCGATGAATTCGGCCTTCGGAGGACCCGGCCTCTCATTTTGGACACAGCCATTGTGAAGCAGACAGCTTTAGTTACCACCTGAATAGACCATTTCATAGTTATAAATGATCATAAATGCGCATGCGAGAAGTTGGCTGACCTCACGTGTTTATCGGGAAAAAGCTGAGGTTGCTATGGAAATGCCATTGTAATTGTACAAATTCAACAGGTAAATGTATGTCATTAAACATACTCAATGTATTTGCTCTAAACAGATTTGTGTTAAACTTTCCTTAAGGATCGTAGATGAGAATTTTCAGAAATATCTAAGCTATATACTGTATGTGCTTTTTGAGCTTGTTGAATTTGCTCAATTGCAATGGCATTTTCATATCAATCTCAGTGTACCTGGTTGACCTGTGACCCAATGCTAATGGCAGCTTATCCATGCTCGTCGTTAGCCTCTCTGATGCTAACACAAATAAATAAATAGTCTTCTCATCTGCCAGTGCCGGCCTCAGTTATGGGTGCCGGCTATCATTAATCAGATCAATAGCTGGCTTAGGAATAGATAAAGCTTCCTGCTACAAGGATGTAGCCACCACTGATTGCAGAATAGTCTTAATTTTGGCCCTCATACCACGCCATAGTCATCCACTGGTTGTAAGGGGGATTTTGATCTCTTTTTGCCTTCCTGACAAGTTTACAATGCTATGTTCTATTTGGGTTGTGTTCTTTTCAGAGGCTGATGAGCAATCAGCTGCAGAAAAAGTGGAGATTTCAAAACCCGTCATCCAAATGGCTTTGTGCGGCTCATTTACAGACATCAATACTGACCACAAAATGTGAGTAAATAAAGTAAAACTTAACTGGAGATGTCCTAATCAAATAAAAATGCATTAAATCTTTTCTCTCACTTTGTTGTGCTTCAGCTAGAAAAAAAGGAAAAAAAAATCTGAATTTAACTCAAGAAAGAACTGGTGGTTCTTATTTGTGACAGTGATTCATACCTTTAAAGCAAAATACAATAACATCGTTAAACTTTCTAAAGTGTTCGTTTTTCCTTGTATTTGAGCCAGGAAAATATTACAACAGCATTTGTACCGATACCGTTACAGCAAAATAAAGTAAGAAATAATTGTTTATTTCCGCCTTTAATATTTGGACATTATTGTTAACAAAAGTAGAAAAAAAAGCAAAAATAAATGTCAAATCATCTGGGGTTAATTACAACTTGTTTACCCAGAAAAAAATCACAGGAAACCAAAGTCCTATAAAGTGTTTCAGTCTGTTAAAACTTTTGTAACTGCCAGGAAGCAGGTACTTCAAACAGCTGAACTTTCTTTGAATTTTGTTGATGATAAAAAGAAAATGCTGATCAATTTGTTAAATTTCTTGGAAAATTGTTAGATCCTACATCAATGCTCTCATCATATTTTGTTTTAATGGAAACTGAACTGAACCTTTTGATTCGGCCAGTTTGTCTGCAACATAATAACTGCTATGTTACCAGCTTTCCTGTAATGGCCTTAAATCTCAGTTTCTATTCAGGTGTGAGTTTATTGTAAACTTCAAACTCCACAAACGTGCTTATTTTAGCAGCATTCTTTGGATCTGGCTAAAAATTAAAACATTATAAGTATTTGTTAAAGTTTACATCAGCATCAAAAACGTTGACCCTTTTTTTCCCTGAACCTTCTGCCTTTTATGGCCCAGCAGGATTGAATTTAATTTAGTTTTTCCACAAATAAAATCTTTCACCTTTGGAACATTTTGAGTGGCGCAATTATCACATTAAAACGGTAACAAAAAATCGAGACAAAATGCCTTTAATTGTGCCATTCTGTACAGAAACTGACAGTCAGCATGAAAGTAATGAGGCACTAAAATGTAATTGTCCACATTATATTCTCAGCATGTAGCCTAAAACTCTAGGTGGATAGAAACACAAAGATCATCTCTGCTCTGGATGGCACTACTTTAAAAAAAACAGGCTTTTTGTTGTATGATTGGATGAAGTTGAGGGAAACTTAAAACAAAAAAAAGGTCTATAGTCTGATGTGTATCCCCTTCCTCTTGGTCACTTCAGTATGTTTTTCTTTAGTATGTGGTTTCATTGTCTTTTCCCAAATGGTATGGAAAAAATGCTTTTAAGGGAAATCCTATGACATTGGTTTTCCATATGTCTGTGTGGGCCCCTGCAGAGACAGCAGCTGGTTTTGTATAGGAAGCACTGATGGCCTATATGTGGTAGATCTGGCTACATCAGAACTCCAAACAGCGCTGTATTTCAAAGGTAGGCTGCTGGTGGTATGATTTCTCCAGCTGTTCCTTTTTTTTCTCTCTCTTTGAAACATGGCGATGAATATAAAACTTTATGAAAAAGGAGCAACTTTTTGGAAAAATGCAATGCCAAAATTTTCAGGAAAACCTTATTATATTATTGAGCAGATTAGGTTGCATAAATGCCTAATTTTTCCTTTCTGGCCAATGCTTTAATTTCATTAAAGCTTTTTTTTTTATCAAGCATTCGCTATTGGTAAATGGTAAATGGCCTGAACTTATATAGCGCTTTATAAGTCCTTCCGGACCCCCAAAGCGCTTTACACTACA
>JARVJO010000001.1:24834641-24848901 GCA_031762555.1 Cynodonichthys magdalenae
CACACACTGATGATGGCAAACTACACTGTAGCCACAGCTGCCCTGGGGCGCACTGACAGAAGCGGGGCTGCCATGCAACGGCGCCACCGGACCCTCTGACCACCATCAGTAGACGATCTATGTATGTTGTGGAAATCAGTATTGAGATAATTTTTTCTTCAGCACATATCTAGCACTGCAATTTTGGTGCTTTTTCAACTTTTTTTATATCAAAACATTCAGCTCCTTCAGGATATTGTGGCTATGACTTTTTGGTATTTCAGCAATTTATACTTTTTGAGATATTTAACTTATTCTGCCATTTTTTTTCTCATTGAAAATGAATGGAGTTGTTTTCAACATCCTAAAAACCTTTCAAAATAATCATAAATATTTACTGTACTCTTTTCTTGTTCTGGTTCTTCTTTTTTAAACTTGTTTTATTCTAATTTCAGCTTCCTTGACTTCTATTTTGCTGATTTTAGCTTTTTTCTACATATTTAGCTATCACTTTAAGCTTTTCTGCTATTCTTTTGCTAATTTAATTGCTTTTTATGCTTCTTTCAGCTGCGTTATGCTAATTTTATCTTTTTTGTGTGTTTTTAGCTAATTTCAGCTTTTTCAGCAAAATTTTTTTTTATTTTTCAGCATTAAGCAATCGTACTGTATTTTCGCAGGAAATAGAAATTCTCTAGGTAATTCTTTTTCTTGTTTTCAATATTTCTTCTAGATAATCTTAACCTGAGCATCACCATGGCTGGGTCATGGTCCATTTCATCAGGGTGTGATAATTCTGTGAGTATTATCTTAAATTAAATAAGAAATGAAACCGCTACACAGAGTCGTCCCTGATTTTGATTCTTATGTTTTGTCTCTCAGATGGTGGGTTTAGTCAGCTCGTTGTTTACTCCCTGTGTGGTCTTGCTGGAGATTTGTCTGCATAACCTGCAGCAGGTTGGGGACGACAGTCAAGGCTTCTCAGTGTTCCCGAGGTAAACTTGGAGTTTTATTAAAACTATTTGGAGATTCTCCAGTATTTTGCCATCATATAAAAACAGATATTTCTAGTTACCCTCCTCAAAAAGACACAATTAAGCACTGAGACACATTAGAATTAAATGATTATGATTTATTTTTGTAAAAGTATTCCTTTTTTAATTACCAGGATGTTTTAGTTTTGAAAAGATAATGTCATTGTGTAGCGAAACCAAAACCTCTTATAGAATTTTGTTGTTTTATTCTCAGACACTAATTTTCTGACCTCACCAGCATTTGTGTAAAACACAAAAGTGTGGCTTGTTTTTCGGTTGGCCTCCTGCCTGTAGTGCCCTCTGACTCTGACATTTCCATATTTACTCACCCTGTTATAGCCATCCGTGCCATCTGGTTTTTCATGAGTCAACAATATCATGGTGCCCACAGTTAGAGAGGCCAATAATTCATAGCGGTGGAAAATGTTTTGCCCTTAACTTCCAGTAACTGTGTCCCCCTGTTTTCCCGTTTTTTTTGTTTGTTTTTTTATGTGTGTGTGTGTGTGTGTGTGTTTAGTTCTGCTCTACTGCCTGAATCACCCCTTAATGCTGAGTTAAAGATGAAGGAACCCAACCATCTAAAAAAGAAAGGTCAGTGGGCTTTTAGCTGTCTAAAATCTCATTCACTCTATGTTTAGAAACACACATCAAATATAATGAAAGGTACTGGAGTCTGACAAATTTGGTTTGACAAAGTCCTAGGTTTTAGATTCATTTATTGCCAGCTCTTGGTTTCAGAAGGTCTGGTTTATACAAGAACTATATAAAATATAGCATAACAGACATGCTTCATCATTATCATTACATTTACATTTTGCATTATTAATAAAAACTTCATTGAGCTGTTTTATTTATTTCTTATTTTTTAATGACCACAATATAGTATTTTTGTTGCAGTACTGGACTCATATATTGTGGGGTTTTTTCTTGGTGCATCATAGGCACTTGGCAGTTTGAAAAACAATCCTGCTGGAAACACAGAGTACTCAGAGGATTACTGTTTCTCTTGCAGAGAGTTAGTGCTGAGAAAGCCAGACCCGGTTTGACTCCCCACAGCTGGAGTAAAGGGATTTGTCCGTGCCAGACTATGTAGTGGATCTTCTGCGTAACTGAGAAGCGCTCTGTGACTGTAGCATCGGAGCAAAAAACCACAAACATTTACAGGCTAGCCTACCGTGCTCCCCCATGCACCTCTGTATTCTTAAAGATATTTGCAGAACTGTAGACAAATTACACCATAAACCCCAGAGGCTCCTAGAAAGGAAAAAAAGTTCCTCCTTTGGAGGTCTGGCATGAGGCTGAAGGAGTGCAGATTTGGAAACTGTTGCCTTTTAGTGATAACAGTAATACTCTGCTGTTACATTTGTATGATATATAATACATTACTGAGCACTGCTGCATGAGTTAAAGACACTACATAGTGACACAACTTGAATGTTTTATTAATTTATTTATCAGAATCTAAATGATAAGATTAGTTACTGTCCAAAAATACAGAAAATGAACACGCGCTAACACAAGCTGGAAATTAGACACATTCTTTGGGCTCTGGTAGTTTTCAGCTACCTTTAAACCTTTATTCTCACTTTCTGCTCTTGTTGTTTGGTCAGACTGTCCTTACCACGTACAGTGTTGTAGGTCTTATATAATGATTGCTATGAGATTTACATAGTGACTTGCTGTGATTTTAAGCAGATGTGACTGTGTGGAAATTTGACCGAGACGTTTACGGTGCTTCCAATATTGTCTAACGTAAAGTCAACATAAATTATAAGTTTTACAGCCCAATAAAACTAAACGACCATTTTATATCGGCAGGATGTTGATTGGGTGGATAAGAAATTCCAAGTGAATATTGCCAAGTAATTAGATATTTAGCCTAAAGAACTTCTTTTTTTTTTTACATTTCAAAAGTCGTCGTTCATCCAACGACCAACTTTATACAATGTATTGAAATGAAGCAAAATACTAAATTTAACTTGTCTTTTGAGGCCATAATGCATTTACAACAGCAAAAAAGATAGTAAACTGAGCAACTGTTTATTAGATATCTTGTATAAATTACAGGTAAATAATGCTGTTGATATTTTGGAATTTTGGCATTATACAGAACAAATTAAGACCAATTATTTTTTATTTTGGTCGGGTGGTTTTAATTAGATTACATGTAATTCTGCAACTTTTTTTGGTATATGTGTTTAAGAGAAAAAGAAAAACGTTTATTTTTCTGGGAAAGTCTCACATATTTTAATAGATTTGGAGAATGTGAGCTTGTAATAGAAAAGACACTGACAGCAAATGATGAGAAAAGCAAAACATCCCACTGTTTTGTGGCTCATTTAGCAGCTCTTGTAGTGAGGTGAGATCATCCAGGGGTCCTAAATTACTTTTGGTAGAACAGCTCAAAAACATTGCTCCAGTAAATAGTTAAAATGAGACACACTAAAACCATTTTTTTTTTTTTTTTTTTGCAAGTTGACACAATTTTCAGAAGTCAAATTGCAGAAGCCTTTAGCTTTGACCAACATATGGGAATATTACAGAAGAATACCTCATTTTAGGTATTCATTTGAACAATTATAAGGAGCAAAATGAATATTCTTGCTGAATACGTAATCATCTGCTCAATAGTTTGTGTTCTTTGTTGTCTTATTCTGCTTTTCACAGTGAGCTGTAGTTTTTCAGTGAGAGACAGAACTACTTTTCAAGCATACCCCCTGTGTCTAAGAAAATGTAAATTGTGCAGAATGGTATCTGGCTTTACTCTACTGAAATAACCACAAAACTCCCGGAGACAACATAGGTAGCATATGTTTCTCCACAGTTCCAAGATTCAGCTCCTCGTGCACACAAAAAGTGGACTCCTTTTTCATTGCATACAATTTCAGATGTTGCACTTTTTGTTGACAACAGGAAATCTAATGCCTCTTTATCTTAAAGCAAGCTGAAACTCATCTGACAACACAGTTTTTGAGTCCACTGCCTTTAATTTAGTTTGAGATGATCTTGTGCCAGAATAACATGATACATGATCTCCTCTTACATAATCCAGCTTCAGTGGCAGTGACAAACTCAGAAGCACTGGGTCGGCAGTGATAATGGTTTTCCAAGGTACCTTAAAACCCTTGGAGCTATATTGCTCACAAGGGCAACACAATGTTTAAGAAATGCTACATGAGATTTCAAGAAACACACATCCAACAGCATTCTTCCCTTGCCTTCTGAGATTTTCTTAGGTTTTCATTTTTTACTTGATTGATGATTTTCTTACGATTTAAAAACAAAACACAAAGTAGAGTCTATCCATGTGTATTCGGAGCAAATGTTTTTTTATTTAGCTCTAACTTGACTGCATTAACTTTAAACAAATTACTATTATCAATAACATTTTCTGAACATGTTTTTTTGTTTCTTATATGTTGAAGGTATAAAAGAAAAGCCTCTGGTTTTTCATTCAAAAGTGAAGTCGTCTGGATACACCAGCGCCCCAAGGTATTATGTTACAGGAACATCTTGCAAGAAAATTAAATAGAAATGACTTGAATTGTCCAAACACTCCTTACAGTGAGAATGATCCTGTTGAGGAGAGAGAGAGAATGAATTTAACCTAATTTACCCAACTGTTTATTTGAAATGTTTTTCCATTCAAAGGCAGTTGCCTCAGTAGTTTGAGCACTGCAATAACCCATGGTGAATTACACAATTTAATCCATAACATGCTGTCTGTCATTAACTCAAATGTTATTAAATGATAATACTGAAATTATTACAGTTCAAATCTAGTTTTTATTTTTACCTTGCAGAAGAATTATGTTTTCACCGAATACAAATTCTGAGAAGACAGCTCCCTCGAAAAAGACGACCAAATATATGTAAGTAGTGAATTTTCCCTGGGTTTCTCTGGGTGCTCCAGTTTCTTCACAGACCAAATACATTCATCCATCCATTTTCTTTACCTGCTTCTCCCTAGTGGCGTGGAGGTCATGCCTTTGTCTGGCAGTCACTGTGCGAGAGGCAGGGTACACTCTGGACAGGTCACACAATTATTGGTAACTAAATTGTCCTGAGTGTGGGTGAGAGTTAGCCTGGTAAAAACCAGCCTCTTGTTCTTTGCTTTGCTTCATACAGAGAGTCTGGAACCTCGGCTATTGAGAAACAATTTCTTGCCGGAGGTGCAGACTCTGTTGAAGTTTAAACCAATTGGATCTGATGTACCCAATCTCTAAGGACAAACTGGCATTTATGGTAACGAGAGAGCTGACTACCTTGTAAAAGCTGGCAGTCAAGCCAACTTCAAAGGACCAGAGCCTGTTGTAGACATTTCAACAACAGTCTGTAGGACTGCCCTACAGGCTTGGATCAGACGTCAACACTCAATCCATTGGAGGGAGCTGATGGACTGTAGACAGGCACAGGAACTGATAAATTGCCCAAATCCTAGGTTTGCAAAAGCCCTTTTTACCCTGTCAAGGAAAGCACTCTGGTTGGAGTCCTACAACTGGGCACAATCTGCTCAACTGCCACAAAATGGTGATGAGACTCCATGACAATAGTCTGTGTGATGCCTGTGGCATTGAATTAGAGATCTCTTTGCACTATTTAGGCCAATGCCTGGCCCTGAGTAGTCAAAGGAAAATAATTCTTGGAGAACCTTTTATGGATCCAGAGAAGCTCAGAACACTGACTGTTTCTAACTTCGTGTCCTTCATCCAAAGGACGCGAAGGTTTGATTAAAAGCTCAGGAGAGTAATGGGCACACTTATAAGGCCCCCGCTCACATGGGTTTTTACCTATCCCCATTCACAAATACCCAATCGCTAATGTTTGGTCGTGACATATGTAGTGCGCCAGCTCGACCATGAAGGAAGCTAAGCTAAGAAGCTAACCGGAAATTGCGTACACTGTAAACAACCATCCCCTAATGCAAAGAGAGAAGTACTTTTGCCAAACGAGATGCTATAAATGAGTGCTGCAAGCTTTGTGAGACAAATTTAATTTAAGTTGGAAGCCTTGTTAACACAGACTGGCTTCATTCGCTTCATCTGCTGCCAATGCTAAACTTCAGGCAGACTAAACCGGCACAGAAAATGGAGGTCATTCACAACTCCTTTTGTTCGTTGATTGGCCCAGTTGAAATTCTGCTGGAGAAATCCTTGCCTATGGGGGAAATCCCAGACGGAACAGAGAAGGGAAACTAGAAATGAACGGAACTGTGCAGGAAGGCAAGCTAGGTGAGAGTTTGTTGTGCGCCTTGTTTTTTTTCTATGTAACCCTGTGATGGACTTGATCTGTCCAAGGTGTACCCCACCCCTCACACAGTGACTGCTGGCACCAGCTCCAGGGATTCGGAAAGAAAAAGTGGGTGAAGAAAATGGCTGGATGGATTTTATTCTCATTGCTGTCAGTGTTAAGAAAAATGTTGTAGTATGTTGTGCTAAATGAACAGCTAATGTCTTTTTGTCATTTAGAGGTTTACTCCATAGCAACTACCCAGCAGACAGTGCAGCACCGACTTCTCCATGTGCTGATCT
The DNA here is from genome assembly GCA_031762555.1 of Cynodonichthys magdalenae. Lineage (NCBI taxonomy): Eukaryota > Metazoa > Chordata > Actinopteri > Cyprinodontiformes > Rivulidae > Cynodonichthys > Cynodonichthys magdalenae. The sequence goes on from JARVJO010000001.1 coordinate 24,841,183, forward strand.
TAGCATTGCCAACAAACAAGTCTCCTGCCTTCAGTACTCAGGTGAGTCAGTTTCGATGACTTGTTTCAATAGGTCTTCACCGACCGCACAACAGAATATAAAAACTCCGACATTTATAGAAACAAAAGGTACTGAAACACAATTTACTACTGTTGTGTTAAATGTAACAGATACATGTAATCAAATGACTCATCTAGCAGACCTTAAAACAAATGTCTTCCATCAAAACAAAACGCTTTACTGTGATGTTTAAACTGCCGTCCTACTTTTAGTTGCAATAAATCTGACTGAAATAAAAACCTAGTAAAACAATTCTATCTCTGTTCGTACCTCCCAGGTGATGGAAAACAAATCCTGTGTGGTCTTGGCGACAGCTCCGTGTTACTGTACAAGTCATCTCTCACTGGTAGTCCGACTGTCTACATAGGTGCGACCTGAGTATCTATATAATCCTCTGCTGTGTTTTAGATTTACCTCCAGTCTCTTCAGTGCTTTTCTCTAATAGTTTTCCACTCATTCAAGACAGTGAAAACTGCAAATGCAAGATGTTTATGCCAGAAAAGCTTTTGTTTAGCACTTTATGGCTTATTTCTAACTAAAAACTAATGTCCACAAGAAGGCAGCAGAGACAGAGAACAGGAGCTGAGGTGACGGTTACCACGAGAACTCCTCTCTTCCTTCTGCCCAGCTGCCTGAACGATACCATAAAAGTAAATGTTGTGACTGCTCCCCGTATTTCCAGGTTCATTTGACGTTTCTGTCTTTGAATTTAGGTCACGACAAACCAGTGAGCAGCGTGAGCTGGAGCCTCAGCAGACAGTGGTGGTTGAGTGCATCAGAAGATCTGTCAATGCGAGTCTGGACCAACGGCAGCTCAGAGCCCGCTATTATCGTGGTAATAACCCCTCTGCATTTGCACATGTTTTTGGCATCACTTTCAGGCTTTCAGAGTATCATCTCTTTTTCTACATGCCCTACTTTGAGCTCTAGGAAAACTTTATCCCATTTGTGTAAGTTATTTTATTAACCATAATCACAGTAAAATAAGGAAAAGCCTGAGTGAACTCATTTTTTAAAAATGTGAGTATTTAAAAAGTCACAATGGGCTTTGAAGTCATATCAGATTTCAAAAATGGCTTTGTTCTGAAAGAATGTTGACCTCGCTGTTTTTGGCACTCGAGTGTGGTTTATGTCACATCCATGAGGTTTCAATGCAGCTGTTTTCAAACTTTTCAGCTTCTGACCTACAAAATGATGGTAACAGAGGCGACCTCAACTATCACCAGTTCAAGTAAAGAAACTTTACAAAATCACCCAAATAAATGATGTACTAACCATACAGTCTTATAGCCACACAGCTATGTTGATGATGGACACATTTTCACAATTATACTTAAATGCTTCAAAAAAAAAAGTTCCTAAATGACCACATAATATAGATGCTATTATAAGTTTTCACATCTCATATATTTTGTGAATTAGTCATAGCATATTCTTGGATAAAGAAGCGTACCAAACCCAACTTTGATAGATTCTGAGAGTCAAAAAGAACAAAGAGTCTGATGAGGATGCTTTTCCTGGAATATCTTTCTCCAGTTTGGGAATAGGTTTTCTTGGATTCCCCTTATCACTGCTTGATATAAAACACGTGATCAAAGCAGAGCCTTGTTGTAAAAATGTCTGAATTGATTTAAAGGGGACATACCATGCAAAAATCCGCCTTTTTTTTTAGCTGTTAAATGCATTTTGTGTAGTCTCTAGTGCAGAGAAGTTTATTTTAGTCTATCTTTATTTTCTTTTTGGGTCATATTTTTCAACCAGTTCAGTTTTCTCTATTTTCTATGACACTTTCTGAACTATTACATCAAATAATTTGCAGCTGAACTGCCAAATAAGGTCTGGACTTACCAACTGCAATTTGGTGGTCTTCATTCTCCTCTGGGTCCAACCCATAAGGCTGGATGGACTAGTCTTCCCTTGTTGACATCTTTTAATTAATTTGTAAATAAAAAGTTTGTTTGCTTTATAGCCGTAAACCCCTCTATCAAACTAGAATGAACCACTCTGGAAGCTGAAGGGGGGCGGGGCTTGAAGAGACAGACTCAAAACGAGTTGATCTGAGACACACTTCAGAAAAGGAGTGAAAGAGGGGCTTATGGAGTTACAATAAGGAAGAATTCAGACTAAATAATTGTAGTTCCACTTTATATAGATCCCAACTAAATGCTGTTAATTGAGCTAAATTTCCATACCTTGTCTTTAAATTTTACAATAATGACAATATATCGGTTTGATTTTTATTTCTACTTTCTCTTCATTAGGGTGAGAATATGCTTTCCAAACCCATTAAAGGTGCTCAGTTCTATTACCTTGACAAATTTCTACTTCTGGCATCTGGACCTGCAGTTTATTTGTACCTGTATAATGTGGACGTCACCCGTGACGACATCAAAAGGTAACTGTAGCTAAACATTCACTAAACAATAGGAGTCGTAAAATTCATCCTTTTTTAAGTCAACTATTCATTATTAGAGCAGTATTCAAGGATTACATTTTGTTGGCATCTATAAATAAACACATTTGGATCTTTAGTTCCTTTAATATTTGCAGACCAAACTGTGCATTATCCAAAACTACTCACCAGTCATAAGCAACCTTCCTTCTATAGTTAATCACTGCAAAAAGGACAAATGTTCTAGAAGACAGAAGATGATATATTTATGGGTTTTAACACTTATGTAACCTATTTAGGAAGCAGAATTTATTACTAACAGAAGCCTGGCTTCTTTTAGCCGCTACTGCAGACACTGCTGACACTCATTAACACGCAAACTGCTGAAACGTGCACTGCAGGCTGTTAGGGCACGTTCTGGTGGCAAAACATGTCCAAAGATCGAGCATCTGCTTCCTGTTTTAACAGTGGAGGTTGCCTATCACTGTTTATCTTCCAGTCAATGTTTATGATGATTCAGTTTGTGGGCGGAGCTGGCTCGAATTGCGAAAAAAAATCAACAACAAAAATGAAAGTAGCAGTTTTTACAATGTAAGAGTTTAAAAAGTAACTCTTGTGTTTATGAGCAGGTGTAAATAAGTGATTGTGTTAATGTTTAGTTTGTATGCTTATTGGTTTAAAATCTGACAAGTATTTAACTATTTTTCCTCTAGATATAAGCAGCGGAGTGTCGTCAAACAGGCAAGCTGTGTAACAACATCAGCAGACATCACTGCTTTATCTGCGACCAACGACTTTCTCTCATGTATCCTTATTTGTTGGACTTCCTGCAGCAGGAAGAGGTGCAGTTAAGACCACACTGATGCTGACAGAGTGAACCCATCCCTTTTGCTTCAAGCATCTACTTAGACAACTTCCATGTAAACCACAACAGTCTCATTAAGTCTTAATGCTAAGCCTGAGGGTTTCTACTAAGCATTTAGGTGTCTTTATTTTTTATTTTTTGTTAGGAATGTCTGCATTCCAAACCTGTGTTTAGGTTTACAATGCATTTACCAACTCCAGTAAATCTACTGAACAGTTAATTTGGATAAAAATGTTTGGTCTAGTCAAGAACTACACTACATGAAACATGTCTTCAGTCATAAATGCTTATTTAAATTTGTGTATAATCAAAGTTCACATTTTCTAATAAGTCATGACTTTTTTTAACAACTTTATCAGACATCATCCTGGTGTGTGGTTCAGATCGCTCCATTCAAGTTCTGGATATGAACAAATGCACGGTTGCCTCAGTGTTGCCTGATGCCCACAGCAGATCCATCCATTGCATCACACAGAACAAGGTCAGAACATTTACGGGACTCAATTGAATATTTTGCTCAAAATTTAGCAAAATTAATAGATTGACACCATTGTTTTAGACTTTTTTTTTTTAAATGAAACACTAATGGTCATTTTCAACATTTTTCAATTTAAAAACCAACACTTTTAAAGGAAAATGTTAAAGTCACCCATATGACTTATACCTCCTCAAATCTACTTCATAAAAAATGTTATCCTCCATAATTTGATTATAACTTACAATAAACCTCAACCGTTTTGAATGGATAGAGACAGAGGCATTTCATCACTTCACCCGCAGACTGAGTGACACTCAGTCCTAACCCACAGAGTAAAGAATTTGCTTGACTTGGCATCAATTAGTAGTGTGAGCCCTATCTTCCATCTTATTCTCGAAGCATCTGCTTTTTGGCAGATATCGTAGCATTACATAAGGCATCAGTGAGTGGTTTTTTTTACAAGTTACATAAACCACATGTTGTCTTTGAGAAAAGTAAAGTGTTAGTTTGTGGTTTGTATGAAAAAGGTTACTTTAAAAGAAAGAAAATGTCTTGGTTGCTCAAAGGTTACCATGCCTGCCAGGCAGGACATATAATTATTAATAATATGTACTTTGTATATAAATTCCTGCTGCATTAGAATGAAGAATGTCCTTGGAGATGATTGGAGGACTGTTCCATGATGTTGTTTGGGTTTACTCCTACGTCACGGTCTTGGCAAAAACGAGCACACAGTTTTCTGTCTGTGCCAAGATTAGGTTGGGATTTATTTGGACGCAAAAAAAATAAATGGTTTCGCGAAACTTATTCTAAAATCAAGCAACAACAAAATATGTTTCATTAGAAAAAGTACGGAAAAGATCATTCATCATTGATGCTTATGCAACTTGTTTACGAGGAAGGCTTATGCTCAATGACCCGTTACTAAAATCATTTCTGCAGGTTTAGCCCTGCATATTTGACCCTCGGGACAGCCTGGATTAGCTGGATGTGCAGCAGCTACTGGCATGGATTAAATGCAATAACCCCTACAGCTGACTATTGACTTTCAGCCCAGGTGGGCCTGTTCCGTGTCATAGCAGCTTTTGTGGGCCGTTTATCGTAGAAAACCTGTTTCGTGTTGTTTCAGCTGGACTGTTGTATCAATGAGGAGTTCTCTGCCTGAGGGTCTTTGGATGCTCTAGGGTCAGTAGCCGTGGATCAGAGGGATTCCCCTTGCTTGGACACTGCACTCATAAGACCACAGCTCCCCTCCCCTCTCACTCTTTTAATCCCAAGGCAGACAGAACCTCAGGAACTGCCGCTTTAGAAGCAGCTTTTCCCCACTTGAAGTTTCCATTGCCTTTTCTGAAAATATTCACCTGGAACTCATCAGACCAGAGGACTTCTCGGAAAATTGAACTAGAAATGCCTTCTCTATTCCTGTTCTCACACTCTTAATGGAAATCTAAACAAAAAACACCCCCACAGCTGCGCTCTCTCTCTCTCACTCAGATATTTGACTTTATCATCTGATAAGTCGGTTTGAAAATCGTAAATGGAAATTATGTGTAGATGTGAAGTGGAAACACTAGTTTTTTCCTTTAGTGTGGTACATATAGGATGGAAAATGTCATGGATTATTAGTGATTTTGTTACCATACAAATTTCTTTCTCAATACAATTTTTAATGTCACCTTATGGTTTTAAGGTGGATAGATTTAAAAAAAGTATTTTATTTTGACTCCTGCACGTGAAGCAGGGGTCATATTTTTTTCGTACTGTTTGTTTGTTTGTTTATTTATTTATTTATTTATTTTTCAGTGATTTTTGGTCAACTGTAGCACTGCACAGATCAACATGAAATTTGGCAGGAATGTAGATGTGTCCGACCTACACTGCACCACCACAACGGTTTTATGATAGACCCCATATTTTAGGAGGGGGCACCATCTAAAAAGTGGGTGTCTGGACATACAGAAATGCTTATAACTCAAAATCTATTCAACATGGGAGCTTCTGATTTTTTTTGTTTAGCTCTGATGAAGGGCTATCCATTGGGCCCACCGTTGAGCACCCCCCACCCCCTCTGTACCCCTACCCAAAACAATAAATCTGTTCTGATGAATTCTGGTGCATTGGTGCTTTGCATACGTGCAGGGGTCATATATGCTACCACTATGCAGTATCCAGTTTATTTAATCTTTATTTAACCAAGAAAAAAAAAGATTGAGATTAAAAATGTGTTTATTGTGTGCATTTTAAAGGGATCCATATTCAGCGCACAGACTCCAGAGTCCTACAACCTGTTCCTCACCAGTGCAGTCACAGACGGACTGAAGATCTGGGACCTTCGCACACTTAGGTTTTGTATAAATAAAACATTTTCTGTTTTCTTAACTGTCAAAATAATTACCATAAATTCCATTTTGCTGCCATTTTTCCCCTCATAATCCTGTTAAATGCTGCTGTAGTCTCTTTAAGATGCTTTCTCCATTGAGTTCCACAGAAAAAAATTAGTTAATATCAAAGCATACCAACTTTTCTAATGACAAAGACACCATGTAGAACTAATATATGTCAAATAATTCACAATTTAAATTGTAAAATTTCTGTATTTTTTATTTATTACAAAATGAAATGTTATATTTTTCAATTACTTATTCATTCTTTTACACTAGTTCTTCATTGCTGATTAAATTGGCTCCTATTCAGTTTCTGAAGTTTAGAACTGAGGGAGGACATTTTTATTTGGTTCCATTCTGCAGATGTCCTTAAGAAAAATAACTCATTTGGACCTTTTTTGGATCTCACAATGTTCTTTTTGGCCTAACAAAAGGGATTATTACATTTTGCATTCTTTCATGTCTGAGACTGTTTTCCCGTCAAACTCTTCATCCCAGCCTCTGTCAGAACTTTATTGCTATCTGATAAATATTTGTGGCTTGTTTTTACATCAACATCATTTTTATAGGAGATATTTGTTGTGCAAATTCAAATCCTCAGAGCTGAATCACATGGAAGCATGAAAAACAATAACCTTTTTTTGATTATTATTTTGTCAGCGTCTCCTGCGGTATTTTCTTTAGCAAGTCCCAACCACAAAGGGAGTTGCAGCACTCCTAAATTAATGTTTCTCTTTCTTTCGCTGTGAGATTTGTAGCTAATGGGAGTAATTCAGTCAGTTTTATTGCTGATGTGTTTTTTAAATATCATTTTATCATTTCCGAGAAAATTCCAATTTCCTTATTATGGTAATGTGATGGTAAGAGAAGATTTTAAAGAGGAAAAGTGGTTTTCTGCAATTATTAAACTACTGAATACAAATTTTGTGCTCTATCATAGATGAATTAAATAGGCACTAAAAATTATTCTAAAATTAGATTTGGTAAGAGCTGAAATTCATTCACAACACATACACTGTGACATCTTATATGCATAACTTTATTTTGATTTGATATTGATCAAAACAGCTATCTTAGTTTTAGGGATGCACGATATATTAACATCGGTATCGGTCGATATTGGTCATTTTTTTAGAATATCGGTATTGGTTTGATATGTAAAACTGAGCCGATATCAATGTTCGACATTGATTTCCCACTTTATGGCTTTGTGTTTCTGTTTTGGGAGGGGAGATGGTTGGTTGAGGGACATCTGTTTGATCATAATAGTGATATTGACGCTGCGTAGCCAAGTGTGTTTGTGTGTATACGTATAATATAATTTGTGTGTTTGTGTAATATCGGTAAACATCTGTTATCGGCCATAACAGCAATTATATCGGATATCGGCTGAAATTTTCATATCAGTGCATCCCTACTTAGTTTAAAACTCTGCATGAATGTTCCAGATAAAATATTTAAACACCAGCATCTATCTATCTATCTATCTATCTATCTATCTATCTATCTATCTATCTATCTATCTATCTATCTATCTATC
>JARVJO010000001.1:24883754-24900906 GCA_031762555.1 Cynodonichthys magdalenae
AGATGAGCTGGCCCAAGTGGCTGGGGAGAGGGAAGTCTGGGTCTCTCTGCTTAGGCTGCTGCCCCCGCAACCCGACCTCGGATAAGCGGAAGAGAACGGACGGACGGACGGACGGACGGACGGACGGATGTCAAATGGATCCACTTGAGTAATTGCTTCACATTAATTCAACTCAGTTTAATGGAACCAGATGACATAACTTAAATAAATTCAACACTGCATTTCTTAGAGTGTGTGTGTAAAAGTAATTTTATTTTCCCAATTATTTTGAGCAGTTTTATGACTTTTACTTAAGTATTTTTTATCAGCAAACCCATTTTTACTAAAATTATATTCTGTTAAGTAATTTTTTTTATGTTTCCTTAGGTATTTTTTATATTTTTCAAGTACTTTATACCTCTGCATATAATCACACATCTAAAATGTACGGTACAAAAGTAAAGTAGCAGAAATGGAAACAAGTAAGTTCATCCTGCAGTAAATTTACACACTTTCCACTAATGGTGCTAAAACAAAAGCTCTGTTGTAGACAGAACGTAATTATCGACTTAAACATGACCCTGTTTTTTACACCTCAGTGAGCAACAACAATACAAGATGAATTTGTATAGGCAATGGAGCTTCAGCTATGCTGCAGCACCTTCTGTGCCCAGGGACCCAAAGCCAGAGCTCCTCCTCCTCTTCTTCGTCTTCCTCCTCTGCACTGAAGAGATCTCATCCTTGTTCCCTCTCACAACATGTTCATAGTCCTTCCTGTGGATACACAGCTGTCTTTTCTGAGGGCTGTTTGCTGTTGTTCTCACTTTTTTTTATTCAAGTTTGCACTCTTTTGTTTAAAATTTATCCAAGTTATTACATTCCAATAGTTTCAGCTCAAAATGATCTCCTATAAATCTGCATGCTAAAAGGAGCACATAAGTCTGGAAGTCATTACCTTATGATTGCATCTCAGAAGATGAAATGCAACTGTGAGAAAAAGGGGTCAAATCAAACAGGGACTTTTTTTTGTCAAGTATGATTTAGTTAATATAAGAAAACACTGCTATTACTAACACTTTCTTTCATTTTAGACATTACCTCATATTTATTTTAAGTTAAAAACGCTAAGGTCTACAAGTTCAAATAAACATCTGGAAATAAATCTTGGAATTAAATGAGGCTTGTTAGCATCACTATGGCAAGTAGTGTTTAACCCTCATTAAACATAAGCAACAGACAGGCAATATAATGGATTTTTCACACACCGCATCACCCAAACAGTCTTCAGGATATAAAAAAGTAACAAGGATTCCCTCTTTTCATTGTCACCATTCAGACTGTTGGCTGAATGAACAAATAAAGATCTAACAGTTCGATATTTTAAGGAAAAAAAATCACTGCTTTTTCTTGTAAGTCTAAAATGAAAAAGTTGCCTTGTTGTTGGAAAATATTCAGTTGTGTTGAAACCACTGGTCATATATCACCAAAACCCACCCACACAGGTCCCCTTGAAGGGAGAATAAGTCAAACATTTGCCATCTTTCTTTGATGAAAAGCCTGGCGTGTGCCAAGGTATGCAAGTCGTTTTTATGTTAAAACTAGAATTAGGCACTTTGAAATCAAACATGTGGTACCCTGGAAACCTCTCTCCTTCGTAAATGCCGACTTTTACTGGAACTGCTCGGATGCCTTTAAGATCCTCTATGATAATAAAAGCCACCTTCTCGTTACATCCACCCCAGTTTGTTCAAAGTTCAGCCTGCGTTAATGCGCCAGGAGCGCAGTTAGAGCATCCTTCGAAAGCCAGAAAGTCAAAACTGGACGTCCTGCTGTGCTGCGACATTGTGAGTAATAGTGTGTGCCGATCAGGTTGAATGTTTTCCACAGTTTTCTGGCTCCCCTGTCGACTTCTTACTTCCCTTACATAACCTATAAGAATAATTTAGGGAGCTTTGCTCTGTAAAGCGAGCACCCTGTTTAGTGGTTTGAGTGTTATAATGTATTACCTGTGACATCCATCCCATTATGACAGGAAACATTCTTTATGTTCAGTTGGAAATGAGATTTGGGCTTCCTGATCTTGAGATGGGACTGATATTTTTAGGAAGTTGAAATAACTCATTTCACAAGTAAATATTTATTTTTTTGTGAGTTTTCCCGAGCTTTGTGTTTAGCAAAAGTTTTGGTTGGTGGTTACTGTGAGGAATACTGTGTACCTTTGGTTTAAAATTGAAAGAAATAAACGACAGTGTAACAATAAACTACGTTTATTGGCAGCAAATATTGCAGACATTTCATTTAAAACAACTAATAGCATCTTTAAAGTCTACCTTACACAATACTAATATGCTAATATTTAGCAAGTAACAAATCATGTGGATGTATGTCTCTTAAAACCCCACCTTTGTAGCACTTTGCTCTCACAGTTGTGTGTTTGTGCAGTGGTCCCTAACCACCGGGCAGGGCCGGTTCTAGCCATTTTGGCTCCCTAGGCAAGATTTCATGTAGCACCCCTTGTACAATTTAATAAATCTCGCATACATTCACATACTAAATGAAATAGTTTTGTCTTTTATATTATTGATTATCTTTAAAAGCTAAGCTATCCTATTAAAATACTTTACAAAAAATCCTCCTGGTAAGATCTACTCAAAACTATACATTTTCCAACCATTTGAAGAGCATACTATCAATTAATCAATCAATCAATCAAATTTTATTTATATAGCACTTTGCAACAGTGACTACTGAACTAAAGTGGTTTCCATTAGTTCAGTAATAAAAAAATAAATAAAAACCAACAACATTGGTAGATAAATAACAATAACAATGTACTACAGTGTGCAAAAAGCAATTCTAAACAAATGTGTCTTCAGCTTAGCTTTGAACAAAAGTAGGTTATTGATAGTGCACAACTCAAATGGTAATGAATTCCATCAATTTGGACCATACAGCAAATGAGCGATCACCCCACTGTTTGGACTTTGAACTAAGAACTTCCAGATGATGTTGGTCAGCAGTCCGAAGAGCTCTAACTAAATTCTACATAGATTCTATACTAATTCTAATATAAGTCAGAAACTTGAGTAACCAGACTAAATCAACTATACTCCAATAAAAAGTTATTTAAAAAATGTTTTTTCGTCCCCCATTTGTGGTGTCCCCTATGAACAGCGCCCTTAGCATTTGCCTACACTGCCTATGCCACAAGCAGGCCCTGCCACCTGTCTATAGACCAGTCCTGGTTGATTGAGATTTATACTTAAAGCTCCAGCTCTTAGCAAAGTTACCCAGCACAGTCCAGAAAATGTCCTTCAGGTGGATCTTCATTAAGGTTTTAAAGCTGCAAAATCATGTCTGGCAACTAAGAAACAGAAAACTACAGGATGTGGGGTCATGTGGTGCTTTTTTAACATCGTTTCAAAACAAGATGCAATTGTTCAAGAACAGGTTGTTCGTTTTTTTGTGCCTTTTTTCCCTTCAAGGTGCTTCTTCTTCCTCCCTTAGTTTAATAACTTATATTTCTAAATGTGTGAACTTTTACAGTCATTTTAAACTGGTGCACTTTTATCCTAAACATAAAGGGATGGTTCGACTATTGTTGCATAATTTACTCAATAAAGCAACAACTTTATCATTAAGTCATAATTTAGGTACGACGCAATTGTGATTGAGCTACATGTTGTCAAGCTGGACCTTAAAGCTTTGTTTATCCCGTCTCACCTTTAGAACTGTTTTGCTGATCGTTACAGAGGAATGCATGCATGCATCACCAGCCTGCCCTGTGATAAATCTTCTGCCTAAAGTGCTACTGAACATGACGGATAAAACAGATCTGGCAACTCTGACGGAAAGTCTTATGAGCTGTCTGGCTGCAGGAAGGATAAAACTTACTTGACAAAAGAAAGCTCAGGAGACCCGACATGCGTAGATTATTAAAGGCAGGGGTGTTAACTGATATAATACAGCACATTGTCAGCGTGTAACAGTCAGAAGCACAATACAATGTCGAGCTAATTATGAAAGTTTTTGTCACCTCAAGGTCCACTGCAACTTTTTTCTCTTGCAACCTCTCAGCGTCCCTTTATCTATAGTTCCTCTTCACTATTTAAATTTAGACCTAAAATACTTGCCTTTTTTTGCCAATAAAAATATATGGTCAGCAGTGAACATGTTGGTTAGAAATGGACATTTTTTTAAATTTGATGCTATAGCCACAAGCAACCAGAAACCTGTTTTTGTTGTCATGAGTAAAAAAATGTCTTTCTCCTGTTCCGTTATTTGTAAATGTTTAAGAACTCTGACATGATCAATGCAAACAAGAATGTTTTATTTTAATATTTTTATCTTTTTCTTTGACTTGTTGTGATTTACACAGGTTATAACAAATGTCAAACGACTCAATACTTTACATTTTTGAAAGGTCTAATTTACTGAGATTGTAGTCTTGAATCAAACTGAATTTATTTGTGTGTGTGTGTGTGGGGGGGGTATGTGCGTGTGTGTGTGTATGTGTGTGTGTGTGTGTGTGTGTGATCAAAAGCCATGAACCTCCACAGTGATGTCACAGCTTGGAGAAGAGAGCTGGAAAATACAGTTGTTTATCAGCCCAACTGACATCGATCACCTTCGCTTCATGACTCCTCCAGATCTCTGGTCTTTGTATGATTATTAAAAAAATCCACAAAAATGTCTGAACATTTTTGAGCTGTGCATTAGGTAAGCTCCAGATAGCAGCGAGGACCAAATGATGCATAAAATCATTGAAAAAAAAATAGTTGCCTCTATGATAAAGGATAAAAATGAATGGATGGATGGATGGATTTGCATAACCATTTTATGTTGAGAAATTTCTCTACATAAAATGGTTCCAATTTAAAACTCTGGCATGAAATAGAAGCAGGTGATATGCATCCAATCTAAAAAACGCTATCAGATCTTTAATCTCAGAACCTGATCCGGTTCTGGTCTCTCCCTCCTTCCCACCTCTTTCGCAGAATCTGTCTCAGCTGCAGACACAGCGTGGGGGCTGCTGGTTCTGCAGGGAGAGGACGGGTGAGCATCAAGGTGGGAGACAAGAGAGGAGGGGCCACGTGTCACCCCCTCCTCTCCCCTTCTTTAAAGGCTACCAACGGCGCGCGGAGGCGAAAATCACGCAACACATCGGAAGACTTTTTATGGAACTCTGTCTCCAAACAACCGGCTGCAAAGCGATCAGACCCCAGAGACGGTGACTGACAGGCTCTCAGCGAGCCTCCAGATATAAGAGGGGGGGAGGAGGGAGCCTCAGAGCCACAGATTCTCCGGGCTCTGGATGTAGGGAACCAAAGTGGACTGAAGCGGGTTTTATTTATTTATTTTAATCTTTACGCACCGGCTTTGCAGGGAACATCTTCATTTCATTCACTTTATCCTGGGCGCAAACTATATATATATTAAAAAAACGTTTCCATTTACAGTTTTTTTGTCTTTGTTGGCGGATATTTGTCAGAATTTGAAAAAAGCAAAATATTCAGGTAAGTCAGACTTCGTTTGGATGGATAAATCTTTAACTGCATTTTTTTCTGTGTGCAAGCGCATGCGTGGCTAAAGTTAATGACAATCATAAAACATCAAACGAAACATCAGAATTTTTTTTTTTAATTTAAACTGCAAAACAAAATATTTTGCATTCTCTATACTGTATTTATTTTAACATATATGTTTTTCCACTGTTGCTTTAATTGACTTAAAAGCATCTATTTGCCATTTATTTTTCTTATTCATTACAGAACTATTAAAAAAAATCCAAACTCAGCTTTAACCTCTAAATGTTGGACATGGGGAAATTAATAAAAAGCTGATTAAAATGTATTTGTTTTATAAAGGAAATATGATTCTCAGAAGAAGTCTCTTCTTGTTGCTCTTATCTACATTCCATCAAGTAACACCTCAAGGTGAGTGGAAAGATGTGGATTATTGTCAATAAAGTAACAGTAAATCAGTGTTTCAAGCTGTTTCATTCATTAATGATTTAAAATGATGGAAAATGCAATAATTTCCAAGAAGCATAACAGATTTTCTTTACATATAAACTTAAATCTCTGTTCATTCTCATCCTCTTTTTTCTGATTTTGAAGAAGGAGAGCAGGAGGATCAGGTTTCCTTCGACTTGTTTGAAATAAGTCACATTACACGCAAAACCATTGGGGTCAGACCATTCAAGGGCCCAAACTCCAACATCCCTACCTACCGCTTCATCCGCTTCGACCACCTGCCTCCCGTCAGGACCCCCATCCTGAAACAAATCCTCCGACAGATCCAAAACAACGAGGGCTTCGTGTTTGTCGCCACCATCCGCCAGGACCGATCCACACGGGGGACCCTGCTCGGTCTGGAGGGCCCCGACGGTCGGCGGCAGTTTGAGATCGTGTCCAACGGCCGCGCCAACACTCTGGATCTGATCTACTGGGTGGACGGCTCGCAGAACGTGGTGTCGTTTGAGGACGTGGACCTGTCAGACTCGCAGTGGAAGAACATCACGCTTCACATTCACGGGGAGAACGCCAACCTGTTCGTGGGCTGCAGCCTGATCGACAGCTTCATCCTGGACGAGCCCTTCTACGAACATCTGCAGGCCGAGGGAAGCCGGATGTATGTGGCAAAGGGATCCATTCGGGATAACCACTTCAGGGTGAGACAGAGGCTTTGAGCTGGTTGAAGAGTTCCCAGAATGTGAAACCCTTTTTGTCACCTCATAAGAAACAAAATCATGGTCTTTACACGGTGTCTAAATACAGCCCAACTTAAACAACCAGTTCAAAAACTAACAAAATCTTTTCTTAGCATATGGCAGGGTGGCTCCAGATTACTCAGACCTTTTTGTGTGGAAAAGACTCCAAAGTTAGACTCTATTTTCTTGTGGTTGTAAAAAGAAAAAGAGGTTCAGTGAGCGTGCCTAGTTCACGAGAAAGTTTCCATGCTGGATTTTGACTGAACTCTTCTAAACCTATAGTCCACCTGAAATGAATTTTAGGAGTCAAAATGTGTTTTTAAGATATTAACCTTTTTTTTTCTTACATACCAGGGTCTTCTTCAAAACGTGCGTTTCATCTTTGACACCTCGGTGGAAGACATCCTCCAGAGCAGAGACTGCAAGGTGACTAAAGAAGGTGAGAGCGGGGTGTTTATTTGGAGTTTATTTGGTGGGTAATTACTGTAACTGTTGCTGTTAATAGAGCATTTATCCAAATGTCCCTAATGCACTGTAAAAGTTGTCTTTTTTTTTTTTTGCACCATTTTCTGAACCCAAAATGTGAGTCAAACTTTATTGTGACTGCAAACAGTTTTGAGTTTGATACCTTGCAGATGTGAATTGGAAACTCTTTCACATGCAACCCCCCTACAGATAATATCTGTATTTTATTAAGTATGAGGCTAAAAAAAATCCTGACTCATGAATTTAACTTGGTTTTATTAATAATAGATTTAACTAAAAAAGCTTGCACATTTGATATGTGGCGAGATCTCCCATCATCTCCCACTCCATGCTTGTGGAAACAGAGTGGATGCAGAGGATTGAGGTTGAACAGTGAACCCAAAAAAAAAAAGTAATACAGATGCTTACATTTATTTTCACTGGCAGAGGACTTGGGATAATATCCTGGGAAAGAAAATAGAAAAAGGGAGAGTTGAAGGCTATGCAGCAGATCAGAGAGGTTCCACTTCCAGCTGCTCACACACGTACACGGTGAGGTCATGAGTTGGCTGAATGCGTTGCTTTTCTCAGCTGAAGCTTGGCTCGCGTGATGACTAAAGCTGATCCTTAGCAGGGCTAACAAGCTGAGAAGCTTCAAGTGTAATAATATCAGAGTAAATTTGTACATAACTGTCTATCAAAACATACAGATGGGTGACCGGACCTGAATCTCTGTCATTGGTGTGTTTAGACAAAGTGGATCTATACGGATGGGGTATTTTGGTTTCCATCACAGTGGTTGTTGCATATTTGTTGCTAAAATCCAGCTAAAGAAGCATATTTGTCTAAGATATATCACCATAAATAAACAATGTAGTAGTTGCGCCCGCATTGGTCACTAGCAATGGAAAACCTTTTACCATAATTGGTCATTGCCTTTTAGAAGTTTGCCAAATCAATCAATAAATCATATAGTTTAGAACTTTTGAAAGTGTGTCGTGGAAAAGTTAAAAACAACCAAATATCTTATCTGTTGCAGATAACTATTTGAACAGCCTCATTTTGAGGAAATAATTTCATTTTGACTAGATCAAATAGCTAATGGCTCGCCCAAGCAAAGCCAGGACTAAACTGGATTGTTGCAGTTATTTTCTTATTTGGTAATTGGTAAAATATGCACAGGCGTGGACAATTGCCATTATTTTAAAAAGTGGCAAATGGTGACCAGTTAAACTGGTTGCCTAATTAATTGGTCTACCTTTAATTAAATCTGTCAAATTTAAACTCTTTTTTTATATATTTTTTATATTATGACTTTAAAAAAAATTAAACTCTTTCGCCAAACTGTGATTGTTGGAAAAGATTTCCATATATTTTCAGATCATAACCTTTTCCATAGAACACCCTCTCCAAAATTATCCAAACTACTGCTTTAGTTTTTCTGCATGTTGGCTGATATGAATCAAAAGTCTTCACCAGAAGAGTTTAATGAAGAAGGTCACCCATAAAACCACACTCCAAACTCATAAAAACTGTCACACTGGACATTAATAAGCAGCATTAAAATTAACCCGTTCTCTTTTTCTCTCTCTTTTTCAAGTTTTTTTTTCTGTCTACTTCGACCAAATCAAAAATCAGGAAGAGGAGAGCAGCTAAATGCTTTCACAGGCAAGCTCTCCTGAGATTTAAATGAATCTGGCAGACTGAAGAAGAAATAAAACCTAGCTGGACATCACTTGGCAGTTTGAATGACTGTGTGATTTAGAGTCCCCAATCTGCCATTAATCTTCACCAATTTACACAGCAACATCCAAGCCAGTTGCAGAAATTCACTGTGTTGACTAAATATGTGTCTTGTTTCATTTGGGAATCGCAAATTCCAACATCTTCTATATAATTAAAGCTCAGCTCTTTTGAGATGCAACTGAAAATAAAGCTGTAAACTATGGAAATGTGGGTGATTGTGTTAAAAAGGGTTCACTGCAAACAGCACCCACAAAAACTGCCCTTTCCTGCTGTGCGACTTGTATATTTTGCCTGTTTGTGTTGTGCAAAAATCCCAGCTGGTAGAGGCATTATGCTTGGCTGGATTTCCGGCCCCAGATGTGTTGAGTTGAGTGTGCAAAGAAAACTTAGCATTTAGCCTCATTATGGCTCTAAAACCTCCCTGTAGTTAGCAGTAGAGCAATGTCACAAAAATCTCAGAAGGACCAAACCGTAAATTCAAACTGTGACCAGGCAAAAATTAAATTGATAAAATTAATTGGTAATTAATTGGTAAAATTAAATGCAACTCTATTTGTGTAGTCACTCCAGCCTGTTGGAAGAGTTTGCTCATTTCAAAAGGTCTCAGGGATTAATGGCTGAATATTTTTTTCTTCTCATCATATAATAAACACCAAGATGTTACGAAAGTAGTGTGTCACAAGGGACTTAATGAAAAAAACTTACAGAAAAAAATTGTTAGCGTTAGCGATAGCATTGTTATCATAGGCTAATTACTTCAAATAGCATGAGTCACTCCTCACCCCGGCAGAAACAAGTCGACAGACATTTAAAGCTTCTTTGGATCCTAAATGCTTGACTCAACCTGAAACAAAATAATTGTAGCTTCGAGGCTTTTGAAAGCTGTCATCTGGCTCGTCGTATAATACAGGTCTGAAGCACCGGATAGTTTAAGTCGATCGTCCAACGCCGGTAAATACTCCAGATTATATGACAAGTCTATTTTATTAAGACAACAATGGACAAGATCCTAAATATACGTGTATTTTTTTGCGATAGCTCGTCTGCACCAGTCCATTTAAGGCATTAGTGTACTCGATGTGATCCATTTCGCAGTGTTTTAAACTGGAGCAAATCACTTCCTGCCCACCATCTGACATTCACGCGTCCTCCACGTGACTGCAACCCAGCAATAGACAAAAGTTTTAAACAATGATCTGTGATCTGGTAATGCTCAAGATATGTGATGAAGAGGACTCTCAGCTACTACCACACCAAATGTTAACTAAATATCTTTCAAACCAACTGAGTTACAGCCATTTTATGAGTTTCCTAGCTGTGGCAGCCATCTTGAATCACGTTGGCTCTGAAATGTGCATCTAATGAGTTTTTTGAGAGTTTTCTTAAAATTCACCCACTTGTTCATGGGATATTTTACTAACAATCAGGATTTACCTTAATAGTAACTACTGAAGTTTTAAGAAAGCTCTTGCACAAACTGTTAGTACTCAAAGTATGTGATGGGTACGACTCTCAGCTACTATCTAATCAAATTTTACCTCTGTATCTGTAAAATTGTCCGTTTTAAAGCCATTTTTGTGTTTACTGAAGACAGTCAGTTTAATAGACATACAAACACACGAACAAGGGATTACATTATTGTAATCAAACCCTGCTTCTGTCTGCCTCTGACCCATCTCATTTTAGGAATGTAATAAACATCGTTGCCATACTGTTTATGATCTGTTTATGAGCTTTTGGCCAGCTACGAGGAAACAGGAAATCACACCGTCTCTTGATCAAAGATTTCCTCTTTTGAATTCATTTATATATATATATTATATGTTTTTTTTTTCAGATTTAACTCACCAGATCTCTTTTTCCCATTTTTTTCAGATAATGAAAATATTGTGAGCGAGAGCACAGAAGTTGTGGATGTGAGTCCTTCCATCACGACAAACAGCATAGGTCAGAAGACAGATGACCTGGACGCAGATATGTGCGAACGCTCATGTGAGGAACTTAGCACCATGTTCCAGGAGCTCAAAGGCCTCCGTGTTGTTGTCAGTAATCTCATTGACGGCTTGCAAAAAGTGGTGAGTAGCAAAAGTGACAAATCTGTCTCTCGTAGTCTGGGCGAAACAAATATTTATATTTGGTGTGTGCTTTAGAGCAGCCAGTTTTAGTGATTAATGTAAAATCTGTTTTTTGTGTAAGAAAAGAAATTACCTCTTAGGATAAATGATGCTTTGCTTCTTGTAAGAGCCAAAAAACAAGAAGTTTAAATTGGGTTAACATGTAACCTACATCGGTTTGAAAACAAATAGTAAGCAGCATCAGCAGAAGCGTTTACAGAGCAGCTTGTGATGACTGAACCTGTTTGACTCTGGCTATCTGTGGCACCGTGACTCAGACCCATTTTATGACATGTTATATGCGAACATAGGAAGTGTTCCCCTGGCACGGACTCAGTCCAGTCTAATGTCTGGCCTTGTTTGAACAGCTTGTGTGTTTCCTCTGGGAGCCTCCTAGCAATAAGAATCTGGGCATGGACCTTGGGGGGGGGGGGAGGAGGTTGGTGTGAGAAGGGTCCCTGAGGCTCTTCCAGACCGAGTGGTGTCTTAGAGTCTAGTGCTGCACGCGGCTGTTGCCCTATTCACGACGAAGCCCACAGTCATCCGCTCCAATCTTTGGCAGCAGGCTAATCGACTGACAGTTCCAGAGTAAGAAAGAGTCCAAGCAGAAATCCCCTGGTCTCCAAGTAGGTTGGAGGTTGTTATATGAATAACTAAGCAGCGTTTTTCAGTGGTTTGTTTGTCTTTAGTAAAGCAATATGAATGGAAAAAAACCTAAGAGTCGTCAAAACTGCAATTATGGGATGAAGTCTCATTGCAATCAGAGTCAAGTACATTTTTTTTTTATTATTATTATTGTACATTTTTTGTCTTTTTTTCCCCCAAATTTGAGCTCTCCTGAGGCAAGAAGAAAGAAAGTGATACTAAAATTATAAAGTGGTATCTACCTCAGGGTATCACTGGGCCCGGAGAAGGATGGCTGAAGAGTGAAAGTGGCTGAAATTGTGGCAGGATGCTAAATGCTACTTTAAAGAAATAGTTTGTATTTTTAAAGTGTAGTACTGTGGAAACGTTGTGAACAACTGATATCTTATTTGTTGCAAATAGCTCCTTGAACAACCTCAGTTTGGAAAAATAAAGATTCTGATTGAGAAGCTAAAGGCTAATCACAGTTGGGTTAAGACCAAAATTTATTGCTTTTATGGTAGCCTGGTAAAAACCAGCCCCTTGTCCTATGCTTTGCTTCGGACAGAGAATCTGGGACTTTGGCTATAAGACTTCTTGTTGGATGTGTGGAATCTGTTGAAGAATAAAACAATTGGATCTGATATATCCAACCGCTAACGTTTGGCCGTGACATATGTAGTGCGCCAGCTCGACCGTTAAGAAAGCTATGCTAAGAAGCTAACAGGAAATTGCGTGCCCTGTAAACAGCCATCCCCTACTGAGAGAAGTACCGAACCAAACGAGATGGCCGTAAATGAGTGCTGCAGGCTTTGTGAGACAAATTCAAATGAATTTGGAAGCCTAGTCAACACGGACTGGCATCATTCACTTCCTCCGCCCATGCTAAACTAAAGGCAGACTAAAACGGTGCAGAAAACTAACATTGTCCTCCACAACTCCTCCTTCTGTTTGCTGATTGGCCCAGTTGAAATTCTACCAGAGAAATCCTTGTCTATGGGAAAATTTCCAGATGGAGCAGAGAAGGGAATCTAAAGTTGAGCGGAACTGCGTAGGAAGGCTAGGTTCAGGCTACCTTTATGGTAAAACAACTCTAATTTAAAGAAGAATAATAATAAAAAATCATAGCAGTTCTTGTAAACGTGTTCGTTGAAACACAAATGGCAGCAGCAGCAGCAGTGAATTGCAGCACATCTGGTGCAGCCTGGTCCATTTCAGAAAGGAGTTTTCTTATATTTCTGCTGTAGTAACCTCGTAATCCTCTTGGATGCCAGCGTAAACATGTATAAAATTGTGTTGACTTGAATGGTTATGAAAATTTTGAGATTATATTTGTTTCAGGATAGCAGACATTTGTTTTGAACTGATGGCTCAGTGGTTAGCACCGACGCCTCACAGCAAGAAGGTCCTGGGTTCAATCCCCAGTTTCTGACCTGGGGTCTTTCTGTGCGGAGTTTGCATGTTCTCCTCGTGCTTGTGTGGGTTTTCACCGGGTCTTCTTGGTTAAATAACGGTAATAACTAAAAAATAATTTAAAATTATTCGAAATATTAAACTGATGCATTTTAAATAAAGTATACAAATAATCTACATAAACATGTACAGTATTTTTCCTGTCACTACTTTGTTTAAACTCTTACAAACTCCTGGTTTGTCAAAAGGAAAAAATAAGTAGGTCCTCTGGATGGGTTCTTCTTTAGTTTGTCTGTATTTGAATCTGGCATTTACCACTACTTTTTTTTTTTGTCTGCATGTATCACTCATTTCTGACGGCAAAACTGCTGCTGTGTGTTCAGACAGAGGAGAACACGGTCATGAAGGAGGCCCTTGGGAGAATGAAGGACTCTAAAGAGAAAAACATGTGCTGGCAGGATGGGCGTCTGTTTGAGGACAAGGAAGACTGGGTTGTAGACAGCTGCACTAAATGTACCTGCCAGGTAATGCCAAGTCACACGGAAATATGCAAATTTACCGTGGATCTCTGAAAACTTGATGGCTTTGTAAAATTCCTCAATCGCAGGAGTCCAAGATTGTGTGTCACCAAATTACATGCCCACCTGTGGCCTGTGCCAGCCCCTCTTTAATTGATGGAGAGTGCTGCCCTGTGTGCATGCGTAAGTAGTCCTCAGCATACAAACTCTGCTGCAAACATGCAGTTTCTTAAAAACAGAAAATGATGGTGCTAAGTGCCATAAAAACATTATTCCATTGACGTAAAACTTTAATAACACAAGACCTCAGCAGCCAGTTTGTGTGTGGGAATAAACCACATATTTATTGAGACTAAGAATGGCTTCTGCGGGTTCTTTAGATGAAGTCATCTGATAAACAGTGTGACGTAAAAAAATGAAAGCTGTAGTGATTTATTTTTTTGACATTTTGTTCAAAGTGAGATATGCGTTTTCCAGGCACGTAGTTTAATTCTACACCGCAATGAAGTTCAGTTACGAAAAAGCTGTATATCAAAAATAAAATTGACTTTGCATCATAGTCTATCTAAACGCCTTGAAATTGGCCTCCATCTCTTTAAGAACCTTCTACTGTTTCTGACACTGACACTTCAGCACGTTTTTAACAACAATGCTTTGGGGGAGGGGTGCTCTGTGGGGCGGGAGCTTGACTGCTTACTGCGCTCCAAGGAGGTTCTCTGTACAAATAGGCGGTGCTTTGTACCACCAAGTGTTTAGGCAGCTCTACACGGCTACCACAGGAGATTCAAGGATTTGTCAAACATGCATGAATGAGTCAAAGCAACACTCTGGGTATGTTTTTGATGTGGGAATGACATTATTACATGATATAAAGCTCAAAAAGTCAATTTTGCATAATTACACCCCCCTTTAAAGGTGTTAAAGTGTTTTTTGTGCAGTAAAAAGTAAAAGGATATTGTCTTCCTCCAGCTAAAGACGGTGAGGATGGCTGGTCACCCTGGTCAGAGTGGACAGAGTGCACAGTCACCTGTGGGATAGGAACTCAACAGAGGGGCCGATCGTGTGATGCAACCAGCAACCCCTGCAGTGGACCTTCTATCCAGACCCGCAAGTGTAGCCTGGGCAAATGTGACAGCCGTGGTTGGTATATTTTTCCTGTTGGTTTGTCTCACCTTGTTTTCTTTTTAAATGTGGCATCCAGACATTCCCGCCTCAATGCTAAAACAAACTAAAACAAACATCTATATGATGTGTGAAAAGCAAGATCATCATAAAAGTTGAGAAAAAGACTATCAGCACTCTGCAGTTACAAATGAGTGAAACGCATAAATCCTCCATAAATCTGGGTCCACCACAGTGTGGCTGAGTTTGAGTGTCACGGCTGGGTTGTGGGGTGTGCCCAGTCAAAGTTAATTCCACATAAATCACCGGCTGAGAGGGTGTTCTTCACCCCAATGACTCACCACCATCCTTCATGCAAAAAAATAAAATATTACTTAATGTTTCAATGTTCCATTTAAGAGGTGAGGTGATACATATAGATTTTTGCTAGAGGCTAAGGCTGATGAATTGGGTATTTCATTGGTTATTGGACTGGCCTGTGTTATTGCTTGCAGCTAACTTTACTCATAGTCCATGTGAATGAGTAAATCAGTCTAACCACTTGGAAATACCACAATGCTATGATTACTGACTCGAACATATTTAAAAGAGGGCAACCCTTCTCAGTATCACCCCATGTTTACTAACAGATGTCTGTAACTTTTTGATTGATTGGAAACGTAGAGGAAATATGTCTTTTGTTGACCTCTGCCTTTGTAATGTTCCGTGCCCAGTGCGCCAAGATGGAGGGTGGAGTTTGTGGTCACCATGGTCGTCTTGCTCTGTGACCTGTGGGGAAGGACAGATCACCAGAATACGGCACTGCAACGCTCCTGTGCCACAGCTGGGGGGCAAAGACTGCGAGGGGAGTGGAAGAGAGACTCAGAAGTGCACTGCCAAGCCATGTCCAAGTTAGTACCTTAGCTTAAGAAAGAATTCCTCAACAAGAAGCAGCTTTGTTAGAGCACCTATTGTGTCCACATGTCTTTGGATCCCCTCGGGCAACATTCCCCATGTGCTTTAGCCTGGTTTCCTGTCAGTCTTTTCGAAATGTTGACCAAAATCAGCTCAGTATGTTCTCCCATTCTAATAAGCTCATTATTTCTGTGGCTGCATTCATTTTTAAGCTGTTTGTTTACATATCAAGAGGTAAAAATTCTAAGTAATGAAATACACGGTCTTCCAAAAAAAAGCTTTTTCTCCTACTATGTTGCTTTACAACCTGGAAATAAAGATGTTGTGTTTTGATCATATAATCAGGACAACATGTTGCCGGTTTAAATGTTCAAAATATTTGTAGCTGAAAAACAAACAGGAAAATGTAAAAAAAAAAAAAAAGAAAAAAAAACAGCAGATGTACAATATTGTTTCCCTGCACTTTATAAAATCCACAGCTGCAATTCTCTATTCTAATGGCTAAGCCTACCTGAAGACTTTTTGGAAATTCCTCTAAACAAAGTTGCTTTATATTTAGATTGGATAGGTTCCTTTGATTGATATCAACTTTAAATTCAGACTAGAAATGCGGTGGCAGGACCTTGTCCTAATTTGTAAAATGAGATATGAAAGAGTGCATACTCAGTGTGTAAAATTCTACATACCGAGTACCTGTATGGCAAAAAAGTTGCACAAAAGTGAACTTAATCTACCTAGTTATGTTAGCTTAGTAATGCCAAATTATATCAAAAAATAGTTTTGTATTTCATTGCAGAAAATTCCAAAACATATTTATTTAGAGTGCAGGTTGTAAGGCAACAAAATGGAAAATAACGCAAGGGGTTGGTTTGTTTTTCAAGTAACTGTATATATATATATATGAATCTTTTTAGTTGATGGTGGTTGGGGACCTTGGTCTCCATGGGCAACTTGTTCTGCAACGTGTGGCGGGGGAATCAAAAGTCGATCGCGAGAGTGCAACAGCCCTCAACCACAATATGGTGGCAAAAAGTGCATTGGTGAGGCCACAGACAGCAACAGTTGCAACAAGGAGGACTGCCCCATTGGTGAGTAACATTCACTTACCTCATATGAGTTTATCTATGGAAGCAACAAGCTCTGACTGAATGTTGGTCAAGCCAACAGTACATCCATCTATTCAAGGCTTTCCTCTTAAGTTTGTACATTTCTTTTATTGGATGTAAAAGGTGACATCAAAGCTAAAAGCATTTTCATTTTTGAATCAAACCTATAGATCAAATATCTGCAGACTGATGGTATTTCAATCAAAATTTTATTCACATACACAGTATAGGCATCCTACAGAAATCTCAAAGATATTCTGCAATACAGCTAGCATACCAGCAAACTAGTCTTACCACTAGGGTTGGGCAATATTGGCAAAAAAATTAATCAAGATTAATTGTGGTATTTAGCCGATAACTATTAAGTTGACTGTTAATCCCTTGGAGTCTCTGAACACCCTCATATCCTAGTCACATGACCAATTTAAATCACTCGTGGAAAAGATTTGCTTTTAGTAA
>JARVJO010000001.1:24902075-24913214 GCA_031762555.1 Cynodonichthys magdalenae
ATCCCTTCATCCCTTCAACCCCTCCCCACAATAAACTGTTAAATCTTATCTTTGTGGCGTGGTCCATGCTAGTGAATATTTATGAATGTGACTTTTCCTTGAAACAGAAGGAAACAGAGGAGAGTGAAGTAAATCCTAACAACAAACACATTTTTTTATTCTGCTAAGAGAAGAGTTATCTGTTATTTAAATTATATTTTCATATAGATGCTGAAGGGATCTGATATTTTTCAGTTAAAAAGGTCTAAAATTAATTCATAAAGGCATTATTTTTTATTGTAGTATATGTAATTTGTCATGACATCTTTGCTATATTTATTGAGACGCAGATGTTTTCCTCTCTTATATGATCACTAAATTAACAGAGTCCAAAAGAAAAACATACCATATAGCATTCCTCATGGTTCATTTTGACACATTTTAGCCTCTGAAGCTGCCTGTCTGTGATTTTAGTTTGGCTTATCCCCAACTGCACTAACTGATTTGGAAAAAAGGTGAATTGTCTCATTGTTGGCACAAAGATGCTTCGTTTTGATCAAAGGCCTGTGCTCGTTGTCATATTGGGCTTTGTGAGCTCATGGAGTCACATCCAAACTGCAGTTAAGTTCATCCTGCGGTAATGACTGGCAGCTGTGAATACCTTGCGCTACAGTAAAGGTGCAACAGTAGTTCACAGTGGGATGTATGATGGCATTAAATAAGGTCTCATAAAATCAACCGTGCCCAGAAGTGCCTCGTACTTTCGCTTGGTACAGAATTCCTTCCTAAAATTTTAGACTTTTAAAATAATAAAATCAAAACAAAGTAAAAACACAATGAAGATCCATCTTCTGATCTCTTTGGGCATATTACTTTTATAGGTGGTTAATGGCAGATCTCAATGCACACTTTTCTCATTTTACCTTTTTAGGTATGTGAACCAGAGAACCCATGTAAAGATAAGACCCACAACTGTCACAAATACGCTGAATGCATCTACATCAACCACTTCAGTGATCCAATGTACAAATGCGAGTGTCGCACTGGCTACGCTGGAGATGGCTTTATATGCGGCGAAGACTCTGACTTAGATGGATGGCCCAATCAGAACCTGTTGTGTGGTACCAACTCTACTTATCACTGCAAGAAGGTACTTCTTTGGAGCAAGTTTTGTATTACCAATGCTGTGGGGAATTAAAAGTCCTGAACTTTTTATTCTTGGTAATGTTTCAGGATAACTGCCCTAGTCTCCCCAACTCTGGACAAGAAGATTTTGACAGAGATGGTCAAGGAGATGCTTGTGACAAGGATGACGACAATGATGGAATCCCGGATGACAGGGTAAGAAAATTTAGAGGTTTACAAACCTGTCCAAAATAATCATTAAACAATATATTTGATTAATATACAGTGAATGCTATATATTTGACCCAACTTGCAGGTCAGGTTAGTTTAGATCTCAAACAATGAACTCCCTAACAAACGTGTACCTTTCATCACAGGACAACTGTGCCCTCCTTTACAATCCTCGCCAGTTTGACTTTGATAAAGACGATGTTGGCGACCGCTGTGACAACTGTCCCTACGAACACAACCCAGCACAGATAGACACCGATCATAACGGCGAGGGTGATGCCTGCGCAGTGGACATTGATGGAGATGGTAAACTTGCTATGCTTTTATCAGAATTCATAGGGGCAACAACTTCTACCGTAATAAAAACTATTTTTCAAAATTTCGGTTCTAGAAATTCACAATGAGAATGACAACTGCCCCTATGTGTACAACACTGACCAGAAGGACACAGACATGGATGGTGTTGGAGATCAATGCGACAATTGTCCATTGCTTCATAATCCAGATCAGGTAAAGTCTCACATTGCAAATAATACATATTGTACTCTTATAGATGGTATGTGAAGTATACCTTTTCTATCATTCATCAGACTGATGTGGACAACGACTTGGTTGGAGATCAGTGTGATAACAACCAGGACATCGATGAAGATGGTCATCAAAACAATTTAGACAACTGTCCATATGTGGCCAATGCCAACCAAGCAGACCATGACAAAGATGGAAAAGGAGATGCATGTGACTATGATGATGACAATGATGGTATACCTGATGACAAAGACAACTGTAGACTGACACCCAACGAAGACCAGCAGGACACTGATGGTGAGAACGTTTTCAATAAAACATCAGCAGATTTGTGTATTTTTAGTAACTACCAGCTGCAAAACCAAATGTTCTTTAATTTCCTGTTTCTAAAAAGCCTCGTCTTACAAAAACCTTAAAATTGTATTTTTGGGGGGCTTTTAAAATGCTAATGCATGTGTGCCATGTCCTTTTGAATTCAACAGGTTTTTTTTTTAAGATAGTGTGGCTTTTCAGTTTTGATCACTAGACTTTTTCCTTGCATGTTCTGTGTACTATGAGTCCTTCTAGATGCTCGGTAATTAGTCCTTCTGCAGCAGGTGTAAAATTTTGTGGCAGTGGAAAGAGTCAACAGCTAGGTTAGGATAAGTGATGTCATTCTGCAAGGTTTTCGTGAAAGTGCCAGAAGGGTACATGCCAGGTTGTGAAGTTTTTATTTGCTTTCAGCTTTGTGCATGATTAATCCAAAGTGGCTAATTGAAGCCAGGTTACCTGGAGTTTGTACAGCGGTCTGTAACTGGAAACAGAGCACAAAGTAGGAACACTTTGTACATGAAGCATGTTGAATAGTGTTAATTTAATAGAACCGTTTGAGCCTTTTGAACAATAGAAAAACCTGCTGACAAAAGAAGGTTAGCAACTTTCATTTAGTGATCCTCATTAGCAACTTTACTGAGTTTTTGGCCTGCAGCCAAGCTTACATTAGACTTCAGACTTTACCTTATAAGTACCAGTGGAAATTGTTGTAGTTGCTGTTTTACTTTAAAAGACTTGAACAGGATATTAAAGCCAATTTCCTTGGCAGTCGCTGCACATACACTGTTACAATACTCACGTTAGCTGCTGTGGTTGTTTTTTCTAACTTGTAGAAAATTAGGTCAACCTTATTGATGTGTTTTTATTTGAAACAGGTGACGGAAGAGGCGACGCATGCAAAGACGACTTTGATAACGACAACATCCCAGATATCCTCGATGTGTGTCCAGAGAACAATGCCATTAGTGTGACAGACTTCAGGAAGTTCCAGATGGTCCACTTGGATCCTAAGGGAACCACTCAAATTGATCCCAACTGGGTGGTGAGACACCAGGGTAAAGAGCTGGTTCAGACTGCCAATTCTGACCCAGGCATTGCAGTAGGTGAGCAGAAATTTATTGTTAAACTTCTTTTGACAGAGCTCCAAGACATCACCAGTTTTGATGTATTTTTCCTTCACACCATTGTAGGTTTTGATGAGTTCAATGCTGTGGACTTCAGCGGAACAATGTATGTGAACACAGACAGAGACGATGACTATGCTGGCTTTGTGTTTGGCTATCAATCAAGCGGGCGCTTCTACGTAGTCATGTGGAAACAGATCACGCAGACTTACTGGGAGGACAAACCCTCCAAAGCTTTCGGCATCTCAGGCGTTTCGCTCAAAGTCGTCAACTCAACCACAGGAACGGGAGAAAACCTCAGGAACGCTTTGTGGCACACAGGAAACACTGCAGGACAGGTAGGATACAATCAAAATCCTTTGTGGTGTGTTTTATAGACTGATCTAATTCTAGACTCTGTAATGGTTTTGTATAGGTCCGCACTCTGTGGCACGATCCCAAAAATATTGGTTGGAAGGATTACACAGCTTATAGGTGGCATCTCATCCACAGACCAAAGACTGGCTTCATAAGGTAAACCCATATCCACCAGCTTACTGCATATACAAACCTACTTATGATAAACAACAATTTGCCAACATTATATGGTACATTTTGTTTTTCAGGGTCGTGGTCTATGAAGGCAAACAGATCATGGCTGACTCAGGACCAGTGTATGACAAGACGTTTGCTGGAGGGAGGTTAGGTTTGTTCGTCTTCTCACAAGAACTGGTTTTCTTCTCCGACCTCAAGTACGAGTGCAGAGGTGAGTAAGAGACACTTTTCTTAAAAGAGAAAAAAATTCACACCAGTGTGTTGGTATGAGTCTATGTTTAGAAAATTTACAATATCAGATTGTTGTACTTCTATATTGGGTATTTTCTATTTAAACTTGGATGATTGAATGTAGTTGCAGACATTGATATGACCCACTTATGTCAATAAATGTAGTGTGTAAAGATTAGACAGTTGTATTTTTTAACATGGGTAAAGCACTTATTTGAACATTCAACGTGTTTTTCAAACCTCAGATAAGCCGGAGTTTTCAACAGTGTTCATAAGGTAATAATAAGAGTATTTGTCTGTTTGACTGTTGTGTGACGCAACAAAACTTTGCTGTTTTGCGCTTGTCAGCTTGCCCGTGAACAATGCCCCAGATGCATTGTGAAAGGCTTTGTGCGTCAGTCCAAAGACTTCAGCTCCTCTGCTGAGTGCTAAACAGTGGAAAATAAGTCTGCAGCACTTTTTTACAATCACATTACCAAAGACACGCTTCTTGCCCACGTTGCACATGTTGTTCCTGCATTTTGCCACTTTTGGTTGTGAAGTTCTTGCCACCAGTTTATCTTTGAGCTTAGCAATAATGATGTTTTCCAATTTTCCTGCAGATAACTGAATTCAAAAGTAAAAAGACGGCGAAACGTCGAAAGGCAAAAAGACAGGAATCTCTTCAAGCAAACATCACGTCATCTGTGAATTGAGAGTTTGCACATTCACGTGCTTTGCCTTTATTCATCGACACGAGATAGACAGACTTCTGTTTTCCCAGTGACGGATGCACATTTTCCATGCTGAGTAAGAAAAACCCAACACGAGTGAATGGGTTTAAAAAGTCTCTTCAGAATATATAAACACAATTAAAGTACTTTTTAAAAAATGTTTCTTTCAATTCATTGTGTGACCATTTTCTTGGAAGGGAATAACTTACAAGGGAACTCTTAGTGCTTTCCTGCAGTACTTTTTATATCAGTATTAATCTCTTCACTTGGTTTTTCTGTTGTCACTCGTCTGTTAGTCAAACAAGTTTCCGTACTCTATCAGACATAACCCGTAACATCATTTAATCCATCACCATTCTGATTCTTCTCATCCTGACTGTGTATTTCTCATGGAGAACTTGAGTGAACAGTTTCAGCAATGCTAAAGATGTTTATACTAAGTCTGTACCATATTTTCTTTTGTAAATTATTGAAGCTCTGCCAGTTTTGTTTGCAATTTTTTTTAAAGTTTTTGGGCTAGTTTGTAAATAATTTATTTATTTGTTTACACTGACATATAATTGAATATCACATCAAGAAAACCTATTACATTATCTCGGGATTTGTAAGTGTCATTGTGCACTTTCTGTAATTATTAGTTTTTTAAATCTTTCATAAAATTTTATATTACAAAGGTTCTTTAACAATAAACACAACAGATGCTTGTGTACGAGACAGAGGATGAAGACTGAGTCCTTGTCCTCATAGAGATATATTAATGTGTGACTGTAATATTTTTTTTAATTGTCTTTGATTTTTTTTGTTGAGTTGAAAAATGGTCCAAATTGTTCGTTAAATCATCAAGTTCTTGTTTGTATCAAATTGTTGAGAGTTTGAGGTTGGTATGTTAAAGTCATATAAATAAAACATAGTAAAAAAAATCTAATAGGTTTTTATTCAAGTGTTAGTTTTAGGTTTGTTTTGTAAATGTTGCGAAACAGTGTAGGTAAACAAAAGTGTGACTGTGAGTCTTTACGAATTGGTCTGAAAGTTTGTGAACCTCTGATTTGGTTGTCATTAGTCTGTATATCCTTGTGTATCATTCATGTTCTTACCTGCTTGATTACCATTTTCTTGAAAGGTTGCAATGCACAAATTGTAAATGTTTTTTTTGTATTTGTGTTGTTGAATACACATTTTTTCCAGAGACTGATAAATTGTTATGTTTAATAAATAAAATGTTTTTACACCACTTTGTTGATTTTGTACAGGCAGTAAACCAGTTGAATGCCGTGTCCTGGTTCTCCAACATCTGACAAAGGTCTTGAAAAACAAGGCAATATCAAACCTAAACCTAAAAGATCGGCCCGTCAACGAGCCCCCACCCCCCAATAAATGATATATTTAACATTTATGATTCAGTGCAACAAAATAAACAATTTTAAAAGGTAAAAGATATTCATAGTTGTTCTGTTACATGCTGCAGTGTTTCACCTACCATCAACTGGCAATGCCCCCCCATGTGTGTGTGTCTCTATCTGTTCGCAAAACAAACAGACTTATCCATATTACCTTTGGTGGGTAATGTTTATTCTATCAAGGAACTATTATTTGTCTTCAAAGGTCTTTCATCACAAGTCTAGGACCATTCCATCCAACCATTTTCTTCAACTTATCTGGTGTCAGGTCACAGGACCTTCATTTTATTGTAAAATTAGTTCAATTCCATAGTATCTTAAATAAGGCTTTGCAGCAGAAAACTGGGCTTGGAACATTTCTTTGGTTGAGAGAACTGGAAACTATGGGGGATGTTGCATGAGTGTGTCTCAGAAAGTGGAAACCATTGAGTGAGAGGGTTAAAAACCATGTTGGTGAGGCCAGGAAAAATAATGTGTTTAGGGGGGTAAGTAAGTAAGTCAAACTCCTCTCTTGTAGCTGTATCCGAGATATTTAGGTTGAGGTTCTTGGAATCGTCCACGTGGCACACACCAAAGACTTGTTGTATGGATCTGGCACCGGCAGCTGGTTTTGAGCCCACAGCACGTTCCTTAGTGGTTCATAAAGCTTTGCCAGAGGATGTCAATGTATGACACAGTAAACCAGCGTTTTCTGCTAAGGCAAGTATTTAGCAAGTGGGGAGCATTTTCAAAGGACAAGAAACCTCCAGGAAATGGGGGGGGGGGGGGACTGAATGTGCAACACAGAAGAAACAAAACACAAAGAGTCTGTTGTTACCTTGTGAGTCATAATGTGCTACATCAGACTGAAAAGTTTCTGGTAATAGTTTCAGTCAATCAAGATAATCAATGACAGTTAAGAAGTGCCCTGACTAATATGTACTTTTTTTTTATATTCTTCACAGATTTTGAGGGAAATTAGGTTTTGGTTTTCCCATCCAATAAAATGGGAACTTGTGCAGTTCCTGAACAAAGAAACTAAGAATCTGCAGAGGGCAAGTGTGCTTGGAAAGAAGTGGGTCTGTCACTTGAAATAAAGTAAACCATTTATTTCATGGCATGAGTTCCTCTGGTCAATGGAAACATATCCATCTTTCTCTCTGCCAGCTGCTGAGGCATACACTCATTGCTCTCTGGGAAACAGAGAAGCCAAAAGTGTTGGGCTGGTGAAATTCTGCAGCGCGGTGGCTGTAAGTTGTCTGCATGAACCCGGGCTTTTTGATGATTATACAAGTCAAACTTCACAGTATAAATTTAAGATAACCAAATGAACTTGGCCTTTTTTCCTCCACTAACTTTGGTCCTGACGAGAATTTGGGAGGTGATTTTTTGGCCTGGCACAGCCAAACAAAATGCAGACGGCTGCTGCAACAGGCCCTCTAAAGTCTGATTAGTCTTACTTCGCAAAATAAACTCAGATCAAATGTGATTCTCATGTCTCATGATGAGCTTAGTTAAAATAATCTTTGCTGTGATATTGGTGCATGAGGCTAAATGAGAGATGAAAGTTGAAATGCAAGTGTTTGTGACAAGACTCATGAGTTTCCTTCTCAGTGATGGGTGGCAAATGTGCTGCCCACAAGTGTCAAAATTTTTGACGAATGTAAACACTTTTGCACAAACCAGACATGACATTACAGAACCTCAGGCACCTGGAATAACAGAAAGAAAAATTGGCTTGTGAAAGAATTGTCCTAAAGTCTGTTGGCTGTCAAAAACTTTAACCTATAACATGTTTAAAAAGTAATCTAAAGCAAATAATTGCTCTATTTTTGATCTAATTTAACCATCAAGGTTTTAGAGTTAAAATAATTGGAATACATGTTTGTAACTTTACATTACAAGTGTCAAACATTAACAATACCACACACTAAAACATTTATAGCTTATAGGCTAATTTGCAATTCCAGTTCCCAGATGGGCTTTTAGCAACATAAAAATAAAACAGTTAAAAAGAATGAAACATTACAATATTAAGACAATTCTTAAGAAATTTAAACACAGATCATAATAACATTATTTAAAAGGTGGCAGTTATTCACGATTACAAACTACCATATTTATTCGGGTAGAATACAAGAAATTTAACCCCAAAAATCATCCATAAAGAGGGAAGGGAGTACAATTTCACAGACTTTTTTTAAATGTACATTTCCTGGCATGTAACTGAAATATCCCCCTCCCATTGTAAGTCACACATAGCAAGGCAGAACCGGAAACATCCGCTGCTCGTCCTCCGCAGCTCTGCAACAAAACACGCCCACACAAGTGTGTCTCCCCAAAATGTTTCACCACCAGAGGGCGCACCACAAAGGCTGAAAAATCCTGAAGTCAGTCTGAAATGAGGGCTCATAACATGATGATTAGAATATTTTATGCTTTTTAAGCTCAAAAAATGATGATCCCATAATCGAGATCATTATACATGAATAAATACACTAGTTCTTCTTCAGAAAATGATTCAGTTTTAATCTAAAACGGTTTCAAGTTGCACCACTGTTTCCAGACATTAACTCAGCATGATGCATCTGCCGCCATGCTTTGGTGTGATTTTCTTTTCAATCAGATGATGAAAGGTGTACGGTTTGTCACTCGTGCAGTATTTTCCTCCATCTCCATGGAGATGGTGATGAAGTTCCAGCCACATGTTTAGTGAGTCTGACAAATTACATGACAAACTCAAGTCATTCTTGAAGTTTGTTTGTAGCCAGTTTATTTGTACGTTTGATTATTTCTGTTTTGTTTAAATAAATTCAACAGTCTTGCAAATTATCGGGAAAAAAATGGAACCATCATAAATTTGTTTTTCACACAGCTTTGCCCCAGACCTGTTGAAATATCCCAGTCCATGTTGTGATGTTTGGTTAGTGGAATAACACAGTCCGAGCGCTTTCGCAATAAATTTTTATCCACTGATATCACAAAACAGACTGAACCCAGGTGGACTTGCTCAAACTATTCCTGTCTCCTGTGAATGCCGTACACCGACCATCTCATCTCAGTTTGTAACTTCAAAACAAAGACGATATGCAGATGCACACAATTCTGATCTTTTTATTTTGTGTTTTAGGAACATTTGTTCTTTCAGTTTAACTTTACCAGTTGGAGTCAGTTACGTAAACTCCTATCATCATAAGATGTTATGTAACAATGTAGGAAACAGGAGGGTAAAACTTTTTTCTATCCAATGAATCTTCTGAAGCCAACACATCACAGTTTCCATCATTAAATGGAAAATAAGTCCTGCTGTATGGCTCAGTCTGGAGGAACCGCTACAGTGTTATAGCAGCATATAGCTTTGAAACCAGCTTTCATCATATAAAACAAAATATCAAACACACAAAACATTAGAAATACACGTAATTCAATCATAATTTTAAATGGCTCTAATAATAATGCAAATTAATCAAAATAAATTAGCTGATTGACTTAAATTTTTTTATAATGCTGCAAGACCTGAAAATATGTTGGCAGAAATTTTCAAAATGCATCTGTAAGGATTTATTTCTGTACAAATGAGCATTTGGTTGTAAATTACACCATATAAAAAATAAGAAGTAAAGTATTGCTTGAAGGAATGAATATCACCTGCTGCCTTGCATGTTCAAGTTTTAAAGAAAGATCTGTTGATTTTTGAATTTGTGTTGGGGATGACTTTCAGCTACTACCACAACAAACTGCACTTTAATATCTGCAAAACTGAGTTATAGTCATTTGTGTGGAAAAAGGTGACAAAATTAGAAAATTGTGCAAAATGTCCTGTTTAAAAACAGTTTTTCTGAGGCATTTGAATAATTTTCATGTGAACTTTGTTTATTTGCAGGTGTTTATTTTGTCGAAATACAGCAGAGTCATTGTGGACAGCCAAGACAGCAGGAGGAAAAACAGCAGCTGAGGGCCTCATCTGCTCCTCATGAGTGAGACGACAATTCTACAACTCCCCTCTTCTTTTTTTTCCCCAGCAGTGGAAACAAGCGATCACACCGTATCCTTTTACATGTCTGATGGCTTTTTCAGCCTTGTCGCGCGCTGCTGTAATGG
Source organism: Cynodonichthys magdalenae (assembly GCA_031762555.1). Lineage (NCBI taxonomy): Eukaryota > Metazoa > Chordata > Actinopteri > Cyprinodontiformes > Rivulidae > Cynodonichthys > Cynodonichthys magdalenae. The sequence continues at coordinate 24,912,330 of JARVJO010000001.1, forward strand.
AACATCCGTTTATGAAAACACACAAAGTGAGCTGTTTGAAGGTATCAGCTAAACTGTCCTCTTTCATATCCATCCCGACTTTTTGTCATGTTTCAATGAAACATTTGCTGGAAAACTGTCTTTTGAAGAAATGAATACCCATTTCATTTTTAGCTGATGTATTCAGCTAAAAGCATTTTTTTAACTGCAATTATAGATGCATTTTTAAAATACATTATTAAATATAGTCGGATTTGTATTTGCTTAAGTTTTGAAAAAAATGTACATTTACAAAACAATATTTATAATATTTTTTGGAATCTTGAATTAATTTCTAATATATTGTGAGGAACAGGAATGTTTCAGATGTTTTTTTCAATGCATGATGAGAACATTTTCAGCCAGCTACACATTTTATAGTGGGGTATAAGGGCCAAAATTAAGACTATTGCTACATCCTTGTAGCTCCGATGCTAACGCCACCTTCTTATTCATGCTAGTCACTGGCCTCTCCGATGCTAATGAAAATGAATAGTCTCCTTCTCATTTGCCAGCTCCAGCCTTTTAATTACTGGGACCAGCTGCTCGACCTATCATTAACCAGATCAATAGCTGGCTTAGGAATAGATATAGCCTCCAGCTACAAGGATGTAGCAATCGCTAGTGGTGCAACTGTCTTCATCTTGACTTTCATACAGCACCACATTTATCATGAATTCTTGATGAGCTGCGTATTTAACCTCACCTCAACTTACTCCATTTATACTGATTAAAGACAACTTACTGTAACAGAAGAAAGAAATGAGAAACTGTTGCAACGTTTGACCTAAAATTCAATTCAATTCAATTCAGTTTATTTATATAGCGCCAAGTCACAACATACGTTGTCTCAGGGCACTGTACATG
>JARVJO010000001.1:24913314-24938849 GCA_031762555.1 Cynodonichthys magdalenae
GCAAAGAGGTCTGTTAGGAAAATATGGAACAATAAGATCTTTAACATAAGATGGAGCTTGGTTGTTGAGAGCTTTGTAAGTTAGAAGTAAGATTTTAAATTCTTATCTGGATTTCATTCAGAAAATTGTTATCTTAACGATTACTTTCACACAGCATCCTGATGAAAAGACGATGGCTAAATACTTTAAAAATTCTGTCTGGTTTAGGAGTTTATTTTGTTTGTTTTTATGACATTTTCTTGCTAATGTTCTGACAAGGGTTTGCAGCATGCAGTATGACCATATTTGTAGAAATATGTTGGCCTTGCATATTAAATTGATCTCCAAAGACCATGATTTGTTGACTTAGTCTCTGGTAAATACAATCATGCTAAACTGTTTTGTGAGAAAAACCAGACAGAAAAGTCTCAGCTGGTCATCCAGTCTAAGGGTCGGTCTTGGGAATTTACCAAAAATCCCCAAACATTAAGAAAATGTTTTATTTATTTATGCAGAATGTAAAATCTTTAGTTACTTTTTAACTTATTGGTACATCTCTGTGGACATATTAACATCTCAGTTTTTTGTACTGACAAGACATCTGAGAAACTTGTTAAGCAACAATGTTAATGGGAATCTCATAATAATAAACTTGAATGTTATGTCATCATCTCTCACTGGTTCCATGTATTTAGTTGCTTGGTTGTCTCACTGAGTTGTATTGAGCCACAGGATGCAGCTGTCTTCATTAGAGAAGCTCTAAAATTCCTTTGTGGACTAGCTGTCCGCTGCCAAGAGACCACTGCCCAGTAACACAGTGTAAACACCAGCAGATGAAATCTGTATTCCCACGCCAAGACTGAATAAAAACATGTTTGATCCATATCCAGAATGACATCAAAACTTTATCGCTTCTTGTAAAAAATCAAATCAAATCAGATGGAAATCCATCCATAAAATATGGAGTAATCCTGCATCAAAGCGAAACAAAACAGGCCATACCCTCCTCAGACTCTATGATGTGAATAAAACTGTGGTTTAATACGCACAAATGTTTTATATTCTTGTTTACTGACAAAATGTGTTTCCTTTATTACATAAGACCACAGCAAGAAGCTACTTAACAAGCTGTAAACACATCTATTTATCCACATTACCTAGAGCATGTGTCAAAGTCAAGGTCCGTAGGCTAGATCCGGCCAGAGAAAATATTTTTTATTTGTTAGGACTTGTGGATGCTTCTAATCCAAGACTGCACTGGAACAGCTGAAACATGATTGCAAGCTGATGTACCATCTGATGAGCACACCAGCATTCTCCTGGAAAACCCTGCATGGCTTTAGGAGGTCCAAAAGAAAGCTGGACTAGAAACAGTGTCTTTCTCAGCGTTGAGGTCAAGAGTCTGTTCACTAATGTAAAAGGCTTAAAATGTATGTAAAGCTGATGTGATTGTTGCAAAACACCACAAGCATTGAAGGCTACGTTTAGTGTCATAGCTGTAAACAAAAGCTTAAGAGAAAAGAATACAAATTTTGTTCATGAAAGCAAAAAATCTCATGATTTGAGGCTGCTTTTAAAGCTAATTTACTTCAGCAGAAGAGATAAATCTGTCCCATTATTGTCGGAACGTCACGTCGGGGTCACCAGCTGAAAAATACTGTGTTTAGTCACTTCGGTGTGAGCCAAGAACCAGGAAATAAAAACAGAATTAGACTTGAATGTTGTATGCAAGAAATAAAGCCATACAATACCGACAGCTGGACCAAAATACAGACCGCTTTATTCAGTTGTGGTTTTGGTAAAGAATCAGGAAGTCAGCCCACATTTACACACACTCTTCCAAATCTGGCCCCACCTTATCACAGGACGTCACATCAGTTGGGCAGGCCTCCCTATCAAGTGACCAGATCCTTTCACAAAAACCTGTAACCCGATGAGAGAATAACTATGTGTTGGGATGTTGTTGGTGAATGGCGTGTGCTAACTAATTGTATTGGTAAAAGACACATTCTGTTTGAGACGTCCGTGACATAAGCCACTCAAAGCAGATCGCACATCAATTAATTCACAGTTTAATTATAAAGATAGATAATTATGTAAATAGTTCATCCAAACATGGCCTAGTTTTTCTAGGTAAAACAGTATGTGTAGTGCATTAAAACTCAGTTATAAACATAATACATTTTCCTTCAAAATGATGCAGAAAGTGTGTGATATTAAGTGTCCAGGAAACAAAAAAGGAAGGAGAAAATAACATTTCCATTTCCACAAGAAAATTCTGTAGTTCACTGAATGCAACGGGAGAGAACAAAGGTGCTGAAAAGTGAAAAACGAGACATCAGTGACACTTTTGACCAGCACAGAAGATTCTATCTGTGGTGAATTGTTTATTTCTAGCTAAATATTTCCTTTTTTCTTACTTTTGATCCCCTGAACATAGAAAAACCCTCCCAACTAAAACAGTTACCAGATCACTTTTTTTTTCAAAAACATTATTTGTATTGGGATACACAGTCGCTGCCTGTCATGACCAACGTCAAGAGTTCTCCCTGCAACCACATGTTGAATCCCTTTTTTTCCCTCTTTTTTCCAAGGGAAATAAAACTCCAAATCTGACATCTGTCACATGAAGCAGGAGTAAAAGTTGAAAAGGGGGTCATGTAACTACACAGCCATTCAGTATTTTCTTCTGATTCACCTTGGTAATAGCATTACATCAAATAAATTCACTCGGGCTTGTACTTTTTGGCACTTGGTTCAGGTTTTAAGCGCAGGACCTTCAGAGCCGCGGAGCAGGTGTCTCCAGAAAACTCTCCCGGTGTTTCTCTGACTGTCGGATGTGTCTGTGGGGCCTGTAGTCACTTTGCCTGACGGTTAATGTTGCAAAGTCAAGTCCCAGATGAAAAAAGCATCAGGAACTCATTACGGACTTAGTGCACATAAACACAGAGTCACATAAAGTTTAGGGCCTGAGCCATGTTGTCACTTTCGGCTTTCAGCTTTTTTCCTATATGTCCAAAGTCCCAGTGCATGCATTCAGAAAATCTGAGTCATTTTTCTCATTTTATGACGTTCCAGCATGGAATCATTCACAATTAACTGACCAGAACCTAAAAGTTCTTTACTGAAGCACAAATATATTTATTTTATTTTTTACTGTACTATACTAATACAGCTTCTTAGGTTTTCTATTCAAATTATTTCAAACTACTATTTCCAAACTACTTAATATTCAAACTTTTGATTCAAATGAACTACTGAACAGATTTTAATGAAATATTCAGGAAGTAATCATTGGCTGCACATCTACATTTGACATTTGGAATCGACTCAAATCAAGACGGCTGCTGCAGTGCAGATAATTTAACTTTGTCAACACAAAAATAGCCCCCCCAGGAGAAAAATGAACCAGATGCCACTGAAAATAATTATAACGTACTCAAAGTTATAGACACTGAGGTGAGGTTTCTGTGACTATAGCTGATAATCATTATATATTCAGAACAGATAATGTGGCTATGGTGGTCATATTGAATTAAAATTCTGTCACCAAACATGGTCAGCAAAATGCCTCAAGGTATGCTATACTTTTGTTTAATTTTGTTCATCTACATCCTGTGTCAAACTTGAGGCCTGCAGGCCAAATGTGGTCCCCCATGGCATTTTATGTGGGCCGTGAGAGCATCAAGTGTTTATGTCATAAAGTAAGCGTATGCCGCTTTCAAGCCAGCTTTGACCATAGACTACATTGCCCATAATGTATTTTGATTATTTTACCTGTGAAATGATGGCATCCCACCACTAGGGGGAGGTGAACAGGGTTCAAAGGTAGCTGGTAGATCCTGATGTATAAAATGATTTAGATGCCTTTTCGCCAGCTGCATTGTTACCTGCTACTTTTGCTGTGGCCCAGTTGTACTGGGAAGTGGGAATTTACCACTTACCAAGTTGTAAAATTAAATTAGAAGACATCTTACAGTGGATATTCCCTGTTGGAATGTGACGGAGTTCATTTAACAAGATGCTACTCTCATACATGTCAAGTTGTTTACATGGATTTTCCCTCATTTTGCAGGTATATGGACGTATGGAGCAATCTCATGGTTTTTTTCAAGTTTAGCAGATTTTTCCAAAAACTTGGTTTCAAATTTATTTTACATCTCAGAGCCTGTTGGACTTTGAAAAAACAATAAATAACATCAAATAACCATGTTCCAACCCACTCTGCAGCTATAAATAAGTTCTCCCATCCTCATTTCCTCCTGCTCAGTAATAGGCCTACAGATTTTTTGCAAAAATTACATAAATTTTTGAGGCTCATTAGGTAAACGTCTAAAGGGGTTGACTTGTATGTACTATTATTTTTACTTTTAGTAGCATTTATGTAAATAAATGGCAAACGGTAAAATGGACTGAACTTATATAGCGCCTTATCAAATCCACTTGGACCCCTAGGTGCTTTACACTTCAGATATTCACCCATTCACTCACACATCCACACACTGTATTATTTATTTCATATTTAGTCAGTAGTACACTTTTACTGTTTATAAGAGGATATGCTAAAACACTGTTTCTGTGCACAAAATACCACACAGAGCTCAGTTATTGTGTGTTAGCACAGCCATAGCAATGAGACGTGGAATGGAATGTTTTGCATTTAGTCAAAGTTAAACATAAAACGTCAAAGTTAATTACAACTGGCCCTTTGAGGGCCACCATGTGTCCCTTGGTGAAAATGAGCTTGACACCCCCTAATACAGCTTATGTTCCAACAAATTGCTCCATTCTTTTCCTCCAGCTTTCAGAGGTTTCACCACAACCTGCAAATCAGTTATCAAGTCACAAACGCTTCTTCTCTAATAAGTTCACACCACTACTACGAGGAGCATGGACAAAAGCTCTCTCCCACTCAAAGTCCTCTGCATGAATACAGAGAAACGTCACCATAACCCACACTTTGCCCTTTAAAAAGTTTGCATAGATGGGGCTAAACGAGTGTTAATTTGTTAAAGCCTGTCATAGTCAAATGACGCAGAATGGTTTTTAAATCACACTCGTGCAGCAATTTCAGTTAATCCTTGGTGCATTCTTTATGCGGCATATTCGTCCAAATCACCCCTGTGTTGCTGAGCCAAAAGTATAGCTCGCCCTGGCTGAAAGCTGCTCGCTTGGGTCCAGCTGTATAAACATGACGAGTGAAAAATGTCAGCTGCAGCCAAGGATTTTTTTGAACAAAATCATTTGGCTTACTGGATTACTTAAAAACAAATAAATAAAGAGGCAGGCATCAGTGATTAAATGGTTGTTGGGAAGCCACAGGGTGACAGAAGGAGAATTTATCAAATCAAAGTGGACGTTTCAGAACTTAACTGTTTCCTTTTTCCTGCAGGTCAAACCAACATTTAGCCCACTCTATACAGTTTCACAATAAGATGCTGGAGTTAAACAACATTTCTCTGAACATATGGACAGGATATTTTTAACTGAATCTGGATCACAGAGCTCCTTGTTTGCACAAAATATCAGTCTTACCCACACATTTTCAATTTCCTTGAGGCCAGAGCTTTGCCATTGTCACTTCATTTCTTTTTCCTTTCAGCCATTTTACCACAACTTTTGATTTAAAAGCATCAAGCATGAAAAAATGCTGTTTCTATTTTTTTATGCGCGGTTGATTTTTTTAAAGGTTTTCTTTTAATAGGTTCATACAGTGTGTTATTATTGTTATAATATCTTAGCTTGTTCCTTTGACTCAAAGAGATAATTTTAGTTTTACCTCAGAATAATGCAAATCCTATTCATTTGAACAATGGAAACTTCTAAAGCCATGGCATATGTTTAGGGGCATTTTTTTCCTTTTCCTAAACATATGCCATTTAGATAAACACTTTGTTGGAAATGTGTGCAGTTTAGAGTGAACTTGTGATTCTTAAAAAAAAATTATAAGGCTGAGAAGAGAATATGCTGAAATTAAAATTCTATTATGCTAACAATAGTTGTTCCAAATTTTGTGGTAATACTATCAAATCTAAAGAGTAATCTAAAGAAAGATAATCCTGTACCCTGCTTGATATACTGTACTTCTGACTTTAGCAGAACTCCAGTGTTTATTTTGGCTTCTTTGTAAGGATGGGAATAGGATAGAATTTAAGATAATTATGGCATTTCATTTTTTTTCTCGTGCAGAAATTCTGCTGCGCTGTCAAAAAAAAAAAAGACTAGTGCTACTCGAACAATACAGAATGAAGAGCTGTCCAAAATGCTTTCATGTAAAGGCCCTGTAATGCTAACAATTAAATCAAATAAATAGTCGATATGAGTAAACTACGTTATAGTGTGACAGGGCCTTTAGGACATCTCCAAATGTTATTTGGTTGTAAATGGCATAAAGAATTAAGCATTGAGGGACCTGTAAAAACAGCTTAGATAAACGTCTCCACAAGTCATCTCCAAGGCAGAATAGTCCTAAGACCCATTACTTGCCATTCAGAAGTCTGAGTTATAAAGAAACTTGTTAATTATTGTTTGAAAATTGCTTCCTTTATCATTTTTTGCTGACAAATCAGAAATGTATAGTATGCACTTTAAACAGAAGTTTCAGAATATGTAGCATATATATTAGCATGGAAACTGTTGAGTAAATCTTTACTTCCCTCTTGTGTTTGCAGGACGAAACTGCCTGAGTTGAAGTCAGAAGAAAATAGATGTTCAAACGTATGTTGTTCAGTCTTAATTCTTCAAAGTACCATGTTTGATATCTTGTTTATCTTTTAACAATGTAGATTATATGTAATTCTTAAAGACTGTTCTGAGAGAAAAATGCATTGACAGAGGGTGCTTGGTAAATCTTTTCCCTTTTCAATAGTAAATTAAGGTTGTAATTTTAACCTTTGGTCTGATGTCTATTATTATGGAAGCTCATTTCCACCACTTTGATATTAAAAATAAAATAAAATAAAAAGGTTAGTGTAAAGTTTGGAACGCCACATTTCCGGTTTTCAACTGTGAAAATTTCCCAGCTGGGAAGTGAAACATCTTCAAATACAGAATAGAAATCCAGCTGCTTTTGTTGTTTTGTTTGTTTTAGATATTTGATGTCGGAAACCAGAATACATACTTATAGTTATAATTATGAAATACTATGTTAAAATTATGACTTACTATCTCATAATCTTGACTTAAAATCTGATTTAGGCCTATCTCATTAATGACTCAGGATTTTAAAAAAAAAATAGCAATAATGGTCTTCCATACTTTTTTGAGCTTATCAAAACCATTTTATGTTTTAAAATATCTAGAAGTTTCACAAACCTAAAGTTAGAAATCTTGGTGTTTTAACTTGGCATTGTGTGCACACAACTATCACATATAATATCTAGCTTAAACTTAAACTACACCACCCAAAAGTCTGGTTTTAAGACTCCACAAACATCCAAACAAAAGAAAGAAAATACAACTGCGCATGCGTCAACGCGAAGACTCTTTTCCGGTGACCAAATCAACACAAAGAGGAAGAAAATATAAATAGATATCTCACTCGGTATAGTTTTGGGAAAACGACAAAACGGGTTTAATGTAGCACCACCAGCCAGAATCCCTCAATTAAAATGAGAAATAAATTAACAGAAACGAAAATGATAATTTATATTAAATAACATTTAGAAATATAGAAAAAAGGCTTATTAGAGGCTGTTTTACCAGCTGTGAAATATATGCTAGCGTGTGTACAAATGGTCGTTTTTACGAACAAGCGAGTCAGCAGCAGTGTGAATAAACGATCTTCGCAGCGAGGCACACTCACTCGGTCCACGCGTGGTTTTAAATGGGTGTGGCTCCTCCTCCTGCAGGCAGGGAAGTGTCCTGCTCACGGCGCGGTGAGCACACATGTATCCTGTCATAAATCGAAAGAGGAAGAACCCAAAATACAGGTGACATGGATTCGTAGGGACTGAAGTGCAGAGTGGGTCTCTGAGGCTGAAGGTCTCCGAGGAAGAATTTCTGGAGCTCATAAAAGCAAATCAAGGTAAACACCGCATATTAAGCTGAGGTGTGTAACATATGTTTACCGAGAGTACTTTCATTTAGAATAAAAAACTTAATAAAAAAACAGGTTTCGGTTTGAAATAGTTTGGCCTATAATTAGCTGTTTGTACACAGCTCTGCTCAAAGACTCCATTCATAAAAACAAACAAAGAAGACTTCTCAAAGAGTCTCTTTACAGGCCTGGAAAACATCAATCGTGGCAGTCTAAAGCTTAGAAAAAGCTGATGTTATTTAATATATCAGATAGTTAAAAAGTTGTGAGAAGTGATGTGATTCAAAGAATTTTTTTTTTACTCTATTTTTTTTTTTATTTTTTTCAGGAAAAGATGGGGCTCCTGCAGCTGCTGAAATCTCAGTTTCTGTGCCTCCTGATCATGAGCTACGTTTTCCTGGTGAGCGGCCTTGTTGTCAACCTGTTGCAGCTCTGCACTTTACCTCTGTGGCTGATTAGTAAACAGGTGGCTCGCAGGGTCAACATCCGACTGGCCTACTGCATCTCCAGCCGTAAGTACTGCTCCTTCTCTCTGCAGCACAGATGTTGCTTTGTTTCCGTTTGCAGCTGGGAGGGAAGACATTTGTACTTCAATATGTTGCAATAAAAAATATTTCTCCAAAATCACTCTTTTCATTTCTATATTTTCTATAATAATCAGACTATTATGAAAATAACATTTTACTTATAATCTACATTAAAAGAGACATGTCATGTTAAATCCTTCTTTTTTACATTTAAATCATTTAGTTTGGGTCTTTATAAAGTGGAACTGCAATTCTTTGATCTGAATTCCTCCTTATTAGCCTGGTTTATACTTAAAGTCACACATCTTTTTCCCCCTGCTGAGTGACAAAAAATTGTGCAACTTCCGTCTGTTCTCCCACTATCCCCCGGCGACAGCTGTTCTGTACATTGCCCCTAGTCAGAACTGCGAGATGCGGATGTTGCGGCTCAGAGCGTGTGATTGGTCTGAAGTTTGTGGGTGTGTTTGTTCATGAGGAGCACCACAGAGGGTTAGTCATCAGCTGTGGCAGCGCCGAGGAGTTGGACCAGAACAGGACCCCGAGCAGCTCTTCCTTCTGCGTGTTGTTTTGTTTAAAATTATATTTTTTTGTCTGAAGCCAATTTTAAGAAGAGCAGCTGGTTTGATCCAGGTCCCAAGGATGAATGTGAGCACGCAGCTGGTCACGTCTTTTTTTTCCATCCACAGCTCTACTTCAATCGACTTAACACTGATATTGAGTGAAAAAAACCCACTATCCAGCCATCATTATTGTAGTTTATATACTTTATATGAGCTGTGGGAGGGCAGAGGGAGGATTTATGATCATTTATGGCCCACCGCGTCTTCAACCCATTTATACTCTGTAAGAAAAAGATGCACTGAAATTGCACAATCAGCACGTCTTATTGAAGTATAATTGCTGGAGGACAAACTGACAATATTTACTCTCTCTACTCTTCGTGTTTCCACATTCCTTGTCTTCCCATAGAAACTACACCTGGTTCAATCTGTCTATGTTTGTGTCTTTTTCTTGTCTTTTCTTTTTCTTAAACCACTGTGTTCCCAAAGTTGGGGTCAGGACCCCTAAAAGTAGCATAATGCCCATGTTTAAAAGTGTTTTTAGCCAAGTTTGCATAGGCAAACTAGTAATATCTGAGTTCAGAAGTTTTTGAAATGGTTATTTTGTAATTCAGAAGCTGAAAAGTTTGAAAACCATTGTCTTAAACCCCAGCTGGTCTAGGAAAACGACCGCCCATCCTGAGCCTGGTTCAGCTGGAGGGTTAGGATTAGGATGGTACTTCCTGTTTTATGGGGAGTATTTCCTTTCCACTGTCCATAAAGTTAAAGCTCTAAATGAGGGATCGCACCCAAATGAACTATGACTCAATCTGTAATAAATGGAATTGGATTTGAAGTCAATGTATTTAGACTTGAATCGGAACATGTTATTTGTGCTGTATGGTGCACTGGGATGGCTTTTTCTGTGAATTGGCTCTGTATACATCATTTACATGTTTATGTCTGATAATTTTGTAGAGTTGGTAGCAGCCCTGGAGTGGTGGTCCGGGACAGAATGCACTCTCTACACTGACCCAAAAAGCTACCCGCTCTATGGAAATGAGAACGCTATCGTGGTTCTGAACCACAGTTTTGAGATCGACTTTTTGTGTGGCTGGACCTTCTGTGACAGATTTGGAGTACTTGGGGTAAAAGACGGAAGATTTTATTGTTATTTTTTTCCTCCCCCTTTGGAATGAGGGTGAGGTAACCTTACCCTAAACTCAGATATAGTTCTCTGTCTTGTTTTATATACTTTCAGAGCTCTAAAGTGTTGGCCAAAAAGGAGCTGGCTTATGTGCCGGTGATTGGCTGGATGTGGTATTTCCTGGAGATAGTTTTTTGCAAAAGGAAGTGGGAGGAGGACAAAACAACGGTGACTCAGAGTCTTCAGAAACTCCATGATTACCCTGAAAAGTTTTGGGTGGGTTTGAATCCTTGATGGCTATTATAAAAACCAAGATGACTCGGTTATCTATTTTAATCATGACAGATGTGATTTTGTTTTTTGTTTTTCCCAAAGTTTCTGCTTTTTTGTGAAGGAACACGCTTCACATCGAAGAAGCACCAAATCAGCATGCAGGTGGCCGAGAGCAAAGGTTTGCCAAAACTGAAGCACCATCTTCTGCCCCGAACCAAAGGATTCTGGGTCACTGTCCAAAACCTCAGAGGCACCGGTGAGGCTCTTTCAGTTGTGATGTTTTAAAGTACGGCGTTTAAAAATCAGATGTTCATCATCCAGCTAACTGCTGCTGTGTGTCTTCGCTGGCTCAGCTGCTGCTGTTTATGATTCAACACTCAACTTCAGGAACAACGAGGCACCGACTCTGCTCGGAGTTCTCTCGGGGAAGAAATACCATGCGGATTTGTATGTTAGGTAGGAAAACAAAATTAGGAATACCAGATTTCAGTTATTTTGCTGGTGTTGTAGATGCTTCATTTTGTACAATGTGTTTTTTGTAGGAGAATTCCTTTGGAGTCGATTCCAGAAGATGAGGCAGAGTGCTCTGCTTGGCTTCACAAACTTTACCAAGAAAAGGTGAGCCATTGTGTACAGTGTTCCCTTCAGGGTGGTTACTACTGTTGCTTCACAGCAAGGAGATCCTGGATTCAAGTCAGAAATTAGACCTGGAGTCTTTTTCTGTGGAGTTTGCATGTTCTTGTTCTTGTCCCACAGTCCAAAAACCATTCAATGTTTATGCTGCCTTCAGGCCATAAGCCTCTCTTGAAAAAAGTCTTGGTGAGATTTGCCTGCTTAAATAAAAATTAAATACATACAAATAAACTAGGGATGCACCGATATGAAAATTTTAGCCAATATCTGATACTATTATTGGTGTATAGCTGATAAATAACAGTTATCAGTTATACCAACAAACACACTTGTGTCTTTTTCGATACTGTAAAAAATGACCAGATCGCTGACATGGCTTTCTCCCTCAGTTATTCCTGACTGCGCAGCATCACTATCGTGATCAAACAAATACCACTCGATCAACCATCTCCCCTCCCAAAACACAAACTCAAAGCTAAAAAATGGGAAATCAATATCGGACGTTAATATCGACCCAGTTTTACTTATCGGACTGATACTGATATTCAAAAAAATGACTAATATTGGCCGATACCTATATTAATGCCAGTATATCGTGCATCCCTAAAATAAACTGTACAGGCTGGTCTGAGTAGTTCAGAAACTGCAGAGCTACTGGAATTTTCACTCAATTCTCTTTAGGGCTCCCACATACTGTGGCGTACTGTGTGCGGTCCATGAGCCGTGCAGACGCCGCGCATATTGTTCGCTTGAGCGTACTGACCGCCTGACAAATTCTTTACTTTCTCGCAATTAGTCATGGCGTCAAGGACGAAGAAGAGAAAGAGAGAGTTTGCATTTTAGCTTTAAAACAACAAAAGAAAAGAACTTACCTAGGGTTTGAGCTATTTCCTCCCATGAATTTGTTGCTCGCTGAAAGTCTTTAGATTCCTTCATTGATGTATCAAAAAGTTTCCTAATCTTCTACATGAGACGCTCTTCAAATTTTGACTCCTTTTCATCCACAAATGACACCGATTCTCAACTTTATAAGCTTGGTGTTGCATCCAACACAGTTTGACGTGAACTCGCCGGGCAGTTTATTGTGCGACACCGCGGACGAAAAAACTTGATCTCTGCGTGGACCACTCCGGCGGATGGCCGCTTTGAGTCCACCTTGAGTCTGCGCTGACCTCCGCGGAGCGAAGTACTTCCAAGTATGTGGGGGCCTTTAGGGTTTAAGTTGACTCATCAGTGTCTTTCCAATTATTGTCCAACTTTGGTGAGCTTGTGCACATTGTAGAGGTTCTGCCTGTTGGAAATGTTTCTAATGAAGAGTTATGAAAACTCAATAAAATAGCATCTGATGCTTTCCCATCTGTGGAAAAGTAGAAGAACACAAGGAAAGAATTTCTGAGAGGTAATTTTTCAATTTTGTAGTATTGAGAAATGGCTGTCAGCAGCTGTTGTGATTAAGTTTCAGAGAAAAATCACAGAACTGCTTGTTGGAAAATCACAAATGAAAAAATTCAGTCAAGATCAGGGTTTGAAGTGGTTTATTACTCTTCTATAGTAAAGCAAGGGTTGGGAACTTTTTCTGCCTCTTCCAAAATAAAATAATTTGTGAATCTGAATGAATATATTGTAATTAAAACTAGAGTTGTAAAACAGAATAATCTTATTAACCAAAAACAATCCGTTCTTTTCATTGTCCTTCAGCTTTGTATTCTTATTATTCTGTAAGTAGATGTAATGTGTCCTCAGGATGGCTTTCAGGATCACTACTCTCAGACGGGACGGTTCCCCGGCCCCGTAATAAGCCCACCACGTCGACCATGGTCTCTAATCAACTGGATCTTCTGGTGCTGCGTGTTGCTCTACCCTCTGGGTCTCCTCCTCATCCAGCTCATCAGCTCCGGATCGATGTTCACCATCGTTTCCACTGTGGCTGTGTGCTCCGCAGGTGAGTTACATACATTCACACCCAGGTCACCCAGATTCAGATCTGATTAATGTAACCAGCTCCTTTCTGTTCAAATGTTTTATTTAGCAGCAGATTTGACTTCTCCGATGTAAGTTCCCTTCTTTATGGAAGATCTGATTGCTCAGTGTAAGAAGCATGCCCCTGATAGCATTAAGGCATGTTTTGTTTTTTATTATTTAGCAGAGTTGGGTTTTCTTCTTCTGAAATACGGCACAAGTTCATGAGGAGCATGGTTTGAGTTTCCACAATAAATCCTGTCTTAATGCCCGTGTTTGTTGTTGGAATGAAAATGACAAACGGGGTTAACTAAACGGTCTGTGTTCAAGTCACTAATTTAAACGTCAAATCTCATTTTGCCAAAACTTAATCTTTTGGAAAGGAAATGTGTAAAATTCCAAATTAAATTTACTGTGGAAATGACAATATCTTGAACAACATTTGCCACCACTGCGTTGTTTGTTTGAGAAAACATATTCTTAATTGGATCTTTTATTTTCTTGTAGTTTCTGTGGGAATACGCTGGATGATTGGCCAGACTGAGATTGGCAGAAGCTCAAATTACGGTACCAAGGTGGCCCCCCTAAACAACAACTGAGATGTTCTGTATTTCTGAGACGCCTCTAATCTGAAAGCTGCCAGCTGAGGAATTTGTATTTGCTAGTCAGAAAGAAAGACATTTGGTTTGAGTGCAGATAAAGCAGGATCTCAGCACTACATACAGAAGCTGAAATATATGAGAGGTGTGACCGTGTGTTGAGCAGCAAAAGGTGCTAAACGTGTAATGTTGTCCTCTGATCTGAGAGGAAATAATTCAGCAGAGAGGCAGGAAACTTCAACAGTGAAAGAAAACTTTTAAATAAATGCAAGATGAATGACGAGTTTGATTAAAATGTAATGCACTGATGGCATTTTTATGTTAAAGGATAATAAAAGTTTCACCTGAAAACGCAGCACATGTTTTTGTGTGTGAGTGTGTACTAACTAAACACTGAGCATGAGTAGAGGACCTTTACTGTCTAAGTGTTTGTCGTGTGAAAAGGTTTTGTTCAGCATCAGTGAATCCTGTCTTGGCTGAACTCCAGTAAGACCACCAACAAGATCAGTAGCAAAACTCCCTGAGAGGTTTTACTGTGTATTCCTCAGCAAAATTAAATATAGAATTAAAAAACAAACAAACTGCCACTTAACTTTTTTGTTTCGTCTTGAACAAGCAAAATTCTCCATCCATCCATTATCTTTCACTCTATCCAAAGTCAGGTTGCGGGGGGGCCGCAGCTTGAGCAGGGAAGCCTAAACCTCTCTTTCCTCAGCTAAAGGAGAGTCCATATACCCTGCTGAGAAAACTCATTTTGACCGCTTGCATCCGCAATCTTGTTCTTTCGGTTACTGCCCAAAGTTTGTGGTAATAGGTGAGGGTAGGAACGTAGACTGACCGGTAAACGGCTCCCTCTTCACCACAACAGACCGGTACAGAGTCCGCAAAACTGCAGAAGCTGCACCGATCTGTCCATCAATCTCACGCTCCATTCTTCCCTCACTTGTGAAAAAGACCCCAAAACTTGAACTCCTTTACTTGAGGCAGAACTTCACCCCCAACCTGACGAGACCAATCCACCCTTTTTCCAAATGAGGACCAGGGACTCCGATTTGGAGGTGCTGATCCTCATCCCAGCCACTTCACACTCAGCTGCAAACCGCTCCAGTGAGAGCTGATGTTCACGCCGTAATGAGGCCAACAGAACCACATCATCTGCAAAGAGTAGAGATGGAATCCTGACTGAAGACAAAATCCTATCCAACTTTTTTTTTTAAAGCACCCTTTTTATACAAAGAGCTTCACACCAGATAAAATCAAAACATAAAAGTGACAAACAAAAAAAAACCACATTTAAGTTCTTTGAAAAATGTAACTAACAAGAAAGGATTGACACGAGGACATTGAAGGAACTAAAGATGTAAAATTTCACAGAGGAAACGCCCTTATTAAACATATAAAAAAAAAAAAAAACTCATAGCAAGTTCAATCATAGCATGTATCTAAAAAAAATTCAAACTAAAAGATGTAAATGAATAATTTAAGTAAAAGCAGGGCTGAACAGCTTGCTTTCTAAAACCTCATCAGTTTCAGGTCCTCAGGCAAACTGTTCCAAAGGTGAAACATCTCACTGTGGATTCTAGTTCTAGCTTCAGGTACAATCAGAAGATTTTTTTATTTATTTATTTTACAAAGGACCTGAGGAATATGGAGGTTCCATAAAGCAGGTCAGATAAATAGGTCGGACTTAAAACCCACAAATGTAAAGCTGTGCATGTCGTCAGATTTCTGCAGAAGTGTCGACACTTCTTTTTACACGAGATCCGTTTGTTGACAGTAAAAACAGAAGTAACCGTGACTAAGATGTGCAAGCGTGTGGAAACGGATGAGGGTGAAACATAGAACCTAAGAAAAGTACAAAATGCAGATCATTTACAGAGAGTTTGTAAAGACCAAGATCAGGAAAACGATGACAAAGCATCAGAGTTACGAGTTTAGTGAGACTTGAACTCTCACCAGAGTTTTGAGTTTGAAGCTAATCATTAAGCTGCAGTGCGCTGACGACATGTCACACCTTAGGAAAACACTGGGTGTGAACTTGTAGGTCTGTCTGGGAGAGTTCAAGCTAATGTGGAAGTGGGCGTTTTAAAGCTGTAAGTTCTGCAACTTTTGCAAAACAACTGGCTTTGAGTAGGTGCTGAAGTCTCATTTCACGTGCCTCCTGCTTACCTGCTGTAAAAGTCTTATTTTCTGTCACACCAAGAGTGGGAGGTGTGATGTCCAATATAGACTGCATGTTCACAAAGGAAACTATTCATTTGAGGGCTTCAAGCATGAGTCTGAAAAATTACCTCAAATAGACTGCAGGAATTAAACATGCTTCATAAATGTATTGGGCTAACACAGCGGTGTCAAACTCATATTTACCGAGGGCCACTTAAGCATCGTTCCCCTCAAACGGTTAGTTGTAATTAATTTTGACGTTCGTGTTTAACTTTGACTAAATGCAAAACATCATGTTCTTCGTCACATTGCTACATCTGAGCACTAACAATTGAGCTCTACATGGTATTTCCTGCATTGAAACAGCGTTTTCACACATCCTCTTTTAAGCGCTGAAAAGTATGTGTACTGAGTAAGTGTGAAATAAATAATACAGCAATACTATTAAAAGTAAGAAGGTTTTACTCACTGATGAGTTATGAGTAGCTGCCATCTTGAATTTTGAACTCTCCCACTTTCTGATTGGAAATTCCCATTGGAGGTGGCATTCCAGTATACATTTACTACTTGTAGCTGGGAAATTCCCATTTCCTGGTACAAATAGCCGATGCAACCCAAAATGCATGTGTGTTCCATTTACATCGTATTCTAGAATGAGAAGTGGTAGTGACGTAATTTCCCAAAAAAACGCATAAAATCGCATTCTAGTTAGCCCACAGGTGACTGCATTGCAGCCGCTGACCTAGTTACAATATAAACAATGACAGGAGAGCTCTACTTCGTACGTCATGCAAATAAACACTGATTTTAATACGTACAGTATGCACAAGAAACGCACTACTTGTACGAGTGATTAAAAACATTAAGAACAATAATTAACTGTTAAAGTTTTGAATAGCTTACTAAAGTTGCGAGTAGCAGCCATCTTGAAATCAAAACTGGGGGTAGTTGCAGTCGCTCCCCTATAAGAATGGGATTTACCATCATTGGAGGGGGTGTTCCAGTTTAAATTTACGAACAGTTTCAAGGAAATTTCCACTTCCCAGTGCTACTGGAACACATTTTACTTGAAAATGATGGCATCCCCACACTAGGTGGAGTTGCACAGGATTCAAACATAACCAGTGAAATGTGTAAAATCTCCATTTAGCAGCATTTTTGGAAAAATGCCACTTTTAAAACTTGTGCACCCCCACCTAGTGGTGGGAGGCTATCATTTGGCAAGTAATCTACATGCATTATGGGGGATGTAATTTCTGGTTGATCGTGACCGTCAAGTAGCTTATTTTAAACCATTAATCCATCTTTGGGCTTGAGTTTGACATGTGGGTTAACAGCTCAGACTCGACAGTCTTTCCTCAGAGAAATAACAAGTATGGCTTGTTTTTAGGGGATGCCACAAAACACTTCTCTCTAAAAAGAGCATACTGGAACAGGTTAGGTTACATCTGAACAAATCACAAGACTACTGGAACACTGCTCAGAATACAAATGAGACTGGAGTCGTTGAGTTCTGATGCACGGTACTGCTCCAGGTGAAAATCAAACATGTTAAACCAGTTGTCAAAACACGAAGATGGAAGGCTGATGATGTGGGCTTGTTTTGCACCAGCAGGACCCGGGTACACCAGTGTAAACTCTGTACCTTGTATAACCTCAGAATTGAAAGCTTGGCTGTCCAGTTTTTGGCTCATAAAGCATGATGAATAGCTAAGAAAGAAGATAATTAGCATGTTGAAATGACCAGACTGAAAAACTGTAGGACTTTCAAAAAAATCTCTATAATTAAAAGCCTGAATGTAAAAAAAAAGGAGTGGGCCAATAAAGGTGTTTTCAAATGAAAGTGGGTTTTCTTACTTTTTTCTTTCTGTCAGTATGAACCTGAGTAAATAACATGAGCCAGAGTTGCTGATATACTTAATATATTACAAATAACTGTAAATAGAGCACTTCCACTTGTGATGTCATGTGTGACATTAAAAATGGCAACAACCAAATTAAGAAAAAAGAAAAAACGTTTGGTTTATTAATATTATTTATACATTGCAAACACTGTAGAAGCAGCAGAGGACCAGAGGTTAGGTGTATCAGTGTGTGTGTGGGTTGTTTGTTCAGCAGCAAGGAGGGGGGGCAGGTCCTGTTCTCCTCTCGGATGGCTACGCTCCAGCCTCAGAAACACCTGGGGGGGGCAGACTTGAACGTTGCTCCAAATTGACATCATCTCCTCAGTAAAGGCAAAGGAAAAAAAATGACATAAAAATAATTCTTCGTGCCGACGCTTGCTGAATGATGAGGGATAAAAAAATAGTTAAATATTTGGATGATACTCATTCTGTGAAGATAAATCGCTTCCTTCCATTCACTGAGGCTAACTGCACCTTTTTATTTTCCCAGCCTCGAAGAGCAGCTGAATTAAGACTCCCTCCTCCTCTGCTCGGCTGTTCCCTTGAGTAAACAGTTTAAAAGTGCTATAGATACTCTCCCACCCTCCCTGTCCCACTTAAAAAAAAAAAAAAAAGTATTCCTCATTGCCTTTGAAGAGGAGTCTTCACCAGTGAGAAGAAATAAATTGAGCAATAATTACTTTATCTTTACAATATTTTATACAGGATTTAAGGCCAATCCTCATCTTACAGTATGTACAGTCCCACCCCCGATCATGGATACATAGACATTAAATTTATATTTCATAGATCCAGTTGTCCTCTGAAATGATATTGTATTAGTTCCTCAGTTTAAATCCATGTGCCTTCATCTGTCTTCTTCACATCCACAGTATTTTTTTTTCTTTTTGCCAACAGCGTGTACAGTAGTGCTTCGGTTTTGTAAACGAAAAAGCCAAAGAGATGTCGTTCACTCTTCATCTGTGCAAACCTGAAAACAACCAGGAAGTGGGGGATAAAAGAACTGACATCAACTGTCATGCAATTTGAGAACAAAAAAAAAAAAGAATTGCATCCCACCTTGACAAACGGGTGATCGAGAAGCATGCTGGCTGTCCAGCGACGTTTGGGTTCACTCTCCAGGCAGTGGTCGAGGAAGTCCTTCCCCTCGGTGCTGAGCTTCTCAGGGATGGGAGGCTTGTGGCCCATGCCCACTTTGTACATAATCTGAAAGTTGTGCTCGTACTCATGCCACGGCCTCTGCAAGTTTAGATAAAAACAACAGAGTGAGTCATTTCCTTCTTTTTTTTAATCTTTTTTTTGCTCAGAAGATTCGCTGTAACTGAGGGGAAACAATGAAGAAGTAAACATGTTAGGACATGCAGTTGAAAAAGAGCATTTTTTTTTACCTTTTAAGTACAAAAATAAGAGCTGCAACTACAAGCACTTTTTACTGCACGTTCTGCAGAACAGGTTTAAAATGGGTGAAACAGAAACTTGTAGCTAAAACGAGGATGATTTAAAAAGCAAAACAGAAATGTTACTGAACTTGAAACTGTAGCTTCATGTGGTCTTTTTGTTAAAATAAAAACAAAGTAATTATAACAACCTTTGCATTTGTCTGCCTTTTCTTGTTTTATTGTATGCTGACAGGAAATCTCTTACCTTTCCTGTCACCATCTCAATAAGGACGCAGCCCAAACTCCAGATGTCTGCTGCGCGCCCGTGACCTTCACCTTTTGCTCTTGTGATGACCTCAGGAGCCATGTAAGCTAGAAATTTAGAGACAAACATTTTGGTCACAATCCAGGAATGTATTTATGAAAGACTTTTTCTAATACGGCATGGATTTTGTTAGAAATACACGTCTTGCAGAAAGACAATAGAAAACATGTTTAGTGTAAAAACACAGGCTTTCCTCAGTTTTTCTGTGGAATTGTTCTGACAATAATTCAAGTGAAGACAAGGAAAAAAGCAGCTAATGTTTATAAGAATGTTTTTTGGTAGGCCATTTTACACAATATATGATCTGAATTAGTCATGCTTTAAAATATACTACAGAACTTTGCTGTGTTTTTACAGCTTGATTCAAAATACACAACTCGTTTCCATTTGTTGTTGCATCCATGAAAAAACAATTTGACTATTCTACTGACAACACACTGTTCTGCTTTGTGCAAAAATACTGTATTTCTGCACATATAAGGTCATTCCCTGAGAGCTGCTAGCTTAAAACTTGGCAGTAGGTGATAAAACCAGAATCAAGTCTTTGCTGGATTTTTAACAACTGACTGAACCAAGCTTTAGGCCAATAGCTTATTGGTGCTAAAATACTATTGCATGCTGTTTTAGGTAAGATGTGTTAGCATTAACAGTTATATGTTGGAGATAGCTTTCTGGAACACCAAATTAGCTCAATATCTGTAAATATAAGCCTAAAGATGAGAAGCTGTGGAAGCCATCTCAAATTGATTCGAAAAGGTAATTAATTGTAGACGTACCTCTAATGATAACTTTCTGAGTTTCACTAAAATCAGTTCGGTGGTTTATGATATATTTTGCTAACAGACAGACAGCAGACAATGCTGATCCTAAAGTATTAATGAAGTTTTAAGGTATTTACTTGTAGAAGTACATCCAGTGATTACATCCTAAAAGTTTTAAATTGCATGCTTATAAAACAACAAAACAACTGAAAGCCTGGAGTGAATACTTAAAAAATAAATAAATCTACCAAAACCAGAGACTTATGCACATTAATTTTCATGTTTGTTAACGGACAACACAATAACCCATCTGTGTAAAGATCTGCTGAAGGAGGAAAGAAAATGAAATGCCTCCACTAGGTGGGGCATTTAGCTCTGAGATTGTGTACCTGCTGTTCCCAGGGTGCTGTTCACCTCCCCAGGCATGGTTTGAGTATTGTTCCTTAACTTGACTGAGCAGCCAAAGTCACCCAGCTTAATCAGGCCGGATGACGTCAGGAAGATATTGGCTCCTGACAAAGCGAAACAAT
This sequence comes from Cynodonichthys magdalenae, assembly GCA_031762555.1. NCBI lineage: Eukaryota > Metazoa > Chordata > Actinopteri > Cyprinodontiformes > Rivulidae > Cynodonichthys > Cynodonichthys magdalenae. Next base: position 24,934,071 of record JARVJO010000001.1, read on the forward strand.
AAAAAAAAACAAGTTAGAAACTTCACGCTCGTCTAACAAGTAGAAAATGTCTTCATATAATCTCAAACCTTTGATATCACGGTGAACAATTCCGTGTTCGTGCAGAACATTGATGGCTGTAGTGATCTGTTTACTGTAAAGCCTGATGACGTGTTCCTGGAGTCCCAGTCTGGACACCTCTTCCAGAGTTCCCTCGTCGCAGTACTCCATAAAGATGTACATCTCCTCCTATAGATGAGCAGACATTTATATCAATCTGCTTCGGTTTGCAGAACTTGTCAACAGATTTATTGATGTGTGAGCGTCTCACCCGATGCAGCTCGACTCCAAAGTACCGCACCAGGTTTGGGTGTTTGATGCCTTCAAATATTTTCAGCTCATCTGCGGTCTCCTTAATGGTTTTGTGATCATTTGGTTGAAATCGGATCTATATCAAAACAAGAAGCCTTTGTTATTGTCTTCATCTCTAAAGCTGGTCTTTTAAAAAGGTAGTGAATTGATTAAATGTGCTACACACCTCCTTCATAGCCATCAGCTCTCCAGTGTCGACGCTGATGCAGGTGTATACCTTCCCATACTGGCCCTCACCTGATGCCACACACAAAAATGCATCGTCACTTTCTGCATGTGTGATAAATAAGCTGCATCATAACCAAAACAGTCGTACCTATCTTGTTGCCCCTCTGCCACTTGAAAGTCACCTTCCTGAGTCCAACATGCATGACGTTGTCGTAGGACTTGGGTGTGTGACACACTTGGCCAATGATGTTGCGCTGCTTCATCACGGCGTACCGCTTTTCTTCGAACTTGTGAATGGAGCGACGGACGGCCTCCATTGGGCTCTGTCGTGCTGCCATGTCTGACGGGAGAAAAAAAAAGGAAGTGCACATTTATGCACCGTAAGGCCAACGAGACGGTCCTTACGACTGAAGATGCTCACCTTTGGACTGGCTGATGAAGGTGCGCAGCTCCCAGCTTCTGCGTGTAGCGCTATTGGGATCTCCTTTTGGGTATGAAGGTTCTGCAAGAAAAATGAGATTATACAAAAAAAAATAAAAAAAGGCTGAACCAGCAGCCTTGCAGATCATTAAACACGCCCACCTTCTCTGTCCTCAGTGGGGCTAGAGTGGCGGCTCAGGGATTTAAAGTTCAATTCTGCTCCAATTGAAGAAAGACGATCATTCTCATGGAAACTGGATCCCCTGCAGACATGACAAACTCAGGTAACTCTGTCACACAATCGAAACTAGCTCATGCAGATTGTGCATTTCAGTTTAAAGGGCTTTCTCTTTAAAGTCACACTAAAGATCACAGTTTGTATTTATTACAACTTCATGCAGTAGATGGCTCCATCAAGTTATTTATTTTTAGGCTCTCATCACAGACAAGTTCAAATATCAAATTTGAACTAATTTATTTGATGTTTTCCAAAAAAAAAAAAAACAGCCACTGATGCGCTATACAACAACATTCCTACACTATAGCACGGTGGCGGCAGTAGCATAATTTGGATGTCGCTGTTAGCAGGAATAAAAAGACAGGTTAGATCTGCTCAAGTAAGGATTCTGATTTCAGAGCCACACTAATGTGCCAAGAGCCTCTAAAAGCAGTGAATCACCAGCATTAAAGCAAAGCTGATGCATACAGAACTAAAAAGCAGATTATTAAAAGCCACTCTTTGACTGAGGCAGCATTTATTTTCACATCATGCACAACAATCAGTCTCTTCCCATGACCAGTTGGTAGGACTTGTGTGAAGTTTGGATTGGTTTTGTTTTCCATGCTTTTTAATTCATTAAACTTTTCAAAAACTCAAAAGGGTTTTGAAATTTTTTTTTTCAGATTAGGACAATTATTAGTGGACATTGCCAGTTCCCTGAAAATTATATTTTAAAGCAAATTAATTAAAAACAAAAAGCTCCATGTTATGGATGCAGCATCACGTTTTGATGACATGCACAGTGGAAGGAAAATGCCTCATGATTTGTGAAAAAAAGTATATTAAAAACATCAAACTATCAAAACTATACACCCAAACTAAAGTGTTTTTTTTTAACTAACAGAGATTGTTGGGAAATGGAAAGAGCCTGGAAATAATTTACAAATAAGTGGCTTTGTAAAGTTTGATTCATAAATTCAAGTTTGTTTGTTTCAGTATTTTTCTCTCAACAAGATTAGCTGTGGCTGCCATCTTGAATCAAGTTGACACTAAATGAGAGGAAAATGATCCTGAGTGGAATAAAGACTTTTTGAATGTAATTTTTGCACCCCACTATATGAAATTTTGTAAATCCCCTCCTACAAAAGACACTACCATGGATTTACAAAAAAAAAAAAAAAACATGAGGCATTTCCTCATTCTCCTACTAGAAGCTTTATAATGACTTGCATTTATCACTGAAGCTGTCTGAGCATTTCTGCTTTAGGACAAGGCTACCTGACTTCACTGGGGCTGCTGCCAAGTGCTTTCATGTGGCTTTGTTCCCCCAGGCCCTGAGGGACGGGCCGAGGGCCATTGGGCAACAGCTGGTTCCGAAGATCGCATGGAAGACTTCGAGAGCTGTGTGGTGAAAAAACAAACTGAGGAGCGCTGCTTTGGGAGGTGGGATTTGTGAACAGATGTATGGTTTGATTGGTTGACTGGTTGTGGGACGGACACACTCGTTCTCGACAATAAACACAGGCATTAAAAAGGTACTCATTGCAAATGAGCCACCTACACATTTTTTTCTTATTTACGATTATTGGGTCCTTAAATTAAAAGTTTGCGAACCAAATTTGTGAACATCTGCCAAATACCAGGTTTGATTTTAACCATGGTGAAGTCCATGGAAAAGCCATTTGGGATTGAGAAGTTCAACAATTGTGTTGGTATTAGAGATGTAAAGTATCGATTAATGAGTTATTCAAAATTTGATTTATCTTATCAATCAACTACCGATTAATTGATAAGCGGCTATTTTCTTCAAAAACTGAGTTTTCTCTTATATCATGAGGGTCTTTCCATAACATGAAGGGATATTTGTTTATAATATGCTGAATTAAAAAAAAAAAAGAAGCAGCACAGCACTGTATTTTAACAATTTATTGTGCCAGCTGTATTAAGTACTGGCTGAATAAACGAAAAATGTTGATTTCTCACACATTATTAAACTTGGACAGATTTATAAAACATAATAAAACAGAAATCTATTTGGTTGCTGAATGAGAAAAAAAAGATGAAAAGAAAAAAAATATATGAAACACTTAATCCAATATCAGCAGAGATGTAAAACTCTTATTAATTATTATTATTATTATTATTTATTTACATTTAATCATAAGTGGATACATTTTTTGCATCCCTAGTTGGTGTGTATTAACACTCAGAAACAAGTCGGTCTAATTTAGGTCAAGCAAGTGACTCAACCTTTCACCTGGTTTAGGGCAGATTCAAATGAGGGTTTTGTTTACATTGTGTGTGTACCCGCATTTCAGAATTGCATTCAATATATCTGGAAAACTACTGGAGTAAACTCTTTTAAAATGCAACATTTTATTTAGTGCAGGATACCCTGTTTTTGTATAATTTGCAATGAGTACCTTTTAAAATACTAAAAATGTATATAAATATATAAAAGCAGCATGTGCACACAGAAGCTTGTTTTAAGAGCAGAAAAGCAAAAGCAAAGCCGGGCAGTAAAGAGTATTCTAAACAGAGGCACACAAGATTACTGCAAAAACTTACTTTTTAGTAACTTACCTGAAACTTTCATTAGGAATAAACAAATTAGGGTTTGGTGGATCACTATGACAGCGGACAGGAGCAGGAACTTTCATGGGACGAGGACTATTCCTGGAATCTGGGAAGAAAAACACCCATTGTACGTGAAAATCACATTTTAAAATACTTGTCGTGGGTAGAATTATTCTTTTTTCTCAAGGGATCAAAGTGCTGATATATAGAAGATTGAGCAACTTACTTGCGTACATGCCAGTAACTGGGCTATGTGGTTTTCCAATCACATGTCCAATACATTCGTTCATCAAGGCTTGCAAGCTCTGTAGGTAAAAAAACAATCCAATCATGCCTTCTGCATACGCTAAATAAAATAAAGAAATAAGAAAACAGGAACCCTTACTAGGAAATCTTCCTCTGGTAAGGCAGATATGAAGGCAGGTTCGATGGCCTGAAGAAAGTCAAAACCCTGAGTCGCCCACCTGTGGAAGTAGAACACCGGGGTCAATCTGTGCGCTCCAAAACTCTGAAGTAAAACAAGGTCTGATGGTGAGAAGAGGAAGGAAGGGATGGAGGTGAAAGCTGAGACACACTTGTAAATTAAAATGCTTGTATTGTCATCACTGTATGTTTCCATGCATTGCTCTGTGTTTGACCCATCACACGTGATATTCAAACAAGTGGAAATTCGTGTGTTGCTCAGAGACACCTCGACATAAGGACAGGGTGGGGAATCTTTACAAAAATTTAGCCTCTGACTGTGACGTCAAATGGAAAGCATTGATGCGTAAAGCTTGTTAAGCATCAACACATCAAACAATCACGGTATGAACAAACCACACCCACAAACATTAAACAGACTAATTATGTCAACAACAAACTCCTCCCACTTAGTGACTACAGAGACCCCCTTCTCCTTGCATGTAGAGTTATTTGACAAAACTGTAAATGCTACAGGTGAAATCAAATCCAACCCTCTTCAACACGTAATCATTGAATTTACTCATGAAGAAATAGATGACACTAGATTAAGATAACCTGAATCATGCTGCCTATCAAGG
>JARVJO010000001.1:24939887-24951731 GCA_031762555.1 Cynodonichthys magdalenae
ACGTAATCATTGAATTTACTCATGAAGAAATAGATGACACTAGATTAAGATAACCTGAATCATGCTGCCTATCAAGGAGAAACCTCTGTAATTTCTAATTTCTTCTTTTAATCTGGAAATAGCAACCTTCAAATAAAAGCTGGCAGTCTGACACAGAGTGTGCACCCAATTAAATGCCAATGAAAAACAAAGCGTATGTCAGTATTTCTAATTAAAAAGTGAAGTCTCACCTGGGCTTGGTGCCCTTGCCACTCTCACATTTGGTCAGAACATACGTCATCCATTTGCGCGCAAAGGTTATGTAGCGTTCCCCAATTCTCTGCCTGAACTCTCCAGACATCAAGCGAACCACCTCCTTGTGGTACTATTAATTAAAAAAAAAAAGTCAACAATTCAATTAAAACAAAAAACAAGCAAGTAACTGCACGCATACAGAGCAAGACTTTTTTTTTACCTCAAAGGCAAAATTGTATCCCTGTATCATTGCCTCCCTGTAGTACTGGTGCAAAGTAGCTGACTCAGAATCCTCCACCTCTGCCTCAAACCCGGGGGTGAACATGTACTCCACTTGGTCAATCGCTGCGCTTATCTTGACACACAGCTGCAAGGCCTTGTTCTGGGAGAAGAAGAGAAAGATTAAGAGGAAATATTTGTTTTATCTTTATCACATAATGCTGATAGCATCCTGTGATATTTTTTCCTCTACGTTGTAATGTGGTATTGACTGTAACAGCTATTTAAGTTTAGTAGGTTTCCTTTCCAAGGTAAATGAGAACAGCTGCAGTAAAAACAGATATGAAAGAAGGACACGGATATGCAACCGTTTATCTAATAACATAACATGGGGTTATGTAAGCACCTTCAGATCTTCTAGAGCACTAGCAATGAGAGGCTGACTTGATGTTTGCTCCCGGCTAAGAGTAACCACATCCTCCATGGACTGCTGAAAAGCTTTCCGCTGGCTCACCAGATGAGCTGACTGCATCACAATTAAGAGCAAATTCTCCACCTGAAAGACAAGATGAATCAGTAAAACGGTTCCAAAACACTTCAAACACACTAAAATCCAAGTTGTGACGTACTTTCATGGCTCTTAAAGTGTCTACAGTTTCCATCTGTGGGACCAGTTTGAGCAGCTCTCCGTCCCACTGAGCCCAGTCAGAATCTGTAGTGGAGTCCCCAGCTCCGTGTTTGCTCATGAGCAGGTAGGCTTCAAACTCGACAATTTCATCGTGTTCTTTTGAGCAGTCTTTGCCGGCAGCGGCGTTCAGAAGCTGCAGGATGAGAGGCCGCTGATCCATAAGGTCAGAAGGCACAAAAACCTGAAGCTCTTCCAAGCTCGGTATCTGAACCTGGAGGTAAAAAGTGTTAAAGTGTTACATAAATGACGCAAAGAAAAAAAAAAAACATCCAAAATTAAAACTAAATCAGCAAATCAAAAACACAAAACAGCACCTTGGCATAGTTTTTCTTTTTTAGCGCCTCCAGAAGACAAGTCACCCCGTTGGTGATGCTAAAAACTGCAGCAATCTCCAAATCCTGCAGAAGAGGAAGCAAACAAAGTGTGTCAGATCACACAGAGTTCTTCAGTGGGCAGAGTGATGAATGCACTGCAGAATGAGTAAGGCTGAGATTTTTTTTTTCTTTCACATAATGTGAATGGCCATTTTCACGTATGATGGTCACCTTGCGGAGCATTTTGGCAAAACCCAGAGATTTGGATGCTCGCTCCCGGGCCTCATGGAACAGCTCTTTCAGTGACCGGCTAGTTTTGATAACTGGGCGTCTAAAAAAAAAAAATGATTAGAAGTTTTAAATACAACAATTGGACCAAAAAAGGGTAATTACTAGGGATGCACTGATATGAAAATTTCAGCCGATATTGATATCTGATACTATTATTGCTGCTATGGCCGATAACCGATATTTAAATAGTTTGTGTGTTTGTGTAATATCGGATTCGGTATATACATATACACACACAAATACACTTGCGTCTTTTTTCGATGCCGTAAAAAAAAAGATCAGACTGCTGACAGTCTCTACTTCAGTTATTCCTGGCGCAACGCCACAAACACTATCATGATTAAACAAACACCACTCAACCATTTCCCCTCCCAAAACAGAAACTTAAAGCTAAAAAGTGGAAAATTAATATCAGACGTCAATATCGGCCCAGTTTTACTTATCAGACCAATATCATTATTCCTAAAAATGACTAATATCGGCTGTTACAGATGTTAATGTTAATATAACACGCATCGCTGATAATTACATGTCAAATTTCTCTACTTCTTCTTTCATACCTGATCTCATCAGAGGCTGTGTTGTCATCTGTGCTTTCCCAGAATTTATTCACATTTTTCTGCAGACCAGCATCGAGGAACTCCCCGGTGGACTCGAGCAGCATTCCAGCAATGTTACTGCGAAGACATAGTCCTCGTTTTCATTCAAATATTGAATAATAATCCAGGCATTGGTGCATCCCAACTATAAAAGCCACTGGATCACCAGTTAGACTGAAATTACGTTACCTCCTGAAGGTTCTCTTACCAGAAAAGTTCCCCAGACTGGGCCTCCCCTCCACGGATGTAAGGAGTGATGACTTTAGTGAAGTTCCATTCCTCTTCTAACAGGTTCTTTAAGCTGTGAGAGGCCTGAGGCAACTCCTGCAACATCTTGATCCAACTGCGCATATACTCAAAGTAAACCTACAAAAACAACATTATATACGCACACTATCGTTTATATACAGCTTTAAGAATGCAGGAATGAGCTTTTGTGATTAAACGCTCAAGGTCAACCTGTCGTCAAATTTGCAGTTTTATATTAAGAAGCTCAGAATAAATCTTACCACTAGCATTTTGTGAAGGTCTTCTTCAAACTCATCAATATTAGCATTTGTTTGAAGGCCTTGAGCATCAGTCACCACTCCACGCAGCATGAACTGATAATACTGCTTCATCAGAAGGCCCCCTTTAAGAACGTCTTTACATTCACGCACCAACTGCTTGATGCTAAGCAAAGATGGGTCTCCAGCTGGCCTCTGCTCAAGTCGTAGTTTAAGGCATTCGTGAATAACATTGAGGAGGACCCTGCACAGCTTGAGGAATGCCGGCTGGAAGGATGGGAGGTCCATGTTCAGCAAATCCTCCCAGGACACCTGGTCAGCTCCTAGCTTTGGATCAGTTTGACCACTGAAAGATACATGGTTCGACAGCTCTGGCAGGTAATCACTGTACATCATGGGGTCTGGGGAGTCTGCAAACTGCAGGTGGAAAAGGTAAAGTAAACTTGCATGTCTTGGCATTTCTAAAATTTCATTTTTAAAAACCTTTTTTGACTTCATAACAGATTCAAATTATAGAACTAATTGACATGTAGCATTCAAAGCGGTTGTGGCTCCTCAGATCATTATAGATGTCTAGACAGACAACCTGTTTCTCTTGAAGACCACCACTGAGATGAGAATCTACTGCAATAAATGCAACCGTTATGTTACCAGTCTTTTTTTATCCTTGTTCTTACCACTGCAGAACATTGTGTGGTGTTTGCCTGATTGTAAATTTGCTAAGAATCTAGTTTAGCAACACGCTGCAGGCTGCATCACCACACTGACCCTGAAAGTTTAATCAGCTTTTCAAGAAATGTAGTTTGTTTCATCGTTTTACTTTTTCACAAAATAATCCAGCAGAAATTTGATCCAACCTCTGTTGTGGTTGTTCATAACAAGCAATAAATACACATAATGAGTTCTGTAATGGACTGTAAAATAAACAGTGTTTCTATTATTGATCTGTGTGATTGTTTACACAGTAAGATAGCTTCAAAAAAGTTTAAAAAAAAGCTACCATGTTATCTGAGAGCCTAAAGTGACTTTTTGATTACAAAGTCTACGTTCACATTGCAGGTCTTAATGCTCAATTTGGATTTTTTGAAAAATCTGATTTTTTTGGCATGAATGTTCACATCAAATTTAAATGTGACCTCCATCAGACTCCAGTGTGAACCTTACATGGCACTGATGTGACCCGCATGCGCTGAAAAAGACGTGACATCTCATTCAGCTGGCTGTTTGTTTACACAGTTAGCATGAATGCTAATTTTAGCATGTTGAATCTGAAGTTGTTCAGAGCCGATAAAATAATTATCTGACACGCTTGTTTAGTTTGGTGTTTATATCTGAACCTGCCTCTGACCAGGATGCTCCCGGTGCAGCATTTTATTTTAGGAATGAAGCAACGAGCTGGAAATAAAGTATCGACGTTATTTAGAATCGATACGCTCCGAGGCTGGACGTTACTATCATACTATCCAGGTCATGGAAAATCAAAAGTAAAAAGACGAAGCAACTGGACTTCTGTTTTGGAGCTGTAAATGCTTGGAGCTACAGATTTAAACAGCATAACTCGAAGTTAGTGTCTTTATTGATCCTTCACCCCCACCTCATTGATGGAAAAGTCGGATAGAATGCAACAACGTTCACACTGCAGGCACTTTGGAAAACATCAGATATGTATCCGATTCAGTACCACATACTGAAAAGGCCTGGGTCGGATTTGAAAAAAAAGATGGATTTGTTGTGTTCAGACTGCCATAAAAAAATAATCATATGTGAGTCGCATGGGGCAAAAATTAAAAAAATAAATCAGATTTAGGTTGCAATTGCCTGCAGTGTGAATGTAGCCAAACATTTTCCTTAAACTGTGGGTATGCATTAGAACATCGGACATAAAAGTGCGTTCAAAATCTTGATAAAATAATGTAGCAGTAATATTGTGACATTTAAAATGTAGGTGGTTTGTTGATGTACCTCCACTGAATACTTCAGAAGGCTTCATTCAAATTCCTCCAGTGATTAATGAGATATTTTGTTAACAGACAGACATATGAAAACATACACTCACAAGCAAAAACATTTTCATTTGCCAATAAAAATACCTTGATTAGGATCCTAATTAGATACTCTAGATCAGCTAGGGAAATCAATAATACATAAGTGTAAAAAAAACAAAAAAAGCATGACTGACAGAAGCTGTAGCAGTGTTACATTTGAATAGATCTGTTCAATGAGAAATTATTTATGATAAATTGCTGTCAGAGGAGTGTTTAAAAAAATAATAGCCTTACCTCCAGAGCAGGAGTGTGTCGAAGCAGCGCTGCTCTGGCCCTCTGAAGAGAGCGGTCCATCAGTTTGTGCAGTCTAAGTATCAATTTACGCAGTCCCATCTGTTTCAAAGCTTTATCCACAAATGGTCTGTAAATGGCTGTGGGGCAAAAAACTTCTCCTATTGCAGTCACTTCTGAATTTCTAGCAGTAGCAGTTGGGAGAAACTCCTCCTCTGACAGCAGTCGGGAAAATTTAGGAGTCAGGGTGGGAGACAAATCCTCCTCTGTTATGTGTTCAACTTCCAGCTGCTGCTCCTCTTCAACATCTCTGTCCTCTCGATCACTTTCAGGTGTAAAAGTAGCTGTTGAGTCATTTTCCCCATCTTCCTCATTGTCATCTTCATTTCCACGAGAGCAGCGGGGTGAGGGGATCTCAAAGACAGGCCACCCGATACGGGATAGGTCATGTAGGCCCAACACGGTGGCCATAACACGCAGCTTCTGGTTGAGGTCCTGGGTGATATTGAGCCACAGACAGAGCGCCTGCACCCTGCCCTGAAAGTCTCGAGCTGCATATTTGTCGTAGTCCCTCTGTAGGGCCTGCAATGAGGGGTACAAAGCTTCAACAGATTCCAACATTTCCATAACCTGTTTGACCTGCTCAAAAGCTAGCCGTTGGCGTTGAAGATGCTCCTTGCAATCAGTTCCAGAACCTAGAGGCTCTGCTGCATTCATTACTGAAGATGAGGAGGCACTAAAGCCCCAGGAATCTAATTGACAGTGGTTGGTCTTTGCTACAGGAACTTCCTCTTCTCCAGGGACAAGATTTGAGACAATCTGACAGTTTCCCTGGATTGTTTGAGCCTCTGAACACGGAGCTCCTCCCAGGCTGTCATAATTGACCTTAAAGTGCAGCACTTTGTTGATGATGTCAGGGATAACTTGACGAGCTGTGAAAAGGTATAGGTCTTGGTCGTGGGTGGAACGCCGTGCATGCCAAGCCTGCAGCTCCAACCAAACCACCTCATTGTTGTGACCCATGAAGGCCATGTTCTCTAAGCCTCGCTGCTCCTTCTCCTTCCTCTTAGAGGACATAGATGTTAGCTTAAGTAGCAGACGTAGAGTTTCAAAGAACTTGAGGCGGTCAGCAGGACAGTCTGTCCTGGAGGTCTGCCGATGGGTCCGAGCTATATGGGGCATGCTCACAGGTATCTTGACACTGCTGCAGCCCAAGCTTAAGTAATGCTTCCTGGGATCCATATTGTTGGGACCAAAATGGCCCGACTTCCCATGTTCGACTAATATAAAAGAGCCTTCAAAGGTCTTCTTCTGGTCTCTTTCAATAGAGCGAAGCGCGGCCCTTTGTTTCTTTCCCTGCTTGTAGCTTTGCTCCTCGGTGGTCTCTGCTTGCTTGGGATTGTCTCTCTGACCAGAGGGGCTAACATCTGCTGGATTACAAACTCAAAGTGAGAATCATGCAGGTATGATTTTCAAATAACTCTTTGACTAAACAACAGATTAACTTACCTTTGTTTGGAGACCGGCCTGCACTTCTTGACTGGCTAGGTTTCTGATTCTTGCCATGCATGCGTTTTATTTGACGTGCGGAATAGGGAGGTGTTGTGCCATAAATAAATTCCCCTTCCTCATTGGGAGAGTCCCAGGCGTCATCTATCTCAGAGTTCTGTTGGGACGCATCTCCCCTGCTCTGCCTGTGAAAAATCAAAGACATTAAGGAAAAATCAGACAACAAATAAGTCATATAAGATGGACGTTTAATTATAAAAAAACACTGTAAACTTGAAGAAAGATTTTTTTTTCCATTTCAATCCTGCTGAAGAATAAAATGTAAAGGTTTGTAAGTTATTTGCAATTATAACAGAGTGCACAGAAAGTCACTTTTAATGCAATGCAAAATAGTTACTAGTTTGCTAAATGGTGGTAACTACACTAATTATCTTTAACTGTCTACAGTAAGAATCGGTAGTCTGTTTGTTGGAGTCGGGCGTCTTTCTAAACGTATAACAGCAATGTTTAGTGCATGCCTAAAGCCATCTAGATGAAGGATAATAACCTATGGTAAACATGGTCGCTCAAGCAGATAGGGATGCATAGCTACGCCCATTAACTATGACTACTACGCCGCAGAAGCCAAGATTTTGAACAACACTGAGTCAATCCAGAGCGCACAAATGTTAAACTAACTGTAAAGTAAGCAAGAATGCAAAACAACCTGTTATTTCATTACATCAAGGTGAACTTTGAAAAACAACAAGAATGCTGACATCATGGTTGCTTAACAACATTTTAACATGAATATGAACTTCAAGTAATGAAACTTCAGATGATTGTGGTAAAAAGGAAACACTCAACTTGAAACACTTGTTTGTGTACGTGTAGGGGGGGAAGCTTTGTTTTGCAATGCCTTTCTATTGGTACTTTTTAAAAAGACTAGAGAGGAAGGCCTTTCTCAACCCACCAGCCCCCAATAAAATAAAAAAAATAAAATATGTGGAGCACAATTAAAATAAGTTATTTATGTAAGGATCAAAATCAGCTATCTCATTGAATGGCATTCCCAACACGTGTCTGTTAACGTCTGTGTAGACAGAATAGAAAGGGGCGAAGCTGGATCCTTTTCCCTGGGGAGAAAGTGTGTTAAGGCGTGGTGACGGGGGGTAATCTGGAAATCAGTTGTCAAGGCTTTTCAGGGAGCCAAATAGTGAAGATTCAGATTCTATTGCCCATCTGGCCTATCACAAAATCTGTCTCACTCCAAAGAAATGCATAATGACTCTGTGAGCAGCTGGACCTGTAAGGCAGACACCTGCTGCTTATTCTGCTTGTGCAAGTCTAGGTGCATCAGCCATTTAATAAGGCAAAAAAAAAAAAACAAGACAAAATGCTTGGTGTTGAGATTTTATTGATACTGCTCATTTTAGATATTTGATCATATTAATTTTGTTGTTGCAAATTAAGAAAAAGTGGTTTTGCACAAGTAAAATAATAATATTCAAGACCTAGTGAGTCATTTTCTGTTTATATTAAAAGGCATTAGGCACCATAAAAATCACCTTCATGTTGCAATGCAAACAATGAGAACAACTGTTTAAACAGAAACACATAATTAATTAACGTATTAATACAACTACAGATTTCAAAAACTTGTCTTCCTCCAAATGTTTGTTGCATCTCTCTCGGAACGATGATCAGGTTGTGTGAACATTTGTAAACATTTCAAGAGACGATGCGTAGCTCCAGGGTGCCTAAAGACAAAAATAGCCCATGCATATGAGAGGGAATGAAACAAAGTTTTAAAAAAAGCACTCGTATACGCAGAACAGCAGCATGACTAAATCTCTCAGGAATGAAAGCAGGGCCAGTGACGCCATCACTGCCGGTTGTTTGTTAGGTTGCCATGGGACATTTCAAGCACACATTGTGCAGTTGCAGTAAAGGCTGTGAAAATTCTCTCTTTTTTTTTTTTATTTATTCTCCCTAAACCTACGCAAAGACTGCACAGAGAAAGTTACTGGCCTACAAGTCCGGCAGTTAACCACAGCCGCACCAGGGTCCTCAATCTGCCCCTGCTGACTGCCACTAGTGAATTATCACTGCAGATGGTGTCTGGCTGCTCTCAGTGGCTCATAGGATGGCTCATTGGGACTCCAATAAAGGCCAGTGGAATGCTACAGCCCCCAGGCAGAGACACTAAGTGAATAATAAACAGCGCAAAATCTAAAGTCTTTTCTGAATAGAGACAAGCAGAGATGCGGAGGGCTGCCAGAGTCATGGGGGGTAAGGAGGGGGGGGGCTGACCTTTGACATCAACCATCCACTCTATTATACAAGCAAGGGGCACTCTATTGAATAGTTCTGACACGTGGCCCGTGAGGCCCACAGCTGAATGCCACACAGCTGGTAAGTGAGCACACTTGCTCACAATGTCCAAACTAAAGGGGATTTTTTAAAGAGAGGAAAAGGAGGAGAAGGTGGCTGAGGTTTTGTAAGAGCACACTTTGCTCTAATTAGGTCATGCTGGCATAACTGAAGCTCTGCAGGCTAAATGCATACTTTGATTACCCCCCACTGTAAAAAGCATGTGCCAGCTAAGCTACTTCGAGCCCATAGTTAACAGTTGTCATGCAAATAATAAATAATGTGCAGATGTAATCTCCTCCCTATAGCAGTTTATCCTAGGAACTAAATCTCTGACCTGTTGTCAAACTATGAGGGAGAAGCAGAACTGATGAAGAGATCATTTTATCATATGGTTTTAATCATAGTTTTTCAGAATTCAGAAACAATGAACACAACGTACTTGACCACACCCATTCCCCAGAACAGTGCGACACTGCCAGGATTGGACCTCCCAGCCTTTCCAACTTTGCAAAGCAAATATGCGTGTGTGCAACAGAGGACTCCTTCCCCACCTGCAGTATATAGTTTTACAGTAAATGTCTGATTACAAATCATTGCTGTGTTTACTATTGAGACCTCTTGTAGCATGAGTCATACAGTAAAAAGGGTGATTTTCAGTTTATTTATTGCACACCGCTTACAGTACAAATGCATCTGCCTGCTCCACTTTTGAAACTCTGGCGTCACAAAGCAACAGATTCAACTTGCACTTTCTTTTGCAGCCATGCATGCCACTGCCACAGACATCAAATCTAGCACACAGCCATGCAATTCTCCAGCACTTAGCTACCTCTGATTTGCAACTTGATCATTTACCATCCTTCACAATCTTGAAAACATCAGCTGCCACAGAGCAGCTATCACAAAGATGTTATTGTCTCAAAGCAAATAACAGATGAGAGAGACAGAATGTGAAAAATGAGTTTCCATCTCTAAAAGCAGGTGTGGGCAGAGATAGGATGCAGTTCGGAAATGCTAGAGGACAGTCCATCTGTATTCTGCAGCCTGTGCTGCTGGCAAATGTAAGCATTAATGAGTTCTACCCAAAGAGAGCCTCCAGGACTCCAGGCAGCAATCTACAACACACACTGCACCACATCCTGCAATCTCTGGAATGCCTGTGAGCCACAATGTCTTCAGACGGACTGAGAATGAGACATTATTGACAAAGGACCTCTGTACTTGCAAAGATAGAGATAGCCTTCAATTGCCGAGTGAGCGCATAACTCATCTTTCTCAACAAAGCTGTGCAGTAATGTTGATCTGCACAGCTCTGCACTCTGGAAACGCAACACAGGACTCCCTGCAAATTTTGCAGCCTCGAACAACATGTATTGTCACAAATCGGAAAAGCTTCTTTTATAGATTCATTAAGATTAATAAGCAATAAAACGTGACTACATAGCATGGGTTGCATAAGACTGAAAAAATGTGCACGTGTTAAACTTGTGCATACAAACAGCAAGTACCTGATGTACTCTTAGCAATAGCATGGATTCATTATTCCTCGTGCACTTAAATGGGACAGCAACAACAATAACAAGGGCCGGTATTGCACAATATGTGAGCTGTTTATGTATCTAGTTCGTCTGAGTGGCCACAAGCGGTAACAACTGGCTTGCACCTAATAATTAGTGAAATACGGGACAAAAAGGCCAGGTAATTCTTCAAAAACCAAGATTATGGGAACTGACAAAGACCCGATCCAACTAGATAAATGCCCTCAAAGTTGCTCGCTCTGCAGACAAACAACTGTTTGTGAAAGAGGGAGGACAGCAGGGTCCTGAGGGTCTGAGGGGAGAAAAAGCGACATTTCGATTTAAGTGAACTAGTGACAAAACAGTGACGTCTTAAATGTCGGCATGCATTTTGCATTACAAAAATGCAGAACTGTTAAGAGAAGCATTGCAAACTTATTCAGACTAATACTGCAAAATGTGAAACTTTTCAGACCAGTACAGTTAGTGCCGTAATTATGATACTATTTAAAAAATATATGCAGAAAGCGCAGAGTTCACCAACAGAAACGAAAAGTCGAGCTAAAGGATTAACAATAACAGAGTGAAGCAACACGCTAGCTACAGCCAGCGAAGTTTGCGGTTCGCTTCGCTGTTATGATGAATTTGCACATCTCAAATAACAAAAAACAACGCCTCCGAGTCGGCGTAGAGAACCTACTTGGCCCAAATACTCAAACTTCAGCTCAGTGCGTTCGTGTTGGAACAATAAACTGAAGAGATCTCCGAGAGGATGTTAGCATGACATGCTTCACATATTACCTTATCGCGTGACGAGCATTTCATCTTTCACAATTGAGGCAAAAATAATCCATTAGGAATCTAATATGTTCGGTGAAATGTAATTAAAACAACAGCTGTAAAAAAAAAAAAAAAAGTTTACAACTCCACTGTTGCAAATGCATTAACTGCAAGCGTACCACTATTTGACAGGAAGTCAATTTCTATAGGAGTACGCGAGAGCTCCCGTAGCGCCGAATGTGGCTCCCTATTTAGCAAAGCGAGGTCTCGGTGGTACAGCGTCTGTTGAACAAATCCGCATACCTGATGGGTTTGTTCCGATCCGGAGGCTCCATAGCAAAACAGTGGCTCTTTGTTCCTAGCCGTGCATGGACTGTGGCATGTCTACTTAATGTCTGACACACTTTGCACTGCTAAACCTTTGCAATAAAGGTGGATTTCTGCCTCTTTAAAGCACTTTTCTTCCGCCGGCACCGTAGACTTTCGCTTGTGCGTATGCCGTCGCCATCTTTCCAACGTTCATTGAGGAGGAGTGCCTCAACCTTTCATTACTACG
>JARVJO010000001.1:24953739-24967980 GCA_031762555.1 Cynodonichthys magdalenae
TAACCCCCCCCCCCCCACACACACACACCTTTTTTTTTGTTCTTTTATATTAAAAAATGTCCTTCTGTTAGGAATAAGGAAGTCAAGAAATAACAAAATATGCAATTATTTTACTTCTTAGCTTCCGTGGACTTAAACAGGAGTTGGAACCTTACCTGAAAAAATCTTCGTGGCGTACTGAGCTCAGAATTCTGAGAACTCCCTCCTCAGGGTTACCACAAAACTAGAAAAAACAAACAAACAAATGGGATAGCCGATGGAAAAACCTCCGGAGAAGGTCCAGTGTGGCTGCCACCTAAGGTACACCATGGAGCTGTTTGACAACTTACAGAAGGGCAGAAACCATAAAATCATAAAAATAAAGAATAAATTGAGAAGGAAAACAAGAAAACAAAAAACAAAATTAATCCACAGTATCAGAACTGTTGGAATGAAGTCTCAGCAGACGAACAGAAGGGGGTGTCCCCAGCTGATAAGCAATCCTCACATATTGCTTTGTATGTTGGAGCCATGCAGCAGAAAACATTTAAAGGATACTGGCAGGATCAGATAAAAACTAGCACGATTTGTGGGCGATTTATACCTACAGGTGTTGAACTCCTGGAGGTGGAGCAGTGTGACCAAACGTCACCTACTCCGGGGCTCAGTAGTGACGTCCCCGTTTGGGCTTCCAGTTGCCTCAGGGGTGGACACAGCAGCGTTCTTCATTGAAAATGTATATTTGTTTGTTTTAAGAGGTCAGTTATTGACCGTGTTTCCATCAACGTTTTTTAATGTGCATTTTGAAGTATCGCATTAGAAAAGGTGAATGGAAACGGCCTAATTCAAACAAACTTCCTCTAATGCGCAAAAATGTTTATACGCTCACTTGAGGTGGATTTTGGGTTTTTCGAAAAGATTTAATGTGCAAAAGGAGAGATGGAAATACATTTGTAGAGTTCTGACATAGCGAACATTTACCTCACATGTTGATCAGCTGTTCCCGCTGTTTGTCTGGTACCGGTCCAGAGCGACTGCAGCTGTCGGTTTCTCCTCAGTTATTCCCGTAACGTGAAGAGAATTACATTTCTTTCTCCAGACAGCATGTAACGTTGCCAAAACTAGTTTATATGACAGAATAAGTACAACTTTCCCGATAGTAGCAACACATTCCTGATAACTTCTCTCTATTGTCTTGGGATGTGTCACTGCGAGTTTGCGACTCTTATTTCCTGTTTAATACAGACGTGCATCTGACGTAATTACACTTTGCATAGCCTGGTTGATTCGCTTCAAGCCAGTTGATGGAAACACGTCTGATTCACATTTCTTCTTTTTTTCTTTTTAGTGAAGTTATAAAAATTTGCTCAAAATTCAAATTAAAATTGGATGGAAACACGGCTATCGACACTTTATTTGCTTGTTTTCATTTTAGATAAATTTGGATACGTGACAAAACATCTGCAAAATGTGGTTGAACCTTTATCAAGCAAAATGTTGGAGTTACAAAATATCATTTGACTCAAACCAACACACTTTATTTGGGAGGCACAGTGGAAAAGAGGTTAGTTGTTGCCTCAGTCAGGTCATTGGTTTGCTTTTCAGGCTGGGGTCTGTAGGGGTGAGGTTTACGTGTTCTCCTCGTGCACATGTGGGTTTTCTCCGCATACTCTAGTTTCCTACCACAGACTAAAAGCATGCATGTTCGATTACCTGGTAATTATAAATTGCCCCTATAGGTGTGGGTGAGAGTGTGAATGAGCCCTGTGATGGACTACCTCTCCAGGGTGTACCCCACCTTTGGCACAGTGACTGCTGGAGATACACACCAGCTCCCTGGAAAAGAAACGGGTAATGGATGGATGGATGGTAAATTATGTGCATGCTTTGCTCCAGATGAAAATGCAGTGACTCTGGATCAGATCGAAACTGCTAACTGAGGACGTTAACTCCAGGTCATATTTCACACAGTTAAGCAGTTTTACTCTGTCACGTGAAAGTTCGTGCTCAAATGTGACTTAGTCCAGCACTTTTTCAAGTTTTTGCAAATACAGCAATTTTTTAAAGCATCTATGCTTTTAGTAGATTTGGATCTGTGACTGGTTTTCTGCCTCAAACTCACAAAGGAAGTTAAACCACATTGGGCTGGGCCGTAGCTGAAGATAAACTGGTGTTTATGAGCAAAAACTAAGAGAAGATGATGCTCTGACCCAACCTTTTACAGGAAGCTAACAGCAAAAAAAAACAACAACATAGTACCGACTCTCAGTTCCAGTAGGCAGATGTGTACAGTATGTTTACTAGATCACTGGGTAGCTAATTGTTTGCTATTTATAAGCTCGTTTAATATGCAGACATGGTTGCTTTTTTGAAACCTTCAAATCATTCATATATCATCATCTCACAACCAGTGACTTGGCCCTCATTACTCCAACACGTCTCTGTAGTTACTTATTCATCAGCAAACACTCAAGAAATGACGCTTCTGCCATTCCTCGAGTGTCAAAAAGGTGACTGCTGTCCACTACAGCAGTGAATAATCAAGTGGCGCTATTTCAACATTGCCTCTCCAAATTATGCCTCACGTTTTTATTAAATTTTGAAAGTCAGCTCCTGCCCAAAAGTAAAAAATGGCCTGGAAAGGTGACGACTCGACTGTGTTCTTGTTTACTTTATTTTTGTGCTTCTTGCAGATCTGGTAAAACACCAGCAAATAGCAGCAGTTATTAGAAGCAGCTGATA
The DNA here is from genome assembly GCA_031762555.1 of Cynodonichthys magdalenae. NCBI lineage: Eukaryota > Metazoa > Chordata > Actinopteri > Cyprinodontiformes > Rivulidae > Cynodonichthys > Cynodonichthys magdalenae. Next base: position 24,956,461 of record JARVJO010000001.1, read on the forward strand.
GGTTGAAAATCTTTAGATAAGCAATAAATAAATGTATAAGTTCAGTAAATTGTTGCTCTAAACCTCAAAAATGTTAACATCACGATACTATTCCACATAAGTAAATTATCTTTTACCAACCAAGTTATTATTTACCTTTTTCCCACCACAGTGTCTTTTCATTTTCCTCACACTGAATGTGATTCAATCATACTTACTTCCTCTTACCGTCCTTATATCTTATGACTACTGACACCTGGCACACCCGGTGCGCTCAGTCACTTCCACATTCCTAATTCATTGTCGTTTTCATTGCGACTGTCAAATTCAACTTTACACAACTTTGTTACACCTGTGTTAGTATCACTTCTTCATGCTTTAGATTCATTACCACAAGTCAGATATTTATGGATATCCAAACCTTCGTTTAGAAATTAAAACATTTGACTTCTTTCACTGTCACATGAAACAAAGTTTGTTCTGATAAAGGAAAAAGTTATTTGAGGAGTACTGTTTAGCAAATATGTGCTATGCACAGGTTCATGCTCACCCCTTACCTTTAAGCAACCAGAAAAACTGGTAAATTGACCTTGCAAAGCATCTGGGTCATTTGATGGTGTCACATTTTAGTGACTATGTTTCTTTCTAATAATTTTTTAATATTAAAAAAACTTTATTTGTTTTTTTCAGTATCACAGACAAAGAATGCCAGTTTATTAAAGCTTGCCCTCTCCTAAATTTGTATTTATAAAAAAGTAGCCAATGATTGTTTTAAGGGTGGCCATTGCCCCACCTGACCCCTCCTTGATGGCACACCTGTCAAATGGTTTGAATACAATGCATTTATCATTCATTGCATGTTAATGATGTAACACTGACAAGTTCCGTTAGCTCAAATTTTTAATTTGCTTATACATGCATTTAGCTGATTTATTTTTGGATAAATTATATCAGACTTCTTTCTTTCTGTCTTTGTCAGAAAAAGCACCTAATGCACAGCTCATAAATCAGAGATCAACATTAAGTGGCAGCCATTAGGCTATTATTACACAAAGTAGGCCTATGTGAAGTAAATGACCCATAAGTGGGGTAAAATCGTTTTATACTTTGGAACCTGATGTCCCAGTTTTCATCTGTTCTCTCTCTCTCTGTGTGTGTGTGTGTGTTTTACATTCTGCCAAGCCCGTTTGGGGCGTTTCCTCTTCATTTCAATAATAACCCATTTGAGGTAAATGATTGCAGCATGACGTTTCCCGCTTGTTTTGAATGGAAACTGAAAGAAGAAGCTAAACAGGTCAGTCTTTCAGACAAAGCGCAGAGGGGAAAGGAACTCTGACGTCACACCGGCGTGCAAAACTGCCACATCGGTAGATGCATTCATGGAACCAATAAAGCTCGGATTTTATGTACACTATCGAGCAACAACGAGTTAATCACCGTGTCGCTGTTTTGTTAGCCTATTCAAAACCAAAGTTGGGGAAGTAAGAAACAACGTAAATTATATTTTTCCCACATCTACATTCGTGCAACTTATGAGCTAGTAAAATAGATATAGTCAAAGAATAGCATTAACATGAACTTAATATTTCCGATGGTACGTGAACGCCTCAATAGCCACGACAGGTTTCTCCGAGGGGGAAGAGGATACTCATTCGAGCTTTGTCTAAACAACATCACATTGCCAATACAGCGGGACATTATTTGTTTATCAACGTTGATACCGATAGTTTCTCAAAAATGCTTCAGTCTCTAGCCAGCAATTCGTGTGTGCGTTTGATCCAAACACACAAATCGACGTGGTATTTTCTATCTTTAATTTTGGGCTATGTGCTTTATCTCATATTCGGCGCTGTCGTCTTCTCTTCGGTCGAGCTGCCTTACGAAGACCTACTGCGCCAGGAGCTGAGGGCCCTTAAAAAACAGTTCCTCCAGGAAAACGAGTGTCTCTCCGAGGAGCGGCTGGAGCGATTTTTAAAGACAGCGCTGGAGGCCAGTAATTACGGCGTTTCTATTTTGAATAATGCGTCGGCGAACTGGAATTGGGACTTCACCTCTGCGCTGTTTTTTGCTAGCACGGTGTTGTCCACCACAGGTAGGTCACCGCTCAGGTGATGCTGACAGCTGCTTTAGGCCGGCAGGTGCGCAGCACAATATAAGGACATTAGAGGCCCATTCACAAAAATCTGTTGTGGTTAAAAAGCAAAATAAAACAAATAATACTGCGATTTTAGCCATTCATATCAAAACTTTTAGCTCAGTGAGGAGATTGGTGCTATGATTTGTTATTTACAAAATATGTTCGCCATAAAAATACGTAGATCTTCAATGCCTTTAAAAATATTGTGTGCTTTGAAATCTGCTTCAGCATACTTACTCTATTTTTGCCTTCTTATGCTAATTTTAGCTTTTAGCTAACCTTTTTGCTACTTTTAGCTTTTAGCTACAATTCTGTTAATTGTAGCTACCATATTGCTTTAGTGTGTAGCTGTTCTACTACTTTTAGCTTCAAACCAGGTTTTTGCTACTTTTAGCAGCATTGGTTGCAAGCATTGTTAGCATTAGGCCTCTTTCAGCTTCAACAATTTAGTTTTAGCTTTTTCATCAAATTTAAGCAAGTTAATGAACCAGTCAGCAATTACGCTGCATTTTGAACAATTTAAAAAAATTCTACCACACATTTTAAAGCTAAATTAAAATTTTGTTGTATTTCAGTCAAAGCTAAGTAATAAACCAGCACAGTGTCCATGTGATAATCTTGTTTACAAACACTCAAGTAATTACTGTATGTCTTATAATCAACACCCACTTGGACATGTTTTTCTTTAAACATTTGCCTAGTTTGCAATGACAAAATGGTCAGTAAATATCTTTAGTCTTGCATGATATACACATGCAGCTCTGCCTGCAGGTGGCTGTCAGTCAGAAACATGAAGGACTTTAGTCTGACCACATGCTATGTCGGTTTATGAGGGTGAAGTTACAAAATACATTCACAGACATCATAATTACATGGTTCCTAATTCACCTGCTTACAAAATGGCAGAAGAGCGGGAAGGACTTTTGTAGAACAATTCAGGCCACTGGGAGACCACAATTTCTTTAAGTTTCAGACTTATGTAAGGGATTATTTTTTGGCGTTTTATTCCATTTACTTAAAAAAAATTTAGCCATGCTTTCAAGTGTTCACACCCTTTTCATATATTTCAAATACAATTACATATTATCCACATAAACATCAAACTACTTCATTATAACACTTGCAGCTGACCTCTGCTACATTCTAATCTGTGATCTCATTATTCTGCTTCATCTTAACTTTTTTAACCAGGATATTTGGGTATCATTTAAAAGGGATGCAGCAGATTTTTTACAAGATCTCAGTTGATTGAATTTATCAGAGTAAAAAATCTAGTTATCAGGTTTAGAGCAATAGTTTTACAAACATCTGGAAGAGGACAGGAAAATCCCAGCTGCATTCAAAAAGCCCCCCGAATATTAATTACTTTCTATTGTGTGAAGTTTACAACTCCTATATCTAACTTCCTTGTTCTGGTTCCTTTGTGAAACCAGAGCCCAGATGGAGTTTATCTTAAAGGCATCAAATTCACTTTCAGGGACATGTAAATAATAATAAAAATAAAACAAATCTAAAACTGAACTTATCTATAAAATCAAATCAGGAAGTGTTGTGGTTTTCTATCAGCTGTTTTTGTAACTGAAGCCTTACCTGTGGATTGTATTTCCCTTTTCTCACAGGCTACGGTCACACGGCACCTCTGTCCGATGGCGGGAAGACCTTTTGCATTGTTTACTCTATAATTGGCATCCCCGTCACCCTCCTCTTCCTCACCGCTGTGGTTCAAAGGATCATGGTGTTCAGCACGCGGAGGCCGATCGTGTACATCCACACACGCTGGGGCCTGTCCAAGCCCACGGTAGCCATCGTTCACGCCACCGTGCTGGCCATATTAGCCACCTTGTGCTTCTTCTTCATCCCCGCTGTCATCTTCTCTGTGCTGGAGACCAACTGGAACTTCCTGGAGTCCTTCTACTTCTGCTTCATTTCGCTCAGCACCATCGGCCTTGGAGACTACGTCCCCGGAGAGGCTGCTAATCAGAAGTTCAGGGAGCTCTACAAAGTGGGCATTACTGGTGAGCGTCTTGAACTATACCCTTTTCTAGTGTATGTGGCAACTATATGGTCTCAAATGGAAAAATATCAACATTAATCTATTGGTTTACCTGCTTTATTAATCATGATACTATTTTAATTGCTCTTATCACTAGATACAAAGGCATTATGTTTTATTATTGATATCATTTTTATGAATCAGAGCCACACTTTAACTTTTCTGCAGTGAAGAAAACATATTTTACTTTCCTGTGTTTGTTTTGGCAGAATTGCAAACTCTTTCTCACTTTGTAATAACATAAACAGATTCTTTTAGGTGAAAATGCCCCAGTTTCTCAGAATTAGAGATGTAACTGATAGAAGAATGTCACCACTGTTAGATTTTATGATGGTAAGCTTTGACCTGATCCCGTACGACACAATCAACTGGGTCAGTCTTTTTGACCCTGTTTACAAAACCCTGCATGATCTCAGAATGATAAAGTCACAGTGTTCTTATACTTGGTGATAAAAATACAGAAATATATGCGACAAATATCTGCCGATCTAGTTTTATTTGGTAAAATACACCCATCTTGGTATGTTAGCCTTTCAACACTTCCAAAAAAGAAATTGATTTAGTAGTCAAAGTAAAAAAAAAACAAAAAACAAAAGAAACATATATGTCTGATTAGGTATAAAAGATCATGCACAAAATAAATCAACTTCAAAGAACAATCCTGGAAAAATTACAGTGAATGATTTCATTTTGTAATAAAAGGTATCTGTAGGAATAATAATGTGTAAACTTAAAACATGTCCTTTAAGCCTAAAGCTTGTTTTATACTTCGAGTCGCACGTCTTGTTCCCCCTGCTGTGAAAAAAAAAAATCGGACAGCTATTGCCTGACGGAAAATAAACAGGCTGAAGATGCGGCGGTCCATAAATTAATATAATTCCTCCCTCTGCCCTCCCACAGCTCATGTAAGTAGAAAAACAATGATAATGTTGGCTGGATATTGTGATTTTTTTTTTTCACTCAACGATCAGTGTTGTGTCTGGTGAATATTCCGCGGAGGAAAAACTTTTTTTTGTTGTTGTTAACGGTGGTGATGGGGAAAAAAACAAAGTAAAAAATCAGCTTCACATTCAATAGGATCAAACCAGCTGCTCTTCTAGCTCCTTTAACAACAGGCTTCCGACAAAAAGAATCATTTTAAACAAAAAAAAACCTGCAGAAGGAAGATCTGCTCTGGGTCCAGCTCTGGAGCGGTCCAGCGTTGAGGAGCTGGACCGCTGCTGGACCGTCGCTTCCTCCTCATGAACAAACACGCCCACGAAGTTCTAACCAATCACACGCTCCGAGCCGCAACATCTGCGTTGCAGAGTTCTGACTGGGGACAATACACACGCCAGCTGTCACCGGGGGATGGCAGCGGGAGAGTAGACGGAAGTTGCGCAATTTTTTGTCACTCAGCAGTGCAACAGGATGTGCAACTCGAAGTATAAACCAGCCTTAACTTTTGCAAATTCATCAAAAAACTATATTTTATCCCCACTTATTGATACTGGATAGTAGCAGCCCCTGCTCACACTGGGTGTTTAACAAATTGTTATTACCAGGGAGCCACATTACAGCACATTTCTAAACGTGAAGCTCAATAAAAAGATTGCTGAGAAAGCAGCATTTGGCATTTTTTCCTTTGTGTCTGAAGCCACAATAAGGTGGTGCAGATGTGCTGAATATTAGGCCTGGAAAGCAGCGAGGTGTTGACTTCATTTCCTGGGTGACTCGTTCAGCCTGCTGTCAGCAGAGCCACTGGGGCTAATTGTGAATAAAAGTCAGTTTGAAAGCTCAGAATCTTGAGCTGTGTGTGAATGTCGAATGCTTTGAATGCTGCTCTTGTGAAGTGTCTCCAGCTTGTGTGACGTGGGTGTGCGTGGTACGCAGCAGCCAGCAGGATGACGTTAGCCGGAGTGAACAATGTGTCAGTCTGTAGGTGGAGAAAAGGCTCTGAGAAAGTGTTTGTGTCTTTGCACAAATAACACTAGGCACACATTCGTACAACTTCCTTTAGAAAGAATTACCCGCCTGCATAAGAAGTGACATTACTACTATCTGCACAAACAAAATAATGAAGAATGCCTCAGATAATGTCTAATTCAGTGCATTTCTTTTAGATTTTTGTCATTCTGAGTTTGGTACTAAGTGCTTGTATTATACATTTATACATACAAATATACATGCTTGACAATACCTTCAATTTAAACTAAAATTCAGAAAAACGTGCAACATAAAACAAGGATTTTTCAAGAATTTACTCTTAGATGTAAGGTTCTTAGAAGGCATTCATTGTTCTGCTCTAGACAGAATTAACATTACACTTAAAGGTATTGTCTGAAAAGGTTCTCCTTTGTTCTTGGTTACACTGACAGATAACTACTGCCCCCTCCTGTCAAAGCAGGAAACAACAGAGAACCTTACATAAATCAGAAGGTTTAATTCTTGGGTCTTCCAACACCGAGCTATCAGCAGCAACTAAATGATTCTTTTTGTAATTTTATGTTTATATAATACAACCCTAATTTGGAAAAATTGGAATGTTTCCTAAATGTAAATTAACAACAGAATGCATTGATTTGTAAATCTCACAAAAATAGGTTTTAAAACAACATACTAAAAGTTGACATCAGAATAGAGGAACTGCTTCTCACTGAAAGTAATAAAGTAAATGTTTATTACGTATTCACACTATCAAGACAATTTTTTCTTCTGTATGTATCTTGTTCTGCAATTTTTGTTTTATTTTTACAATTTATGTATTAAAACGTTCAGCTCCTTCAGGACATTTCTGTTATCACTTTTGGTATTTCAGCAATTTATACTTCTTGAGCTATTTAGCTTTTCGTTCAGGTTTTTCTAATTGAAAATGAATGTAGCTGTCATCAACATCCATAAAACCCTTTAAAATGTTTATAAATCTGTATCTGTAATTCTGTACTTTACCTTTTGTTCAACTTTGCTCTAGTTTCAGCTTCCTTCAGCTTATATTTTGTTGATTTTAGCTTTTTATTTTTTTTTTATTTTTTAGCTATCGTTCTGACATTTTCTGCTACGCTTCTGCTAATTTTTTTTTTGTGCTTTCTGCTTTTTGTTGGCTTTTTATGCTTTTTCAGCTGTTTTCTGCTCATTTACTATTTTCCAAGTTTTAGCAGCATTTTAGCTAATCTGAACTTTTTAAAGCTAAATTTTCCTTTTTTGTGATAATTTTAGCGCATTACCTTTTAATTCAGCAAATATGTGCTCATTCTGTTTCTTTGTTCTAAGTTCAGCTTACTTCAGCTTATATTTAGCAGATTTTAGCTTTTTTCTGCTTTTTTAGCCATCATCCTGACATTTCTGCTATGCTTCTGCTAATAAAATTTTTTTGTGCTTTCTGCTTTATTAAGACTTTTTATGTTTTTTCAGCTGTTTTCTGCTCATTTCAGCTGTTTTCTGAGTTTTAGCTGCTTTTTAGCTAATTTGAACTTTTTTAAGCTTAATTCACCTTTCTGTGACAATTTTAGATTCTTACTGCTTAAATTCAGCAAATGTGTGCTCATTCAGTTTCTATGTGCTAATTTTAGCTGTTTTAGCTACGTTGTTTTAGCAATTATAGGCTAGTTTCTGCCTTTTTTTTTAGCTATTTAACAAAAATCTTTGAGCAGCAAGCATTCACACTGCATTTTTGCAAGAAATGCTGTAATCCTTTTCTGTGTCTGTATTTTTAGTTTACCTGATCCTGGGTCTGATTGTCATGCTGGTGGTGCTGGAGACCTTCTGCGAGCTGCAGCAGCTGAAGCAGCTGAGGAAGATGTTCTACCTGAAGAAGGAGAAGCCGCAGGACAGCCTGGTGATCCTGGAGCACGACCACCTCTCCAACACCGTGTCCGAAAGCAACACAACCAGTGTTCAGGACAAAAACCAGATTTTTGTCAGCGTCCCAACTCTGGTCTCTCCCAACGATGATCCTATGATCCAGTAAATATCATCAGAGTCACAAAAATGTAAAATAAAACATGAAGGGAAGGGTTAACTCATGCGTAGAAGGAATAGATCACAATTTCAGCTTTTGGCTTTTTAGACTCTAGTTACTGCTAAAATTGATTAAGAATTTTTAGAAAGCTATGTTTCCCTAACTGAGCATAAAACTGATAATAGAGTGTTAAGCAGCAGAGACTGGATTTACATAGTAAAGAACTAATTTAAATTGTAACAAAAGTTATTGATAAAAAAACATGTCTTCTGCTGTATTTAAACTCAGAAAATTAAGCACCTTTAAGAGCTTCATTAGTTATTACAGTTAGGATAATTTTAAGTAATTCATCTTTCAACTCTGACTGAAATACAGGATAAATTTTTGTCATAAAACAAATGTTCATATCTTATAAATTTAGTAACTTGACAGGCATTTGGCATGTATATAATAAGGCTGATGTTTTAAATGTTGAGTCTAAATGAAACAATCTAAACTAAACAGAAAAATCAAATCTGCAAAATATGACGAAGTATTCACAGATGAAGTATAACACCATTGTTTATTGTATTTATGTTTTTTTGGACATTTCTCTTATTTATCTGTCAGAGACAGCTGGAGAGCTTCTGAAAAGGGAGCAGAGACAGAATGACAAGCAGCGAAGAGTCCCTGATGTCATTTAACCAGAGCTGCTGCGTCAAAGACTCAACCAATACTGCACTGTCTCATGACATTTTATTTTTAAAAAATGACACTTTATGGAAAAGTTTCCACAATTTACAAGAGAGGATGCAGTTAATCAGTTTTTAATTACAACAAACTGGCTAAGATCAAATAATAACAGGGCATTTTTAAATTAGAATTGCGGAAGCTGCTAAATGAATATGATTTGTAGGTTTTTTTTGTAGACATGTAGGTGAGATATACGTTTGCGGTAACTTTCTGGTTGCACTGCACGCTGTCAGTGGGAAAAAACATGTAAATGTTTCTGACCTCAACATGCTGCAGTACTGTTGAAACGCCGTCCACGTGTGAAGTGCTATAACTTATTGAATTATCGGAACGGCTGGACTGTGTGAGAAAGGAGGCGTGGTACACAGGGACCTGCTGAAGGCTTGTTTTTACTGTAATCTTTAACGTTAAATTAGTACGTAGAACACAGTCCGTTTACAGAAATATAATTGTTTTGTTTAAAGGAAGGAATGGAAACGTTGACTGAGAGAGCAGTGGATATCTTTTTACTGCCAAATCCTTTGTCGGAGGTTCTGTAAAGTTTTGACACCTGCTGAAGAACTGTTGGAACTATTTTACTGTATTTTTACGATTTACAAGTCGAAATGTTTATTTTGGATTTTAACTTCAGGAAAGTTTACAAATTGCTCCAAATATGCGTCGAGCTGTAGCTCAGAAAACTTGAAATGATAAATCCAAACTCCAGTTATTTACTGCAACAGTTGGAAATGCGCAACCACGCATTTAATTGTTTAGAATAAAAATAAAAGGGATAAAAATGGCTTGAGGAATGTAACATTATTGTTTGTCCTCCAATTTATTGCATTGCAGACAAATAATACAAGTAGTGTATTATACTTTATTAATGAAAACTAAATGCTCTTTAGTAGTTTTATTATAAAACCTGACATTCCTAATGATTTTCATTGCTATGACAGTTGTAGTAGTTTGAGTTCTGACCTCATCTTTCTTTACTTTATAACTCTTAAAACAGTCTTTTTACAAAGTCTTGAATGTAAATTTTTTTTTTGCCGTTTTAGTTTGAAGCAGTTCCTATACAGCATGTGAGCTGCGACAGTACATCCTGACAACTTAAATGAGCTCTGATCGCGGTACCGTCCGAAGTGGTCGGTGATCTTTAACACTCCAGTGTTGACAGGAAGTGCACCCCCTGTGAGGTGGAGTTTGTCACCCGAAAACCTTCTTATTTCTCACAAATTGCATCAGAGACGATTGACACCCGCTGCTGCTGATGTAATCCTGCATCGCTGCTTGCTTTCAGGTTTATAAGCTGCTTTGCAAACATTTCACTCTTTTCATGCTTATCGTTCCTGATAAACTTCCTGCTTTGTTTTTGTTTTTGGACTAAAACTGAAACAACTTGAAGGTTCTATGGTAACATTTCAGCCATAAACTGTATAAAAGTTATCCTAACAAGTTGAATTAGTGTTGCTTTAACCTCAGTGTCATTCAGTATCTTGATGTTAAAAGGGTTTGAAATGTGCCTTTGAACCTCCAATATATTTAAATTTCTTTTTTCACTCTTATTTTCTACCATTGTGGGCTTATGTGTGCAACTGTGAAACATCGATTCTGTCCATTCTTTTAGCTGAGAAAATTGGAAAACTTGCCTTTTGTAAAATATGTCTCTTTTACTGTAAAACATCCGGCTGTTTTGTAGCTGCTGTTTGATAGATTGTCTGTCCAGGTTTTGATCCTGCACAGTCATCTCTCATCATTTTTCTTGAAGGCTGTCGGGGAAAGGGATTTTATTCAGGGAATAAACTCTGAAGGATTACCAACTGAACGCACGGCTGTTATTTATTTATGCTGAGAAAACTGACATGTTTGTAAAATTTGTATTTTTTTTTTTTTCTTGTACATATCCATTCATTCGTCATGGCATATGCTGTACATTCCAATACACGGTTAAGTATTTTATTACTGTAATACCTGTGAAGTAAAACAGGACTGTTACTGGGTACCAAGGCTTGACCTGAATTTCATTTCAGCATAAGAAAATACATGAACTGTAAAATGTGTGTCTGAAATAAAATGTCAATTTGAAATAATTAGATCTTGCTTCTTTTTTTCAATCCACTCGTATTTTTTTCTGAGCTGCTGTTTTCTAAACATATTAATATAGACTTTTATATTATTATAATAATCCCAATTCTGACAAATAGAAACATAATGCATTTATTAGCAAATTTCCTAAACTCATATTTCCACTGGAACATGGCAAGCATACAATCTTTAATGTCACAGACTGGTGAACCTTTGCTCATTCTCCTGAAAGATTCTGGTTCTTAAAAGCTGTTTTTATGTCCAGTCTTACTGACATGTTTGAACCTAAGTAGTTTCTAAATGCTCTGTCATCCGTTATTTTAATCATATTACTAATTTACAGCCTTTGTTGCTTTTTTCATGTCTTTTTCTGACATTGTTGCTGCCCTATTTCAAAATAACCTTCATTTCTTAATTTAAGCATTTGATATATATACTATGTTCTATTATAATTAAAATATGGGTTTATGAGATTTTTAAATCTATGCATTTTGTTTTTATTTAAGTGTTTTATCTGGTTATGGTTATGGTAATTGGTGATGGGTACAACCCAGGTGAGCGGGGGCCTCATAAGTGGGCCCATTGCTCTCCCCAAAAGATACTGGGCTTTAATCA
>JARVJO010000001.1:24992361-25021493 GCA_031762555.1 Cynodonichthys magdalenae
TTTTTGAGGACCCCCAAGATATCTCTCGCGGACCCCTGGGGGTCCTGGGACCCCAGTTTGAGAACCTCTGATCTATAGGAACCAAGCAGTATGACTGTTACAACACATGTGCCCCAAGCACTGTAATCAGTACATGAGATCTTTGCTTGAAATTTTACCATTTGGACTCAACCCTGTTTTTCTGTTAGCAAAATATCCCTATCTGAGTGTGAAATCTCACAATATGACATGACATCGCGCACAAAGTTCTATTTCAAAATGGCTACAACGCCATCTTTTCTCATCACAAATTCATTTTTGTTTGAACTCACGCATGAAATATGGTGGGCGATATTAAAATTTAAAAGTTCATTTTCAGAATTGTACTTTGAAAGTGCAGTGGGATTCCATCTATAGTTTTGTCTTGTCTTGAGCTGAGTTCAGCTCAGGATGGCTTTTTAGGCATAAGTTAAGTCTGTCGACCAAACTGAGTGTGAAAAGCTTGTTTTACTTCATCCTCACAGACAAAAAGGGTCTTCTCTTATACAGGCTCGTTCGTCTTATCTGTGAAATTGCCCCTTTAGGTTTGTCAGATCCCTCTGAGAAGTCAACCCTTTCTTTGCCAGACAAACAGACTTTGTTCTTTTCCCTAATTTACTCGCACTATCACATATAGCATCCCCTCTGGTGCAAATTTAGAGCTTCACGGGGCATGAAATGAGGTTGGATTCTATTTTGAGCTGAGAGTTTGGGCACGGTGAGATGAAACGGCAGAGCACATATATTTTCAACGCTGGCAGCTAAATGACAGCAGGAAGAGAAGGGTGAGGTATGACCTACCTGTGAAGGCCTCATTTAGGGCTCAGTTTGAGCTGACGGGAAAGATGAAGTATGCGGTCCAGCTCACTCTGAAGTAAAGTAATATTTCTTAAGGAGGAACAATAACCACAAAATAAGTAATCAATCATTCATTCATGTTTTTTTAAAGGTATCCTAACAAAACATTAACAATTCTTCAAATTCTGCAACACAAAGACATTTTTTTGTTTAAAGGATCACAAACTGGCTTAAGAGTGAAACCCCCTGAGAGGTTTTTAAACTGAGCCCCCCTTGAGTCCCACAGCTGAAAATGACCATCTTTAACTTCTCTTCAATTACTGAATGTCTGTGATGCAAAAACAAGAAGTGAAGACCGTTCACAACTAAAACTGCAGAGGGAGTCATTTTCGCCTCCACGAAAACTGTGAAACATGCATTGTTTCTGGACGCGTTGCCGCGGCAACCAAGCTGTAGCTCGAACACCGGAGAGGACGGCTGACTAACAGAATAAATGAAACAAATCTTTTGTTGATTAGGTTTGTCGACTGTGTAAGACATAAATCTTTATATTGACAAGTAAACAGATTTAATAAATTCAAGTTTCCTGGTTAAGAAGTTAAACAGTTTGTCAGAAGTTAGGAACACAAGCCTGGACTGATGGGTTGGATCCAACAAATGCTAGAAACATGAATGACAGTGAAAAAAAAAAAAAAAAAAGAATGTTGGATTGGAGAGTACAGTGCTCATCTGGTGACATTGGATAAAAAATATTATCTTTAATATAATAATATAATAATTTGAGCAGGGCGTACATCTACAGCGTGATGCAGACATTCTTGGTGTCAGATTTTGAATAAGTTGTTTTTGTTTTGAACTGTTCAAAGGTAGCCTACCCCACACTTATTATTATTTGGTGTATGTTCATTTAGTGATTCTCAATTCCAGTCTTCGGGACCCACGTGTTTTAGTTGTTTCCTTGCTTTGGCACACCTGATTTAAATGGATGGATGATTGACAGGCTTCTGCAGAACTTATAACACTGAAAAAGCTGAAAAAAGTACAGTTAAGGATGAGGATGATTCATTTGTCATCTTGGCTCTTCAAAGTTCTGCATGCTTAACCTTCTCATACGAACAAAGCAATAATAAAAATAAAAATAAAATCAGACAGCTGCAGTGTTTGAGTAAACAAGCAGCCAATAAGCTTCTTTCTTTGTGCATGCGCCTCAAAAAGGCTGCTGAATTTTTTAGCGATATGCATAACAGATGACATGTTTAAAAAAAATCAGATACCCTAAGGACCAAAGCAACGAGATAGTGTGAATATTTTATGATTTTATGTAAGTGGGTTGTATTACAGCAGGTTTGTGAGCAAATATCTGACATGCAGTCAAGGTGGGCACATTCAAACATGCGGTCTTTGTTACACTTTTGGTTATTTAGGTATCAAAAATTGAGGAGTCTGATTGGCTGAAAGAACTGAAGCTTTGTCTTTGCAACACAAGAACCATGACAGCAGATGATCCTTCAACTGAAATGAAACAAGCAGTTCATGACTTATTACTGACAGAAACATTTGAGCTTATCTTTATTCAAAATAAAAGCAATTACAGGAAAATGTTTTAATTTGGTTTAACAAGATTACCTGTGTTATTACATATCTGATTAGAACTGTAGTGGCACAAAAAAAACACTTTTTATTCCCTTTCAGTGCTGAAATAATTACACCCAAAACACTGGTCTGTTTGAATATTTTTTTATTTTTATGTTCTGCCAGAACAGTGCAAGCAAACCTGCTCTTTAGAAGCGCATTCTGAGCTGCTTTGCCCTCTCCTGTACAGTAGAAGCAGCTTCTGTTGTATAACATGGCATCTATAATTGAGGAGGATGCACAGATCATCACACCTGCTCCTGAACTCCCCCTCGTGTCCGCTGGACTGGAGAAGCTGCAGATTAGATGTGGCAATTTGAAAGGAGAAAACCTCCGATCTCGTCTCTCGCAGCTGCCGCTCGTCTTTGCTCTCTGCGCCCGTCCGAAGTGTCGGAGATTACTGCGAGCGAGTGAGAGAGTGTTGGACGCGTGGATAAAAGCAGACTGACGGTTCAGTGGGCCTGAAATCATACAGTGGCAAGGATTTACTTTTAACTCAGAACTTGATACAGTCATGAGGGGAGAAAAAAATTCCACCCTCCTTCAGTTTAAGATCTTCACACATTGGACGTAATAAAAATAATCTAGTCTATGTAGGTTATACAATTATTCAAATCTATTAAAGACAGAAAATAAAGCTCATTCTCTTAAAAAAAACAGGAACATAGAAACACAAATTAAGTTAACAAATTTTCATATGAATGAGCCACATAAACTAAACAATGTCTATTGGACAGGGATGTAGAGCAAAATACAGCCAAAATCAAAGCATATTACAAACAGCATACCAGTTTTCAAGCACGGTGGTGGAAGGGTAATGGTATGGGGTTGTTATGCAGCAACAGGCACCTTGCAGTCATTGAGTCAACAGTTGAATGCTAAATGCTGAATGATGCAACGGGACAGTGATCCCAGACACAGCAACTAGTCTACAAGTGAATGGCTGAAAAAAAAAAAAGAATCCACTGATCAAGTCCAAGTCCAGACTGAAAACTAACTGAAATGTTGTATTGAAACCTTAAAGGATACATATCATGCTTTTAAATCCTTCCTTTCCCACATTTAAATCAGTTTGGGTCTATAGAGCTGCAATGATTCCTCCATATTGTAACTCCACAAACCCCTCTTTCTGAGGTCTCAGATCAACTCAATTTGAGGCTGTCTCTTTAAATCCAAATGAGCCACTTCACACCCCACCCCCTCCAGCTTACAGACCAGTCCATTGTGGTATATTGTGTGTATATATATATATATATATATATATTTTTGTTTGTTTGTTTGTTTTTGTTTGTTTTTTTTGCTGGACGGTCAATAAACAACATTTTGGTGAGTTATTATACATTTTACAGTGTTTTTATTGAATAAACATCAATGTATGACCTGTATGTTATGTATTGGGAGCAAATTTGGCTTTAAACTCTTAAAATGAATGTTTATAGACCTTGTTTGAACCGTGTCCATTAATCCTGTTTTGCGGGTCCTCTAAGAACGTAACCCCTGCAAAAAGCCAAAAGGCCAAAATCTCTGTAAGAGTTTGATAAAGTCGTACAGAAAACAAATACAGTATTTTAAGTTATTATAAGTTCCTTAAGTTATTGCATCCATGAGTAAACTTAAGTTGTTAACAGTGACACATTGTAATCTCTTAACGCTTCTGAGGTTAGATTTGAATAATTTTAGATCCCTGTAACCACCATAATATTTATTTTGTCTCCAGATAATTAAAATTGCAACAAAAAAAAACAATAAAGTTCTTGTTCCTTCTTAAGGCCCTGTCAACTAGACAGCTTATGCCAACTTATGAACATTTTAAAAACATCTACACTGAAGATGGAATTGAAAAAATCAACAGGAAGCTTCTTTTCGGCTTGTACATAATGTAATTTGAACAAATTGATCAAATATATCAATTTTATTAGCAATTCAAACATAAATATGTTTTATAAGTTGGCATAAGTTGTCTAGTGTGACAGGGCCTTTAGAATACTGCAGAGTTTTATTTTTTTTTCAGAGGGACACTTCAGTTGGTTTGAAGAACGTTTTCCAATCAAAGCCAGCGTGAAAATTTGGACACATTTTAATGCCTGGAACCACTGCTCGCCTCAGCTTGTTACTGTTTGTGTTCCTCAGAGCTAAATCAGAGCTAACTGAATTACAGCTTTAATGCCCTGTTTTCAATGCTCATCCTTCCTTGTAATGGAAATTCGGCTGGTTTAATACTAAATCCCATCCTCTTGTCAGCCCCCCTCCTCCTGCCAACTTCTTTTGCCTCTTGTTAATTAGAAGTTGTGAAGTGATGGCTCCTACCTCCATGTAATTATTCAAAGGTCTGCTGTGGCCACACTCAGCTCATCACGGGTGGCCACAGAGAAACAGCGCTCGGTAACGAGGGAGAGCAAAGCATGAACTGGGTTACGGCAGTAATTAGGAGGTTTATTTGAGTGTCCTAACAGAAGAAGATGAGCGGTAATAACAGCTTACTTCACCATTGGACAAAAAAATAACACAAGCTGTTTTGGACTAGATTAAAAGTTTCAGACTTGTGCACACGCTGTCCTGTAAATTGGGGAAATTTGGAAGCAAAAAAATATGCTTGATCAAAAAATGTAGTTATAAAAGTCCCTGCTGTTTTTACATGAACATGAATATTATACTTCGTCTCCACTTTTCAATTACCTTTTTATCAGCCTCCTGTGTTCATATTGTCTGTCATTTTAAAAGCTATGAACAATTTATAAGTTATTTTTTAAAAGTTAGGCTCACCAGGAGCAGCAAAAACAGCTGGAAACTTGTTTAAAAAAACAGCCAAAATGTTAACAGTTTCATTCAGGAGATTTTAGAGACAAAACAGAACTAATATAAGAAGGTGAGTTAACTTAGAGCTAAAATTAATGAAATACTTGAGCCTAGAAGTGCTAAAACATTGTGCACAATGAGGTTTCTGCACACTTATGTATGCCGATTGATGTTTAGAACTATTTTCTATGAAACAGAATAATGCAGGTGTAGATTAAAGACATAAAAATACATTTCCTATGAAAATGCACCATGAAAGATTTTCACTGAACAGTTAAAAGAGCTGTAACTAGCATAAAAGTAGCTAAAAAGTAACTGAAATAGCTGAAATTAGCAAAAACAAATCAAAAGACCAGGTTTGCTGAATTAAGCAGTAAGAAGCTGAAGTCATCACAAAAAGGTGAATTTACCTGAAAAAAAAAATCAAATTGGCTAAAAATTAGCTAAAAACAGAAAAAAGCTGAAATTAGCAGAAAAAAGCTGACAAAAGTTGCGATTAGCAGAAAAATAGCAGAAAAGATCAGAATGATCTAAAAACTAAAATCAGCAAAATAGAAGCCAAAAGAGGCTGAAATTAGTACAAATAATTTAAAAAGCAGAACTAGAACAAAAGGTAAAAATAAAGACTTTTGAGCATTTTAAACATTTTTATGTTAAAAACAACTTAATTCATATTCAATAAAAAAAAATGGCAGAAAAAGCTAAAAATATCAGAAAATTTATTTTTTAAATAAATACTATTTAATCACACTATTTAATTTCCCTTTGGGATCAATACAACATTTTTGTTTTAATTGCTGAAGCACTAAATATCATAGCAGGAATGTCCTGAAGAAGCTGAATGTTTTGATTTATAATTTGCTGAAATGGAGATAATTGCAGAACCAAAAACTGTACTGAGGGAAAAATTACTTCAATAATGCGAATGCTTTATAAGCGTTTACAGCATTAGCAGTTATGCTGTATACGGGCTGTTTTAAATAATGAGCAAGAAATGAAAGTCATGAACAAAACATATGAATAACAATTAAAGTCTTCAAAGGAGACTGTGTACATGTAGATTATTAGTTTGCAGTGAGATCATGTCAGCAACTCAAACACTTTGAAGAGAACAACCAGGAGATAATTATTTTTTATTTATATCACCAGCTGCACGGTCCATTAGTCATTACCCTTCTGATGGCATTAATAAAAAATAGAAGTGGGAAAGCACTCGTAGCTCAGCAGTGACTGAATGTGAAAGTTAACCAGCAGCGACTCAGCGAGCGCTCAGGGCTGCGAACATGCTGTGAGTTAACATGTTAACTCAGGCTATAGTCAGAACTCCTCTCACCCACATCAGTGAGTCATGCTGACCACGATCTAACCGCACAGGCAGGGTGACTCATTTTCAACTGTTAATGTTTGTTTTGAACCCGATAAACAATGATGCAGCAAAACAAATTACCACCCATTTGTGCTTGGGTTTAAGCGCCATTTTTAACACACTTGATTGTGATCGGCGTGAACTGCTGCTGCAGATATTTGTGTTCAGCTTCTCCCTCCAACTCTGAAAGTTAGAAGTAACTTTGATAAAATACTTAAAATACATTGTGAAAGTGTCACGATTTAGATGAGCCAAACTTTTTTTGGGGAGGGCTTTATGAGAGATTAAAGTTTTACTCAGTGTTGCCAAATTGAAAGCATATCAACAAACCTCCTGATTTTGGCAGATTTTCCTCACTCTGTTTTAGTTTATCACACCAGCTAAGATTATACACCACTGCTGGATTAAATGTGATGCAAGATTTTCCTAAACACAAGATGCACAAAGCTCATATTTTCAGGCAGCATTCCTTAGATTTAAAACTGATTGTTTAAACTTTTCAAAAAAATAATTATGCTGAAGACTATGGGATGCCAAGTGTAAAATAAAATGTCAAAAAATGTCTTATGTAACCCATTGGTTAATAATAAATGGGACCAGTCTTTCTCATACCTATTGTTGACTTTTTAAGATTCCAAACTGCAAAAAATGTAATAAAAGTATCATTTGTTTTGATGTATTGGGGTCGATATCTGTATCGGCCAATACCCAAGGCAGCAATATCGGTATCGTATCGGAAGTGAAAAAGATGTATCGGGACACCCCTATTATTTAGCTCACTGTTCTTACATTTTGCTTATTTTTCCTGAATGTTAAATGTTATGTCAAATCTAAATGTGTAAATCTTAATCTTAAGTTATTTCTAAATATTAAAGCGTACATTTTATTATTTCGAAATGGAACACAGCCTTTGCGGCTCTTGTTATGATGTCATCATCCTGAGACAAAAGCAACCGCTAATGCTACTAGCACTGCTAATGCTGCTTTTTTAACAGTTTATTTAACACTTGGCGCCCCTTAGAAAACAAATAAGTTAGAATTACTAGATTCTAGATCACTAGATTTTCTTTTAAAGTCTTGGATAAACTAATTTTTTTTAGTTGCCAACACAATCTGAGATATACAAGCCATAGTAGTCATAGTAGCATTTCTGATAAGTAACTAAATCCTGCATAACATTGCAATAAAACCAAAACTAATTTTCTGTAAAAGTATTTCTGTTTCCATCATGCCTCACGCTGAAAGTACGTGTTTTGGTACTTACAGGCTTTCAACCTGCACTCTTATTAAAAATCATTGGACCGTAACATTTTGTCACAGTGACTGAGCAGCTGTCGATTGAGATCTGGGGCTGAAAGTTTTGTGATCTTTTAACCCTCAAAACACACACTGTATAAGCTGCTTATAAATAGCATTTGTCCAAATTTATTCTGCATTAGTTAGAGACAAACCTCTGATGCAATGTCATTACTGATCAGTGATGAGTCTCGTTTATGGTCCTGCAAGATCAGAAAGTTCTTAAAATGTCCATTTAAATATTGGTGGATTATGTTGGAAGTCATCATCAGGGAGTTTCTGTTTGTGTTGAACTGGAGTGAGAACATTGTCCAAACAGACAACAACCACAAGCTGCAGCTCAGGATGTAATAAGATGGTTGTTTGCAAAGATGGCCTCAGATTCACTGTCATAAATGTGACTCATATACCAAAACATGCTCTGTTTTTCAGAATTATCTTCACGTTTTCTTGTTTTGACGTCAGTTTGATCGTTTGCATTGCTTTTTAATCAGCAGGCCACAGGTTTAGATGGTAATTAGAATGTAACAAACAATGGGTTCTATAAAATGCACGCAACAGCCGATAACTTGATCTGCCGTGGCACTGTTCTGTGTACGTCTGATTAACTTTGGGAATTAAACCAAACTCAAGTTAAATGTCAAAACGTGTCAACTCTGCTCAGCATCAGACATGAAGTCTTGCATCATTACTGTCAGATTTATGCCCGAGATGTGCTTGTCTTTGGTGTGTCCAATTCTTTCATTTCATTCAGCTTTAAACCTTCGTAAACTTAGACACCGAGTCGCTGCAGCTGGGATTTCAGTCATGTTTATAAAGGCTTAGTGAAAGAACCATAACTTCAAGATTTTATTCAGTGTGAAGCAGTAGATCTGTGTCTGAGACATCCGTGGCCAGATTACTTCCTACACACACCTCACTCTTGTGACTGATAAAGATAAAAATACTCATTTTTCTCTTCTGGACTTTCACTAGGTTATTGCTATTCTCTTTTGCTAATTATTCACAGGGAGGAAAAATATTCATCAAAATATAAACCATCTGTTCCACTGCTGCTTGTGGGTGGTCATGTATTTAATCTGTGCTTAAAGGAATAGTTCAGATTTTGATGTAAGAGAAAATGCTATGAAGGATAAATATCTTACCTGTTGTAGATACCTAATCAGTTTGCAAAATACAGTTTAATTCTGACCAAATTGATGAGCTAATAGCTAGTCCGAGCGGAGCTAAAACTCCATGTAATTAGCTCATCAGGCCAGTCAGAATGAAACTCTTCCAAACTGAGGTCGTTCAAGAGCTATCTATGACAGGTAAGATATTGAATGTTCATAACCTTTCAACAAAAGCTCTCTTAAAAAAATCAAAGCAATTTCTTTCAGAGTTGCAATTTTGTTTTGAGAGATAATAACTTGAAACATATACAGTGAAAATTACATTGTAATTTATTCTTAATGATCTGTTTTGGGGGGAAAAAAAGCAGCCTTTAAAGTGATTTGACCTGAACTTGCTGTTTTTGTCGTGACATGATTTCTAGAAAGACATAATATTTTCTCGCACAATCTCATATGAGAACTTAATTTAAATCTGCAATGAGGCAGCAGTTAGTGGGTGAGAGCTGTTATAGCTGAGGCAGTCTTCCCCCGTGGATGTCAGTATAAGTCACTATTACACCCCTCAGCCCCTCCCAGCATGCAAAATATTCCGCATGGGTTCAGGAAATCAGGCAATTAGGCGGGCAGTGGATGCGGATGAGAGCCGACATTCAATGGGTGGGAACTAAAAAAAAAAAAAGTCAGGGACGTTCAAACCTCCTCTCCCCCCTCAGGGAACTGACTGGTCTACATCCCTCAGCCCACTTCATATACAGAGCATCCACATAATCAGAGTGTTTTCAAATCAAGCCATTACAGTTCTGTATTTGTGCTGGTACTTACTGTACAATCAAAGCACAAGTAATTCTCTGACAGATGGATTTAGGATTTGTTGAGAAAATTGTACAGATAAAAAGATATGTTATGTGGCATACATGGGTTGCAATTTATAATAACTACACCTTATTTAGCCTTACTTAGCCATTAATAAACAGTTAGTTAACATTGAAAACATTATTAATTAATGATGTTGATAACTATGTGTAATGCTCATGTAAATATACTTTCACACCATATGGTATGTATTAAGGGTTAGAAAACATTTAAATTGATTATCTACTAATCCTGCAGTGCAACAATAATTAAGGCAATTGTTTAAATGTTTTTGTCAACCCTTCCAAAGTGAAGACTATTTATGCTTTTTTATTTATTTAATGAATAGGTGGAGTATTAAAGTGTTTTCTAGGCATATAGTTCAATTCTATACCACAAACAAGCAACTGTTACCTTAAATGCTGTATATATCGAAAACAAATTAGACTTTGCATCACAGTCTATCTAAACACCTTGAATATGGGCTCTTTAAGAACCTCCCACCGTTTCTGACACTTCCACTTCAGCCCATATTTACAACAATGCTTCATGGGAGGGGTGCTCTGTGGGGTGGGAGCTTGGCTGCAGACTGAGCTCCAGGGGAGGAGCTTTGGGTAAATAGGCGGAGCTTTGTTCTAGCAAGCGTTTAAGCTACCACAGGAGATTCAAGGAGTGAAAGATTTCTCAAACATGCATGGATGAGTCAAAGCAACAGTCTGGGTATGTTTTTGATGAGGGAATGATATAACATGATATAAAGCTCAAAATAGTTGATTTTGCATAATAACCCCCCACCTTTAATGTAGACAAAACCCTGAAGGGCCACAAATTCCTTTTCATCATAGTCAGTTAATATGTTCTTTAACCAAATAATCCATGCCTAACACATGGTGTGAAAGTACATGTATACATACATACTGTATAGAATAATTTATTCATGAGTTAGTAAGCATGAATAAACAGATGATGTTGGTTTTGGAAGTAATGAGCCAATATAGGTAAAGCATTAAGAAATGTGTTAATTTATAGCTTATTAACTATGACTCACACTTAATTATTAATGATTTCAAGGTTAACTAACCGTTTATTAATGTAAAGCTAAATAAGGTGCAGTTTTCATAAAATGTTACCCATACCTGTATTTCAGAACTGCATCAATATTGGCAAAAACTACTGGAGTAATCTTTCAAACTACACACTTTTATATAGTTCAGATTACCCTTTTTATTTTTGATTTTATACTTTATTTTGAGTATCTTTAAGAGGGATCATTTTTTGGGTAAAAGCTATTTAGTTCATTGAACAGTGTACCACTTAAAGGATGTTCTGTATCCTTGTCATAGTTGCTAATATTCTGAAATACAGACAACAATAAGAGCACCTCTCCTGCCAAGTCTGAAACAAAACCCAGTCATCCACGCTGTTTACACCACACGTAACGAGAAGACTTCCATATAATGAGAGCTTCTTTCAGTAAAATGATAAGCTGCCCTTAAAAAAAACTTTCTCTTTAGCTGATAAACAAAAACAGCTTTTCCCACAAACTGTGTCTAACAGGCTCACAAAAAGCTGTGCATTTACAGCCATCAAGTTCTATTTTCACCCAAAGCTGCTCACCGTTGGCCTGGGTGCTCTTCTCGTGTGTGAGGTTGAACAGGAGAGCGTTGGCGTCGGAGAGGAAAACACCACCGACAGGACGACACACCTGTTTGGCCCTTTTGAAGGGTCTCCAAACACCTGCCGCTGTGGCGAAGCTGCGTTTGGCTGATCGGAAACAAGTTTTGATCCGAGTTGAAAGAGATCTGGGGTCCAATCAGAACACTTCAAAGACAAAAACAAATGGATCTGAAAGCTTGTTTGGATTAGTTTGTATTCATCAAACATCATATTTTTACTTTAGCGTTTAAGCCTTGGAGCGACGGTTTATTCTGCAACATTTGAGCCAGAGTTGAATTATTTACCACAAGAAACAGAGCTCTACATTTTTCTGAGCTGTCAGACTCAATTATGTTGATACAGAAATGATTAAAATCACAACATGTCAGCACAGTGGAGCTGCTGAGTCTCAGGTGTATCATTCTACTGTTGCTCACAGTCTTCATTTCTGCACACTTCTGTCTCTTTAGCACCAGCTGTTACAAACATGGAGATATGTAGAAGCCCTCATTTTGGGACCCATGACACCCCTGGGGAGACAGCTGATGGCTGTTTCTGTAACTGCATCCATGGAAATGGGTTTTAATGGCTGCTGTTTCCAACATTCAGGGCAGGATTTTTATTTATTTTTTTTTCCCTCTCAGTCACTGTCCAAGCTCTGATAACGCTCTTTTCATTTGTCACTCACAAGCTGCAGGATCTGCCTGGTAGGAAGCTTGGTTATCTCCAAACAGGATGTACTCTTTGTCAGGAAAGTGTCTTAAAATAACATTTCCTCATTGCTTAGACAATGTTCCCTCTAATTAGCAGCAACACGGCAGATTTTGGGGAATGAAAACTTTTCACTGCTTGGGGGGATGAACAAGGAAATACAAGGAAGAGGGAAACTGTTCTGTGAACCACATGTCCTCGTTGGGATTTGTGTTCATTACCATTTTTAACTGTGCGGATGTGAAAAGAAGAAAAAAAACGTAATCTGCCGTGGCACATGTGGAGTTTATCTTCAGTTTTATGAGGCTCTATAGACAGTCGGTGTGTAAAAAAAATAGTTTAACAAAATGTGTCTTTTAGCTTTGGGTGAGTCACCCCCTTTATACATTTACTCAACTTTGCCACAAGATTTGTTGTTCTGCTATCCTAAGTTAGCAACTTGGGTGAAAAATTCACAATTTTAAGCTTTAAGCAAAAAACCTCTATTCAACTCTATGTTTCTCCGATTCTGAACATCATTTGTTTTGTTTTAAAGTAACTTTGGACTCACTTCCGATTTTTTTTTTTTAATTTTGATTAAGATTTTGTTCATTTCATTAAAAAGAAAATAAAATAATTTATACAATAGACAAAAACTCAAATCACAAATAAAATTAAAGGCAGTGAAATAAGAAAAATATCTTATAAAATCTGCCCCTTTTTTCCAAAGAATAAATTTAATCAGTATAAATTTACTAAAAAATAAACAAAAAACAAAAACAATTCATATAGAAACACATTCTTTAACAAACCATGTCACCTGAAAATGAAAAAAAAATAAATAAAACACAGATCTAAAAGTTGAGTTTGTATTTGTCCTGTAATAAGACTCCTGCACAGTTTGTTTCACTTTTTTAACACTGCTGGCCTGCAGGTGTTTTTTTTGTTCATTTTTTAAGACCCAGAGCAGGCGTCAATGCTTCCCTGTATGAATGGGGTTGCAGTGCCCTCTACTGGAATAACAGAGTCACTGCAGTGGGAGGAATCCATCCAGTGTTTGTGTTATTGTCAAATCAAAGCAGTGTGCAATTTTTGATTCAATGTGCAGTTTTTGGCATCTTGGCTTGTTCGTGATGTCGGTTTCCCGACTGACATAAAAATTAATTAATACTCTAAAGGCAAGTTCCTTTTCTGCACAATTTATATCAAATTTGCTTGTTTTTAAAGACTGTTCAAAGTTACCTACAGATTAAATTTTTCTGAATATAAAAACCTTCTTAATAAAAGTAAATCTCTTTAATATAGCACATCTGCACAATATAAGATTTTATAGCAGTTTTTTATATATCTCACTAGTTGAATGACATCTAAATTCATGAACCAGAGAGAGAACGAGAGGCGCTTTGGAAAACGCTGTCCCATAATTACAGCAATTTGAGAGCAATCTGAATAATTTAAAAAGTGCAGTTCAAAGGGGATCTTCAGCAGAACAGCTGGGAAGAAGCTTTAAAAAATGTTTGAAAATGAGCAATCCTGGTCAGAACTACAGGCTGCATGAATTAAATGTGATTTAAGAAAGCTTCAGAAATGAATATCAGTAAATCTTTAGGGAAGATCAAAATATTTGACTTAAAGTGTTGGAGTGTCTGAAGAACAAGGTTTTCATGGAACAAAATAAAAAATATATATAGTTTGAAAGTTGTAAGGACAGTAATTATTTTTGTAATTAAGTTTGTTACTAGAAAGGAAACGAGAAAAGAAATAAGTTGGTTGCTGAAAACCAGTGCATTATGATTTTTTATTAATATTTTTTGCATAAAAATGAGTTCTTTGTTTCTGCTTCTTGAGTACAAACAACAGACAAAAAAGCCCCAAACAACAAAAAGCTGATCCCTAAAGATATTTAAATCTGTGTTTTCCACAGCTTGAAAAATGATTAAAAATTCATAAAACTGTTTTGATGATTCCATGATGGGAAACAGATAAATCTGTGTATGTTGGTACAGATTACTAAAAAAAAGTAATGATGCAAGATATTTAAATGGCTTCAGGTGAACCTCAGGAGGTTTCAATTATGAGCAAACATTTCAAACTGAGGAAGAAGAGGAGCAAAAACTAAAAAAAAAAAAAACCCAACACATTTTAGGTTTAAAGTTTGCTTTTTAGATTTAATTCATTGATTTATTCACAAGAATCTAAAAAAACACAACTACCATGAAGAAAACCAATCAAACTTTGCAGCTGCCGTGCTTTTATTTTCAATTGAAGGTGTAAATCTGTTACAGAATGTATCAAAGCGTAATAGAGTGAAATTTGTTATCCATAAATCAGAGCTGAGCTCTCAGCAGGAAAATAAACGGAGGTCATTCAAAAGCTCAAGAGAATGAGAAGGAAAAGATGAACGGCTTGAAATGAGCGAGTGAAACCCACTGAATACACATTGTGGGCTGAAATGTGTTAATGCAAAAGTGAAGTCCTGCAAAATTTCTTTTTTTACGGTTACTGATGTGCATGTGTAAAATCAGGCACCACCTCTCTCCAGTATGTTCAGCTCTAGTCTTTTGGACCTTTGTTTTTTATATACAATCATACTCACAAATTTGCCATGTTGGTAGAAACAAAATATATTCACAAAGTGCTATGCTAGCTGATATTAGACTGACTGAAACACAGATAAATACAGCATAAACACTGTTTCAACTAAGTGTGTTTTAACAAACATGAATATGAATCTAGAACACAATGAGTCACAAAATACTGACGATGAGCGTGTTCACCATCTGATGCAGACAATCTATC
This sequence comes from Cynodonichthys magdalenae, assembly GCA_031762555.1. Classification (NCBI taxonomy): domain Eukaryota; kingdom Metazoa; phylum Chordata; class Actinopteri; order Cyprinodontiformes; family Rivulidae; genus Cynodonichthys; species Cynodonichthys magdalenae. The sequence goes on from JARVJO010000001.1 coordinate 25,007,377, forward strand.
TACTTGTAAAAAATAGTATACAATTGTTATTTGTAGCAAAATATAGTGTAGACTATAGTGTAGTGTAGACTAGGGCCCTAAAATTCAATGTAATGTTGCTAAACTAAGCTAAGCTAAGCTAAAATAAGATACGAAAAGCTAAGCTAATCTAAGCTAAGTCAAGACAAGTACATCTTCAATGGAATTCTTGTCTCAAATGAGAATAAAGTTAAAAAAAAAAAAAATATATATATATATATGGAATGAAAATAGCAAATTCATTTGTTGCATTTATGTATGTTGATTGAAAATTAGTTCCGTTTCTTTTGACTTTTTTATTATTGTAAAATAGTTGAGTTTTATCATCATTGCTTGAAAGTCACCAGACTGCCGTGTGCAAAGCAAATTTACTTCACAAAACTGAGCTTCTTGAATTATTTTCCTTCTGGTTCTGTTGCCCAGAAGAAAAACTAATCATACGTTACAGCAGGTTGACAACAGAGGGAGCCAGCGCCTGTTCCTGAAAGAAACCAGCTCCATGTGAAGCAGCTGCAGGAATCAGCCTCTTTTTACTCCTGAAGAGAAACGGGATTAAACGTCTTCCTCAAGTCTAATCTGACAACTGCAGCTAGGCTATATGATGGAGTTTAATTTCAGTGGTGTGGCTACCTTAAAGCGAAAAAATATTCCATACTGCTGAGGACGACTTACACTTTTCAGCAGTGGTGTGTAAATGAAACTGGGCAGAAAAGCTTCAGAGGAACCTTTAATCTCCAGACTGTCAGAAAGAAAGTTTGGCTTGTGTTAAAAATCCACATGCAAAAATATAAACCTTATAAATGTTTAATTTGATCCTCATTTTAATTTGCATCACGTGCGTATGATTGGTCTCTGAACCCCAGAATACAAGAACAAGAAAATGTGCTGATTTCCATGGAGGGATGTAAATTTAAAGGTGAAACACTCCTCCTGATGGAGAGCAGACCACTGAGGTTAAGTGTGATTAGAAGGGCTAATCTCTGCTTACATTTAATAGATGCTGCCGCACTTTATTAGCTCTTCCTGTATTTAAGAGGCAGTAGTTTTAAAGCTTCCTGGCAGAAAGTGTTTGTGTTGGAATTTAAAGGTGAGTCATTAAAAGAGATGTGAGCTGTAGCTGAGAGTCATTCTCTAATTGCTACTCACTGAACAACATTTTTGATGTAAACTTTACATTAACTGTTGACGTCACTCTTCTTTGTCTCTTTGCAACATTTCTCATGAACCACTGGATACATTTTTTATGAAACATGTAGAAATTTATTACTGGGTATGCATTTACAACTCTATCTTTTAGCGTCAATCCAATTTAACCCCTCAACTGGTGAGGTTTATTTAGATTAACTTAAATTTTAAAAGATGTGCACCACAGCTGATCCATCTTATCCTACACAGAAGTGGCTATAACTTATTAAATTTTACAGATATTGAGCTAGAATTTGGTGCGATACTTGCTGACAGTGATTCACAACACATGCTATTGCTATGACATCAATATTGCACAAGCATGATAACATTTTGAAGGTTTGACCAAAACGTCTACTTTGTCTGACAATTACATGATATGAGTCATTAATAAGTTAATGAAGCAGTTATAACTTTTCTGAACAGTTTTTAAACTTTCTACAGCTGCCACTCATGAACTGAGCAGCTGGAGGCTCATTTTGTATTCAACATGCCTTTGGGCAAAGCAACAAGACGTGTAATAATTAGCGGTCCACAGAGGCTAATCAATTCTCACCGTGTGGACGTCAACAATATGCAGGCTTAGAACTGAGTCCTTCATCGCAGATAAAGTAAAGATCTCACATGTGTTCTTTAAACATTAGAATAAATTAGCGGTTAGCATTTATAATACCTACACCTTATTTAGCCTTACTTAAGCATTAATAAATATTAGTTAACCTTGAAAACATCATTATTTAAGGATGTTCATAATTAATAAGCTATAAATTAACACATTTATCAATATTTTACCCATATAGGTTAATTACTTCCAAAACCAACATACTCATTGTTTATTCATGCTTAATAACTCATTAATTAACTATTGTATATACTGTATTTATGTTGCAAATGCTTATATATATGTAATTTCACACCATGTGTTGATGATTAGAGAATGTTAGAATTTAGGATTAGGATTTGCGGCTCTACATAATTTTGTTAATGAATACTTAAAAATGCATAAATAGTCTTATTGATATACTGCAAGACTACTAGATAGCCAAATCAAACGTTCTGTAACCATTAATACATGTCTAATACATGATGTGAAAGTACATTTACACAGTTTACATAGAATAATTAACTCATGAGTTATTAGACATGAAGAAACAATAAATATGTTGGTTTTGGAAGTTATAAAGCATTAATAAACATGTTAGCCTTTAGCTTATTCATCCTTAATTTATGATGTTTTTAAGGTTAACTAACCATTAATTATTGATAAAGTAAGGCTAAAAAAAGTGTAATTATTATAAAGTGCTACCAATTACGGTGAACTTCAGTTTTTGTTTTTATTGATTTTAACATAGATGTATAAAACCGACTCTTCACACCGATGCTTTCAAGTTTCCTTGATACCAGCACAGCATTAAATGGTTGTTGCTGCTGTTTAACGAGGGATTGATTGGTCTTAAATCAAGATAATTGAACTGTAAATGCCAATCGCAAATCTATTAAGGCTTTGGCAAAGATGGAGTCCTTACAGCTGCTGTCCACAAATAAAGTCCGACACATTTACTCACGCAGGCATTAAAGCAAACCATAAGAAATCGTTACCTCTTGAATACATCATTAGTTAGAACATAGTTTCTTCTAAGTGACTCATATTGTCAGATTTGCAGATTAGGCTCTTATATGCATTATCAATATCAATACAATAGATTTTCCACACTTATTCCCTTTTTCTTATCGAGTGTTGCAGATGATTCAAATCTGAAGTAGAGGAAAAAACAAACAGAATAAAGGGCTTCAGAACGAGTGTTAAACTTGTTAATTTATTCTTTTATTTCTTTGCCAAAAACCTATTAGGTTTTCCACATGGTGAGTTTACGAGCTCTAATTATTCCCATGGGGATCCACTTCGGTCTTGTTTTGAGTAGTTCTTTTCTAGCTGCACAAAAAAAACTGTTTTATCCCATTCTTGTACCCCAGTTTTCCTCCGAAGGCACCGGCAGGAACAGCACCGCAGCCATCAAATCAGATTGGGTCCTGTAATTGAATTCGTGTTGTCCCAGAAAAACCTTTACAAGAAGCGCTTTTATATCCGACTATCGATTAAAGATTGTTTGTCCTTGAAGGTGGTGACTGTAGCTTCTATCATCCAGCATGGGTAAACAAAAGGATTAAACTGATGAACAGGGAAGAAAAATCAACTCTTGCTCCAGAGCTGCTTTCTTTCAGTTTGAGCAGAGAACCTGTGCCAGTGCTTGGATCTCTAAGGATTTGGCTTATATCCATTTTTTTTAATATTATTGCTCATCTACACTTTTTACCCATTCAGTGTGATGCAGAGAGGGAGTTGTCATGTGGTCTCAGAGCATGGACCGGTTTGATCCTCCTCCGTGTTTGCAGATAAAAGCTTCTGAGTCACTGACTGGGAGCTGCTTCTTCTTCTTCTTTTTTAATGATCTCAACCGCTCCACCTGTTTCCACCTTCCTGTCTTTGCTATCAATACAGTCACGTGCACTCTCATTGAGCCTCTGCGCTCTCGCCACACTAAGCTGCTGTAAAGTCACGGCACTAGCTCAAAAAAAACAACCCCGCAGCTGGCAGGTGCGACGTGCAAGTAAGGACTCTTAAACAGCATTCAGGTGACACGTTGAAACATCTGTGAGTTCCTGCTCTTCATCCTTATCGACATGCCTTGTGAACCTGACATTTCCCAGTTCTGAAATCCAAACAGGGTGCAGCAGGATCCTGTGAATTTGACTGCAGAGGGGCACCAGGATGGGTCTGGGGGTAAAATGGTTTTTTAGAGCTCCCTGTCCTAGTTTGGCAGGCGAGTGTGAGGTTTAGTCTGAGCCGTGAATAATTCAGCACAGCTTCCTTTTTGGCGTGCTCACACTGACTGGGTTTTACACACACACACACACACACGTGTTTTAAAGCTTTGGGTTTTGTACGGCCTTAAAGGTGTGTCACAGTTGTAACAAAAAGATTGTGAGATAACTACTGAGCAGAACATTGTGTGAACCCTTTGTGTGTCGTGGCTTTTTACTCATTTTTACACACAGCCTGATAAAGATGCACTCAAACCCATTTTCAGATTATGGCGCATCTGCTAAAGCTCTGAATCGTCACCTCAGGCCTCGAAACCCTTTTGTTTTCTGGATTCTAAATTCTAACATCAAGGAAGTTTCTCATTTTCAGCACATCTAATCTGAAAGTGCCTGAAAATGTTGCACTAAAGCCGAACATGACCTCCAAACAGAACTGAACAAAAATGATGATGTTAAAAAAAAAGAACTTCTGTCAGGAGCCAAACTTAAGTTTGCATTAGTCTGTTTCAGTTGGCTTTTATATGCAGGTTGTTCAAGACAGATTATCTGAAAGCTGTAGGAAATTAAAGCCCAGCAGAGGATGAACATACAGTTTTTGCCTTCAGGTGTTACAGTTTCAATTTCCATCCAAGCAGCTCAGATAGTCAGCCGTGAAAAAGCCTTTCAGTATGACATTTCTCCTAAAGTGACTGAAAAAGGCTGTTTTTTTCTGCCACTCTTTGAATTTAGATCAGCTGGGCCGACGAGACAGTGTAGAGTGCCTCCGAAATACTTGACCAGCTATAACCTCAGTCCCTGAATGCAGCACAGAGAAGAAATTTCAGATACTTGAAGCAAGAAAAGTCTAAAACTCAGTCAGTTTTGCAGATATTAAGCTAAAATTTGGTGTGGTAGTTACTGAGCCTCACGTCTAAACATACTTTGAGTGTAGCATGTTGCTAAATTTGGCGTTAACTGTTGACATCAAGGTCTCAACTTACTAACAAAATTTAATGAAACTGTCAGAATTATTAGGGGTTTGAGTTTATTTCTTTATCCCTTTGTGTTTTAGTTTATTTGAGTTTTATTTAACTTTTTTGTGTGTTCAGTTCCTCACTGTTGCTCTGCTCCTGCCCCCAGCTGATGCTTCTTGTCTTTCTCAAAGTTTGTCATTTAGTTCATCAGGGTCTTCCTTTGTGTGTTGAACTAAAGTTTGATGTGTAATTTGTAAATAAAACGTTTCTGTGCCGCTTAAGCTCTATCAAACTAAAACGAGCCGGTCTGGAAGCTGAAGGGGGGCAGAGTGTGAAGTGTCTTTTTTTTTTTAAAGCGACAGCCTCAAAACGAGTTGCTCTGAGAAAAAGGGGTGAAAGAGGGGCTTGTGGAGTTACAATAAGCTGAAATTCAAACCAAAGCATTGCAGTTCAACTTTATAGACCCCAACTATGATTTAAATGTGAAAAATTAAAAGGATGATATGTCTCCTTTTGAACTTTATCATGAGAAGCAGTGGAACATCTAATCTTTTTTTCAAATGAATGCCAGGCCTTTATTCTGCATGATTTCATGAGCTTTATTATGAGTTCCTAAAGTTTGGTGGGATTATTTTATTAACTCAAAATGTTTATAAGATAAAATCCTCACATCACCCTCCCACCTCTTCTGTCTCAGTCCCATTTCTGTCACACAGAGTCCATTTATAGCCTGAGAGTTTGTTTTCGAACCGGGTCAGAGCCTTATATATATATGTCTTCTCACTTCTGATCCCCCCCCTTCTTTTTCCCTGGGGTGGGCATTGCGAAGTGGAGTGGGGGCGTGGGGTGTCTGGGGCTTCAGTACATGAGGGGATGCTCTGTGGCGGGACGCACCTAGTTGTGAGGCTGATTAATTCGTGACGTTGGCAAATTGCAGCAAATGCCAAACAGCGCGTGAGGAGAGGAGAGGAGGGGAGCGCGCAGCGCAGCGCAGCCCGGACGCGCTGGATTCGGCAGATTTGGGGCGGAAAGGCAAGCGGAGGGAGAAGGTGGGTGGGGGACAGAACAAGCCTCCACTCAAGCGGGAGTTAGATGGATACGAGGGGACGGAGAGCGGGACAGCGGCCGTGAGGGTCCCATCGAGAGGTCTGGAGTCTGCACCAAACCGGCGTCAGGGATGTAGTCGAAGCGGGTCGGAGCTCAGTCCGTCCGAGCTCATCACCATGAAGAAGCACTCCGCCAGGGTCGCCCCGCTGTCCGCCTGCAACAGCCCGGTGCTCACCCTCACCAAAGTGGAAGGTAGGGGGAGGGGGCTGTCCGGGTCCTGGGGGGAGGGAACTGTGGGCTGCACGTTCAGATCAACTTCAAACATCTGATGCAGAACCGCGCGCGTAACTTGATGCAGTATTTTGAGCATTTGGACATCAAATGAATCCTAATTCCCTTTCCTGCACTCTGACGCTCTCCGCATTTCATTGTTATTTTTTTTCTTTACATCACGAATGGCGTTTGAAACCGATCACTGTTCTGCAGACACTTCGTGATTTAAAAAAAAGAAAAAAGCGCAACTTGTGGTGCTCTGATGTGCTAAACCTCTCTGGTCCTCAGGGGATGTCTGAAGTTGTTATTGCAGCAGGGATTCCCCTCACTCTCCCCACCCTTCATCCATCTCTGGCTCATAACAAATAAATAAAAAAATAAATAACCAGAGCTTCTTGCAGCTATGATATGAATCCAGCTCTTTAATTCTCCATACAATCTACCTCTGTTCTGTCACACATGACGGGTCTGAATGATCAGCTGGGGAACAGTTGGACCCTCACCTAACAAAAGCTGCTGCTGCAGCATCTGACTCAACATGTAGGGGAGCTGATAACTCAAAACTGATGTGACTGGAGAATAAAACAGCTCCAGTTTTGTCTCATCCATCCCTGACAATTCTCCCAGTTTGTCATGGCTTTTTGTGTTTATTTTTTTATTTCTGTCAGGAGTTCTCCTGGGTTTTCTTACAGAGCGCAAATCATAAAATGCAATTGATGGTCTGAAAGTGATGTGATGTACCATGACCTTAGAGTTTCAGCTTGAATAGTTTTAGTTGGCTTTCTTGGCTCTTTTTGATGTTGTTTGGAGACAGTTTTGTAGCATTTAAGGTTGTATCAACAGGCAGTTACCCCTAATTTACATTAGATGCCATTCTGCTCCGGTCCGGTCCGGTCCCGTCCGGTCCCGTCTGCCCTCTGCAGCAAATATGCAGCCATTTTAATCAGTAAGGATGTTCACACTGGCTCAGATGGCAATCCACCAAATTTAGATTCTCTCCGATTTTTGCCAGGCACCAGAACTGCTCTGGAGTAAATCTGCAAAGATCACGTCGCACCAACAGGAAAAGGAACGAGCACAACATCTGTATTTTCAAAATAATTCACCAAAGGCAGAATAATTTTGTTGAAATCCCAGCTATATTAATACATGTATGGATATATTTCAACACAAATGCTGTCAAAATGTATTGTTCTGTTTGGGAAGCAGATGGCAACATGTAGCATGCAGCATATGTATGCTCACATAATACACATGGATTTTTTTTTTAAATTGGAAGTTTCAAAAAGACAACAGCGATGCAGTTTCAACTGTTTGGAGCCCGTCTTCCATAGAATGAATTATTTTGCTCTGACTTCCACATTTATCACTGGATTTATCTAGGGATAAATCTGATCTTACTTTTGGGAGATCGGAGATCGGACGATCCTTAGATAAGATCGGTGGAAAAATTGGCTTTTCTACCTCTACAAGTCTGAAAATCAGCCACTATTCTCTTTTGCTCTGCTGTGAGAACTACCTAATATCCAGTTAAAACAAGTTTGTATTGTTTCAAGGGTTTTGTTCAAAGTATTTCAGTAAAATAACATTTGAACATAGAAGTTGTATTGTGACTTTATAACATCTGACAGTGTCAGCTATTTAAAAAATCGGTATCGGCCAAAATCGGAATCGGCAGGTCAGACTTTTTAAAGATCGGAAATTGGAGATTGGCAAGAAAACTGGAATCGGTGCACCCCTAGATTTATCACGCAATCTCGCATTTCCTGCACACGCTTCTCGGACCTCCTCTGTGTTTTGCACCGGAGCGGACGCTGTATAAATTGGGGCGCAAACGAACGGCGGTGAATTGCACACCCCAGGGGAGTGGAACTGCATCTAATGTAAATCAGGGGTTAGTGAACAGTATTTGTAAAGGAGTCTCCTGAATGTCTTGCAAATTTTGAAGGGTTTTCAACTTCCTCGTGTGAATCACGGAGGTGTGTAGTCCTGCCTCTTGAGTTTTGAACATGCTTGAACTTTTCTCTCAAATTAGTCATTGTTTCTATGGGGGTCTCCAGCCCTTCTTGAATCCATTTGACTTTCATTGGCTTTTATTTTATTGACAGAAAACACCTGAGGCAAAAGTCCTAGTCTAAAAACGACCTTGATGATGATAATTATTGAAACAAATTGAATTCAAATCTGCCCGTAATGATTTTAAAAGTGTATTCTAGCAGATTAAAATGGAGACAGCAACTGAGATGGGCAGAGAAAAATGCAGTTTTTTCAACCCATACACACTGAAAGGCAGATTTCCAAAAACTGGCTGTTCAAAATGTGGCTGCATGGCTCGGTGGTCAAACGCTTAAAGTTCAGTGAGACTGCAGCTGAAAACTGACGTATTTTCTCACAATCTTTTTACAATTTTCAGCGCTTTTTTTCACCAACAGCTACCGCTCGTTGAAATACCACCTTTACCTTTAATATGGATATTTATAATCTTCTTTCAGAGCTCCTCAGACAGCTCTCACCTTTGCATTCTCTGCTTGATGTTCTGTCTGGTGCATAGGATCCCAAAGTTGTTCCTTTTATATCAGCTGAAATGTTTATGAGAACTTGAAGACACACTTTATATGACTATTATGTACGTATTAGTCACCTCTAACAAATTTGTTTGTTCTATTTTAGTATATTAATGCAAAAAATGTTTTTTTTTTAATTTTCTTGATACTATAGGCGTGCAGAACTACGTTCACAGAAAGGAAGCACTGTTTCAGTGAGCTGAAACTCATTTATTTGCTTCTGTAGACCTTAATGTCTTGATGGATGGAAATTGACGTGTCTCAGTTTTACAGCATCTGATTTCCCCCCTCTGCCTCATGCTTGTTCAAAGATTCAATCTTTTTTGCATTTTATGATCTACCCCTCACGGCTGTGAACTGTTGAGATTCTCAGCGTGTAGAAAAAAGCACATGAAGTGGCTGCTAATTTCAATGCACAAATCCTTTAACGGAACCTAACAATGTGCAGTTATCTGGTTACAAAGTCGTTAGAACACAAATAGTTTGCCAGAAAAGAAGCAAAAGAGAAACACAAAGGCGTCAGTAAAAAAAAGCAAGTATTTCTCCTTGAAGTGAGAAAGGTTATTGTGCAGAATGACCTTCTGTACAGTTCCCGTTGCAGTGAAACAGACGAAGCCTCAGACTACAAACACTTTGTCGTTCATCAGTATGTTCTGCAAACAATGTGTGATATGTTCTATTATGCTCAGTACATTTTGCAGCTCGCTTCCTTCTCGGGGCCTGGGTTTATTCAGCCTCTGTGAGTTTCTGTTCTGCTGCTGCCCCAGCAGATGACAGCAAAGTAAATTGCGCTCTCCATCACAGCCTGATAAGATGTGCAGCATCTTCACAGCAAACGTGGGAGCCAGGCGTTCTCATGCTTTGTTTTTTAGCCTATTCCTTTTAAAGTGAGAGTTCAGATTATTTGAAACTAGGTTCTGTGGAATGATTACACAGTAATCTCTGGCAGTAATATAATTATCTCATAAGGGCTCCCAGGATGCACCAGGAAGGCTACAGCTAGCTGCTGCAGCCAAACTTTCTCTAGCAACAAGTTACCATATAATTCAATATGAAACAGGATGTGATATGTTAAAGTTTAGTATTCAAACGAGGGGTGCACGATAAATTGGCCATTTTATCTGTGCCAATTTCTTTGATTTTTGGGAGATCGGAGATTGGCCGATACTTTGATAAGATCGGTGGAAAAGATCGACTTCTCATCTATCTCTACAAAGGTCTGAAAATCAGCCACTGTCCCCTTTTGCTGTGAGCACTACCTAATATCCAGTGAAAACTAGTTTGTATAGCTTTAAGGGTATTGTTTAGTGTTTTTTAATAAAATAAGATTGGAACTACTGCAAACTCCCGAGATGTGTATGTCTGTGAGTTTGTGACTTTACTTCCTGTTTACTACAGCCATGCGTAACGTCAACTCCTGACGTAATTACACAGAGGAGGCGGGGTGTGAAGCGCTTCATTTGCATTTAAAGAGACAGCACCAAAACGAGTTGCTCTCAGACCCACCTTAGAACAGGGGTGAAAGAGGGGTGTGTTGAGCTACAATAACAAGGAATTCAGTCCAAATTATTAAATTTCAATTTATATAGACTTCTACTGAATGCTTTAAATCTGAAAAGGAAGTATTTAAAAGCATGAAATTTCTCCTTTAACACGTAAGATGTTGATTGTTTATAAAATTTCCCCAAGTAGTTTAAAAAATTTTTTTTTATTCCAACAAAAGTCATCAATCAATGTTCAGGTTCTTGTCTTTAGGAATCATATCCCACAACAGTCATTTGAGAATGTAGTTTTACAGGAAGTCCAGTTTGTATGGGTTAATTAAACATGATAAAAACTCAGTGTATCAGTGTAAAATCAGTGTATTTGCATCTCATCCAAGCAAGTAAGAAACAGAACTGTGCTGGTAAATGATTTATAATACATACAAACCATGGGACACCAGTTATTTCCCTGCATGCATTGGTCTTTTAAACATTTTTTTTTACATATTTAAAAATACCCATCTGATGTTAAAAGGTTGTGACAAATGAGCTGTTTACCTCTGTAGTTTTAACCCGTCTGCTGACTAATCAGTGCTCCGCTCCCTGCCTGAGCTCTTGTTGTTTGGAAGCTCCAAACAGTATTAATGTGGAAATATCGGACTACTTTATTCATAATGCATAACCAGACCAGCTGCTGGAGCATGAATATGAAATGTTGTGTATTTTTCTATGGACACTGCAGAAAGTGATCAAATGAATTATCTCACAATATATTATAAAACCCTCAGAATAATCAAGTTTATTGACATAAGGACAAATGAAAAAAGAAAAGTTTGGGTTTTGTTCTGTAAACTGTTGAGGCGCGTCAAAGCTGCAGAGTTTTCTGATGTTCAGCAGCTGCTTTGAAGGAGAGGGAATCCACAGGGGGGCCAGAGGCGGATCAACACTCGGCTTGTCAGAGTCTCTGCAGCTTATGTAACTCCAGCTTCCAAAACTTTTATTCCCCTCACTAACAACCAGCTGACAAAGAGTTTTTTTTCCCCCTTGCAGTCTGGGACCCTCAGTGGTCTTTCTGTTCCCCCCATTGTTTTGAGTCCTGTTAACATCCTCGCATTTATATAAAACATTAGCAAGGAAATGCACCGTTTTGACTTCTAGTTAATAAAGTGAAGCTCTCTAATTGGCTGGTTTTCAACTTTAAACATAGAATTTTTGTTTCCCCAACAATGTTGCAAATCTGCAACAAATACTTCAAAAGAATGTGAGACACCAAATCAATGCTGACACCAGTCTTTTTAAAAAATTGTCGTCTGGAGGCTAATAGCAGTCTGGAGAGATGAGTCTGTCTTGTTGTTTCCTCTCGCCTTGAGTTTAATTCAGTCACATCTTTTGAAGTAATTGCATGTTCTCGTGACAAATTCACCAACCAGCAGTGCGTGGGGAGTAATTATTGATTTCTCTTTAAACAAATCGCTCTCCTTTGAGAGGGAGCGTCTGTGTCGTTCACGTGTTGCAGAGGTAAGAAGTTCACGGACGACCTTTTTAATCTCTGCAAATTCATTATACACGCTTTGAAAGGGAGCAGGTGATTCAGCGTTCATGAGTCCCAGAGGAAGCTGGCCATGTTTCACCAGCTGCTGCTGTGAGGACACTGAACTTTTCCTCTTCTTGACCTGCAGGGAAAAATCTTACCAAAATATCTCACGAACAACTACAATTTTATCCTTCCTCACTAAAGAATCATGTTATTTTGAAACTCTGATATGAAAGTTGGTGGGTGATATGCATTCCTTCAAAGAAATTTTAAGCCTTTAAATAATAACAGCTTAATGTAAAAATGCATGTGTTTCACTTTGTTGTGAAAGTCTGTGTTTTTAGCTTCATTTTGCCTGAGGCCTTGTTTCACAAAAGTCAGATTTATACATCCAGGATATCGGCTCTGAGAAATAAATTTAAAGCTGAGGTTTCTTTTAATCGATATAACTTGATATTAACATATTTTTTTGATATTTAAATGCAAAGTAAAAAGAGCGAGGTAGATATGTTCATAAGAACACTGAATAATTGTATGAAACACACAGATTTCTGATCAAACGCTGCAAAAAATAGACATCTCAAATTAAGTAAAAAAATTAGATTATAGTCTGAGATATAAGAACCAAAAAAAACTGCCCATATATTAATGAACTATCCTTTTTACATGTCTCTTCCTGGTTACACCCCTGAAGGTGGGACCACATCAGATGTAAAATGTAACCAAACTTTCTTTATGAAGACAGAACATTGATAAGACACAACATCTCCCATTCTCTGTTTTAAACCATATGGCTGGTATGATCAGAAAGTATACAATACAATACTGGATCAAACATTTAGTCAATCAGTTACAAAATTCCCTTCAAAGGGAAATAATCTGCAAATTGCACTTGGTATAACTTCTTGAAATGAGAGGAAAAAAAATCTAGGCTAACAGGATTAATAATCTAACACATTCTGTTCTTGCTTAGTATCAAAATAAAATCACAAATACTTTTTGGCTGATATAAAATGAACAATTTTTGCGTTGAATTGACTGCCTACTGCTCAGAAACAATAACAAGTTAAATAAGCTCCACTTTAAACTTGGTCGGGACCAGGTTAGTTTCAGAGAACTTGCTACCATGGAAACACATTTGCCTCCTCTTTTGTTCAACCGAATCAAAGATTGATTCATCCGGGATTACACCAAAATCCCGACTTAATCCCTTATCCTACTTTTCTGCAACGGGCCCCTTATCTTGATTTTTAAGATCTTTAATCTTGGACATAAGAGTAAAAAGGAAGAAAAGTCCTGCTGTTTTATAATACTCCAAATAAGTGTAAAGTTTAACTGATCCCCCACTTTTTTGTGCATATTATCTCACCACAAAATGTGCATCTAGTGAGACAGCAGCAGACAAAGAAAGCAGTGAGACTACCACTTTTAAATATTGAAGATTTATTACTCATAAGGGCGGACACAAATCTCAGAATCATCTTCCTTCAAGTTTTGTGCAAAAGTAAAGCAACAGATAAGACATTTTGTGCTTATTTGAATTCTTATTTGTATGCAAATGTGCTGCAGGCTTTGGTTGAACAGTATAAAGAGGCAGCATCTGTAAAAAAAAAATGCCGTTTTCATGTTTAAGAAGCACAAGTTAGATTATGAGCAGTGACTTTTTATCCTATTTAAGCCCCATTAAATTGATGTTTCTTTACAGTCGTTTCCTCTTTTGAGCGTGACTGCAGTGGACTTTCATGGATGTCAGAGGAGTAAATGACGAGGACTCTTCACACAGCAAAGTTTGTTTTATAGACCAGTCAACCAGGCCTGTGTAGTTTGATAAGTGAGCAATGAATTCACAAAGACAGGGCTTATAATTTTTTAAGAGGCAACGCTTTTGCTCAGGTTTTGTCAAGTGCAGAGTGCGTGCAGACGATGCTCCGACTTCAAGTGGAATGAATTACATTTTAATGAGTGTGCAGTTTACTTAAGTTTGTTGCCTGTATTTTTTTTATTTTTCGCTCAGTATCATATTTGTATTTTAGTTATCCTAAAAATTTGAGCAGGATTTAGGAAGACCCCCCACCTTCTTCAAATACAGCATGACCTCACTGATGGCTCGCTGAATTCCATCCAAAACTGCCAATACGGATAATTTTTGAGCAGTGACATCAGTTCTTATTCATCACCAAGCTGAGTCAGACCTTTTGACATGGAATTCTATAGAGACGTTTTGAATATATATATA
>JARVJO010000001.1:25035062-25051507 GCA_031762555.1 Cynodonichthys magdalenae
TGTTGTTCCTGTGATCTGTTGTCTACTCTACAAAGATTGAGATGGGCTAGATATATATATATATATATATATATATATATATATATATATATATATATTTGAGCTGCTTTGAGTTCTTTTTATAAGTTAAAATGTCAGGCCGGACGGAAGTCACCCACGGGCCAGATGTGGCCTGCAGGCCACCGGTTGCCTATCCCTGGATTAAAGGTTCAAATGTTGGTTTCTGTGATATTTTGCCTATAAAAATACTTCTCAAACCAAATATTTAAGACTGAGCCGATTAAAATATCTAGTTTCTGTGTTCTTGCCTCAGATATCCAAATGCAGACCTACTGTATGTGTCCCATGTGCATTTATCAAATATTAAAAACATAGACCCTTCATTAAAACATCCAAATCAATGTTCTTACACAGCAGCTGAGTTCAGCATCTTGAAATATAACTTTATGATGGTAGAAGATGAAAGTAGACAGAAGTCTTCCTTTTATCAAAACAGCTTTCTGTTTGATTTTATGCCCTGCAGCAGCACTTAATTATGTTATAGGAAGTGTATTTGATACCATCTTAAATAAACTTCTACTTGGTAGATATCAGTTTGATTTTTTTTACATAGAAATAAACAGAAATAACACAAAACAAATCATTTATTACACCTGAGGGATTTAAAATTTATTCACAGTAGCATCAGAAAATTGATCTCTCAAAGCCTCACAGCAGACTTCTTTGTATTTGTAAGTATTTAGTAATTTCTCCCTGCAGAACTGGAATATGGGAGAAAAAAAATCATTTAGATGTAATGGTTGAAATAAGAAACCTGTTTATGATGATAAATCACAGTCAGTTTTTGAAGTATAGCACATATTTAAAACTAATTATGTGTTCTTTGTTGTATTTTGGCACACAGGGAATGTTGCAGGTTTTTCGGGGATGATGGATTGACACCCAAGGTGTTTTTTACCAAGGTGGCTCCCTTTGGCCTGCTGTGGATCCTCACTAACTACCTGTACCTGCAGGCCCTCAGGAAGATCAACACAACAGACGTGTCAGCGCTGTTCTGTTGCAACAAAGCCTTTGTCTTTCTGCTATCCTGGATTGTACTCAGAGACCGCTTCATGGGAGTCAGGGTGAGTTGCTGCAAGTGTTTGTGCCAAATGTGGCATCAGAGATTTTCTGCTTAAGAAAAAAAAAAGCATTTCGTAGAATTTTCCGGTATTGTAACTTCTGCAGAAGCAACATAAGGGAGCAGCTGCAGGTTTATTCTTTTTGTAAAATGTGTAGCTTGTCCATCAAAGCTGCCTCCTCTTCTCTGTAATATTTAACATCTTCTTGGAAAACGCCACGCAAGATCCCTCTCCAACCTTTGCTTCACTGATGATATGGACCTGATGGGAACAAGCAAAACTAACCTCTAGGAACTCACTGCCAAAGACTTGTATAGCAACATCAGCCATGATAAGACTTGCCCGTGTCTGGAAAAGCAACTCCATCAGCTTCCTTGCGGGGTCAGACTTTATGAGTCTGGTACTCTGTGGATACTGAGCAGACAATCGAGTTCTTTGAAAACAATACAGAAAGATGATATATTTAATACCTGGTTCACACAGCAAGATAATGATGCTGATATTTGACCCCATTTGACCCTTTTCAACAATCTTTGGGACACCCCGATTATCATGATAGCTCTAAAGAAAATCCTAGTAGATACTCCTGCTGTGTGTGGTGTGTTTTGAGTAATCTGACCGTCTCAGAAGGAAGTTAGGACCACTTTAACCTCAAATCGGGGATATTCAACATTGTCTTTGCCCGATATCCCAGCGTTTGTGGTGTTCCCCGAGGACAAACAAACCTGTTGAAGCCTGTTGAATGTGACGTGTAGCCAATCAGAAAGCCTGTTGGACGTTGGAGACGCCATTTTGTTTCGTTGTTTTCTCTGTTAAAAATAGTCCACAACCTATCGCCATCACTTAAACAGCCATGTTTATTTACTCTGAACTCACGTTTACTTTCGACATCTAAACGTTCGTGAGTGAAATGGACAAAACCTATAAATCTATCTATTTTTTTATCATCACGTGTGGGGTCTCTCAGGTTTTGAAAAGCATTAGACAATTTTGAAATCTTGCAGTGTGAACCAGGCTTTACAGAAAACACAAGACGATTGAATAAGTTAAACAGTTCCAACGGTTTGGGTTTATGCTGTGATCTGACTAATAAAAAAACAATACTTTTGCCTTTTGCTGTTTACTTTTTGCAGTATTCACACCATGCCATAACCTGATTACCTGCTGTGCCTCTCATTGCGTTAAACAAAACGAGTGTAATGTATTTTCTCGAAAGCTCCTATGTTTAGTTGTGAAATATAATGTTGCCCCTTCACTCACCCTGCTAAACAAAGTGTTCATAGCACAGAATGCAAACCATTTGTGAAGCTCTGAGTTGATTGAGTTTGATTGTGTGAGTTACTCACACAGGAATAGAGAGAGGTTTGTCTGCGTGACAGTCCGTGTGTTCAGCCCCCCAATGATCATGTGTCAATCAATCATGTTCCTGGACAAGAAGAGACAAACAGACCGGTGATGACTCCAGATCAAGCTCCTCCTCCTCTCCTCCCAACCCACGCTTTCACTTCTACAGCTGTTCTGCAGTCTGCAGAATGGATTTCCCCTTCATTCGTCCACACGCTGACAACCCCCCCTCATATCGCTCCCTTGTGCGTGCCCCGGCTCCCCACCCCCATTATTTGTAATGAAAAGCTTCAGTAAGCGACAGCCACAGTAAAAACGCTGCATCTTTCTGCCTCTTGTAAGACCTGTCACTCGCTCCGATGCTTGGCGGTGAGGACTGCAGTATATGGAAGTCTGCAGCAATGCGGGGGATCTTAAATGAGATTTCCATGAAAGCAGAAAGTAGAAAGGAAAAATACAGAAAAGGCACAACACTCCTGTTAAACAGGCATTTATTTTGGTGTTATTGTATTTGAAATAATATAGGTGTGTACTTTATTGGGTCAGTTTAGTGCAGCAGCAAAGTGATAAAGTGCTACTCAGACTGTAATATAAAAGTGACAGAGGAGGCCTTTTGGTTGTCATTTAGATTTATGAGGTATTTTTGGTTGTGTTGAATTGCCACACTAAAATAATGCCACTGTTTTCACATGGGTTTTTCAGCAGGCAGGTTTGTCCCAAACAGTTTGCACCTAATTTGGAAAAGTTTCAGCACTCTCCTGCTGTTTTGAAGCATCTCTCATTGTTGGTGGTCCTGTAAAGTGGTTCATTGAAATGGAGGGTTGTAGGTGTGACTGACAGGCAGCCCGCAGTGCAGAAAGAGCAATTTTGCCAAAAGTGCTTCGGGGCTTTGGTCAAGCTAAAAAAAAAAAAAAAAAAACACGGTTCATTTATCTTCCTGACACCTCTTTAATGCAGAGCTAATCCACTCAGCTGGACTGCTTCACGCGCTCGTTGCTATCAGCCAAACCCCTCCTCCTTTCACGTGCAACACATGCACAGACAAACACATGAGAGGAACAAGCGACAGCTTTGGTTTTATTGCATCCAGGTTGAATTACGAGCAGGATGGAACAGATGATCGGGTGTCATCTCGGAGCCATGATAATCGCTCAGGCAGGGAGTGGGACTGATAAGTGGGGGCTGCTGGATCAAGATGGGGTATTTGGTTTTGTAAACATGATGGCAGCTTAACGAAAATCAATGTCAGACAATCAAGCCGAATGGCCCGTCCCGTGGTGGAAGCAGTTGAACTGTAAACCTGAGAGCAGATTTTCCATGAAGCGTTTGAGAAAATGCAAATTCTGAATGAGCTGACAACAAACCCCAACTCAGACCATATTTTTACAATCTTTATTCCTGGGTGTTTCATTGTCATAACTTAAAAAAACAAAGAAATTGGAGGTCAGGTGAGCCTGCTGTGGCCTCATGCGGTAGGAAAGGACTTAGCGCCTTAATGACCAGACTGCGAGCAGCGGGTCGCCCATCCGTCATTCACCGATGCTCTGTCTCTCCACAGATAGTAGCAGCTATCTTGGCCATAGCAGGCATCGTCATGATGACCTACGCTGATGGATTTCACAGCCACTCTGTCATTGGCATTACTTTGGTTGTGGCCTCTGCTTCAATGTCAGCACTCTACAAGGTATTTGTCATTCTTTCATCAAAAAAAAAAAGAAACACATCACTAAACACAATGTGGCATTGTTTGCTTTCAGCCACAGTGAAACATGTTCATAAAACATGCATATATGTATGAATATTCTTGACTTATATAAGAGATACTGGACCAGCTTGGTTCTTGTTATGTAATCAGGTAAAAGAAGAAAGGAGAGGGATGAAATGGAAGCAGCTGACAGAGGTGTGTTATATGTATGAATTACACTGGTGGCTTTAGGTGGAAATATCCAGATCAAAGGAGGCAAATAGCCAAACTTTGACAGGGTTTGTTCTCCCCCCGCCCTGCTGTCTTTTCTACCTAATGTGATAAACAGACAGCAGCGGCCACAAGCCAGAGATATGGCAGGTACTTGGCTTGTATAACTCTCAATTTTGTAAGGGAGAGTGGATTTTTCCACATCCATCCATCTCCTTTTTCCTTTATCCCCAGGTGCTCTTCAAGATGGTGCTGGGCAGTGCCAAATTTGGAGAGGCGGCGCTCTTCCTGAGCATCGTCGGAAGCGCCAACTTTGTTTTCATCAGCTTCGTGCCAGTCATCTTGTATTTTACACATGTGGAGTACATCGGCTCACTTGAAGACATCCCCTGGGCGTACCTGTGTGGGGTTGCAGCCTTGCTTTTTGGTAAATGAAGATGCTATATGAAGCAGTTTGTTTCACAATCCATACAGGCTGTGATTGTGCAGGGAATAAACGGTTTACCTTTCCTATCGTGTGACTTGCTGCTGCTCTGGTTGTGTTTCTCACCACAGCTTTCAACGTCCTGGTGAACTTTGGCGTTGCAATAACATACCCAACATTAATTTCGTTTGGTATCGTCCTAAGTGTCCCTGTGAACGCAAGTAAGTGTCTCCTGTGAAGCCTAGATAAAATTAATATTTGATGGTTTTGGATTTGGATTTATTTCTTAGAAAATCAACTTGGTAATAAGAGTAGACAAAGGGTCTCAAACGCTTATATAGAGAAGAAGACCTCATTAAAAATGTACTGTGACATTAGTTAATAATTTACCATTATCTTTGCAGTGACATTGAGTCGTAGAATAAGATTTAATATTCTTTATATGTATTGAAGTGCCTAAAAAATTGCTGCACACAAATTTTCAGTAAAAAATAAAGGTCAATATTTTTGGCCACCACTAAAATGTGTCTGATACTGTTTATTTGTTCGTTTTAAACATGTTTTAATTTTTGTGTTGTGCTGTGTACTAATACAACTGACTCCAACTCAGCACAAAAAGTAAGGACATTTGTGTTTGGTAGATTATTTTTTGTTGTAACAATGCTTCTTGGCAATAAATCTTATACCGTTGCAAAGGCTGTTAATTTCCCTTTTAAATGGTGCCACATTTGTAAGGAACGTGCATTTATGGGATGAGCAGTAGAGCTGAATGAAAAATTTTACCAAATCTTCTCTGCCAAACAGCTTATTTTGCTGTTGCTATCAATGCTAGTTTGGAGCTTCTGGTACCCAATCATGCTGCCAATCAGGTACTCATTATAAAATGTATTGCCAACAAGCATTGTTGCAACAAAGAAATAATATATCAAACACAAGTTTTTATACTTTTTGCGCTTTTATATAATCTTGGACAGCATTAAGAAAAGCTCCTTCTAATCCTACAACACACCTGTTATCCCTTCTTATTAGCAATAGGCTCCACCTGGTGCTGCAGCTAAATATTACAGCAGTTTCTATCAGAAACACCTATATCCCTTGACTTTATTCAGCAGTTAGTTCATTTTGTGTTTTTGGAATATCCAAATTCAAAGTCTAAAAAATCAGCAGGATTGACTCCAAAAGACAATCATTGCTCCTAGGACATGATTAAGATGCCAGTCTCTGATCCAAGTTCCACCTTCACCCAATACGTATGTTTATATTTGCACACATTCTTGTGTTTTGACAGTGGTGGACCTCTTCACGTGTGAAATCCATTTCAACACGGTGCGCCTCATCGCAGTATTCATCATCTGTCTGGGCTTCCTCATGCTGCTGTTACCGGAGAACTGGGACCAGTGCATCATTCAGCTCAGCACGAAGCTGCGCAAACGGGATGAGCCTGCGGAGGGCAGCGGGGACGCTGGTTTCGCCACAGGACTCAGCTGGAGGGGACGAGGCAGGACCTCCCTGTCAACATTTGCACATTGACTCCATTCAGTGAAGGGAGGCGCATTAAACTCAACATGCCTGGTACATTTTGTTTTGCACAGCTCACACGCTCATTTGGACCGACCCATGATCAGTAATTTAACTATGAGGGAAACGGGACGGAGGCTCAGATTGTGTAGCCCTCATTTGACTTCCATTCTGCTCTGAGCTTATACAAGCTGGTGCATGGACTCAAGTCTGCTGTACTCTTTCTTACATAAAAAGTTATCAGGTTCGGCTTATTGAGTCAAATTAGCTGCAGCTTTCAATTATTCAACTGAATTATCACATTCTGGAAAAAGAAATCCCTAGCTTGCCTGAGATTTTTCAGCTATAGGTAACAAAAAAACAGATATCCAACAACTAGTTAGTTTGAACTAACACTCACATTAACACACCTTTTAATCCAAAGAAGAATGCCGAAAATGGTGAATGCCTAAGAACAAACCGGAAGGCCTACAGTGGCCTCCATCCGGTTTAAACTCAACCATGACCACCTGCCTTCTGTGCACTAAACATAGCTGTATTTCACACTTTGGATGGCCTGGAGCTGTGAATCTGATGGACTTATTTGGTGTGAAGGAATGTGTCTGGACATCTGAGGATCAATGTGAGCTAAAAATAATTATTTCACAATGCCTTTCTCTTTCTCTCTTTTCATCTTGGAAAAAACAGAGGTCACACTGTTTGGCCTGTTGTGATTATGTGCTTCCCGGGACTTAGATTTCATTTTTATTACTTACCCTCTGATAAGATTCTCAACTCATGAGATGTTTAAAGCAGTATCTGTTATTTAAATGCATGAGATGGGTGAGGTTCAGGTATCCCAGTACTTTGATGGGTCAAAAGCATTCAACGAAACACACAGGCTAAAAGGGAACTTCTTGAATTACTTTGATCAATAGCAGCTATCACTGAGCCTCCCTATTGACTTCCTGTCACGTTTAATCTTCTAGATTCATACAAGCAAATTTGTGGCACATCCATTAAACTAAAACAACAAACGGTGGAAAACGTTCACTGTGACTTGAGGAGACGTGTTGACACATGGCTCGCATCTCTTTGGCTTAAAAAAAATAAGAGGCTTACTGCTTTTTTTTTATTTTTTATTTTTTATTGATCACGTTTCTGAGGCAGGTTAGAACAAAGATGAACTGGAGAGGAACTAAAACTCTGCCTTGTTGTGAATGTACGAACATCACTCCACCACACATGGTCGCTTCATGCCGTCTGGTTTAGACAGTGCCACTACGGACTTCTGCTGACTCTGAACCATTTGAAAGAGCAGCTTTTTCTTTTTTCTTTCTTGAAGGGGTTGTGGGGTACAATTCTTGATGCATTGCACAGGACTTTTTATAGTTTTTGCATTTATTTGCCGACTAACTTTGAGGAGGAAAGTGACTGATGTCCATTGAACGAGCATGCACTTACCTTACGAGCAGATACAACTGAAGCGTCCACTTCACTGCCTTTTCTTTGTTTGTTTCGCAATAGACTACATTAGCACTGTTTCCCATTGTCATTCTTTATGACAATAAATTATATTATTGTATTCCTCTGGAATTATCGCAAGACATAAATGTAAACCTTTGTAAGGAATGATGATTTTTAC
This sequence comes from Cynodonichthys magdalenae, assembly GCA_031762555.1. NCBI lineage: Eukaryota > Metazoa > Chordata > Actinopteri > Cyprinodontiformes > Rivulidae > Cynodonichthys > Cynodonichthys magdalenae. The sequence goes on from JARVJO010000001.1 coordinate 25,043,009, forward strand.
ACTGAGACGCAACACATGATTATCACATTTAAGGGGCAAATATTTAGAGTGTGGATGAAATGGGTTTATTGGACCTATTGTTGGTGGGCTTAAAGTGTAATCACATGTTCTATATAAAAAGATTTTTTTTCAGTACACTTTCTCGTGAAGGTTTGTTCTTCTTTAGTCTTAGCTGACAAAGTTGTAGATCAAGGAAAACTAAATATGAATAGCTGGCTTCAATTTTTACTGATGTATAAATAGATGTTTTAATAGTTTATTTTTTTCTGAAGAAGTTAAAGTGCCTGTGACATCAAATTTTTGTCATAAGTATGAATGTGTTTTTTTAAAGATAAGATGAATAACATATTGCAAAACAAATTTCACACTGATGAGATGAACAGTTGTTGAGATATTCGAACGTGGAGTAACAGGAAGTGATGTCAAAGGGGAATGTCTGAAAGTGAACAGAGCATTTCCACAACGGCTGATAACGCAGATTGTAGAGAAGAATTATTTTGAGTTACTATCAAAGAGAGACAAAAAAGAGTCAGACTTCAAATAATATTGTTTCAGTAAACAAAGATCCAGAGTTCCTTTTCCTAAAAAGGTCCCCTTTGAAGTCACTTCCTGTTTTACTTTTCAGTGAGAATATAAGAAAATATGTCAGAGAAAACGAGTAAAATTGTGTATTTTGCCAAATTTTGTAAATATAAAGATGTTTACTTTGACTTTTTTATTTGAAAGATATCCATGTCACAGGCACTTTAAAGGGTAAGTATGAGCTTGACTGTTTATTTTTAACTATGAGCACCAGGTTTAGGCAATTTGTTATTCTTGTGTCGAACCAAACAGAAAATGCATCAGCCATAAATTTAGATACTTTTTTTCACAGCTCATTTCTCTAAGAAGTATTCAGATGCTGAAGCCCTCACTGCAGCCATTTCTGGTTCAACTCCCAACAAGACCCCTTTGCTGCATATTGTGCTCGTCTTTCCTCACTGGCAGATGGAGGCTAGTGCCACAAAAAATCATTGACAACTTGGGTGAGTAGTTATAAAACAGTTTAAAAGCAATTTGGAGCGCATCATCCCAGAAATTTCATCTGTAGGAGGAATATACTGAAATGGTCGCAAATCTTCTAGATCATGCTAGACTGAAAGAAATAACATAAAAAAATATTTAATTACTTGAATGACAAGCTTCAGTTAGTGTGATAGTTACAGAATTTTAAGAAAAATACATTTTAAAGCAAACGGTTAAACAAGTGTCTTATTTGTAAGGGTTACTGCAGCTCAGCTCAGGTTTAAATTTTTGATTTTGAGCAAATTGCAAGAGTTGTGGGACTTATTACTTTACACAAATAAGACTAAAGTGAAGATGATAGGCTTTATTGCACAGCACCATGCTGAGCACAACTTAAAACACCACAAAGAGGCATAAACACCGGATTTCACTGCCAAGCATGGAGGTGGAGAGATGTTGTTTTGGGTTTGTTTTGCACCATTCTACAGTCTGATGTGAAGCCTTCTGTAGAAAGGAATCAAGGTGTTGAGATGGTCCAACAAAAGATGATTAAAGGTAATTTGCTTTCAGCAGATATCGTGTTCTACTCTCACTGTAATCTGACCAAAGAAAAAAGTGCCTTGCTGCTCCTTTGTCAGAGCAGAAAAAGGAAGTCTGCTTCCCTCTTGAGGCCGAGACGGGACCTGCAGATTGTGTTTCCTGTCGGACTCCGGCCACACAGAGGAAGAAGTGTTTCCACGGTGACACGTCTTACACAAGTGTACCTCAGTGTGACGTTTGAAGCCGGCACTAACGGTAAAAACGGAGCAGGAATACTTGGAGTGTTCGCCGGTCAAACTCTCTGTGCTGGAACGTGGACTGGGATGTGAGGAAGTCAGAGAGCAGGGGTCGCTATTCCTGAGCTCATCTCCCTCTGCTCCCACCTCCCCTTCCCTGCCCAGCAACCACCCCAAACGAGCTCTTATTCTGTGCCCAAGTCCCCAGAGAGCACTTTGAAAACGTTTACTGAGCAGAGCATACAGAAGAGGATTGATATCAGAGTTCAGCAACAACAGCCAGTAGGAGAAGGTGATGGCAGAGTCTGGGACGAGGCTGGACCGGCCGGTAACTGCAGCTTCAGTGGCCTGAACAAGAGCAATGCTTGTGTAGGGTGTCCAGCAGACGAGGAAAGCTGCGATGATGAGAAGAAGCCGCACCGCTCCGTGACGATGGTTCTGAGCAGGTGGTTGGAAGGAGAACAGACGTCTGGGTGAAGTGTGACTTTCAGGAAGAACATGGTTGGTATTCTCTGCTTCCGAGCTGAACTGAGACACAAACGCTCCGTTTATGTGACAGATCAGTTTCCAGGGACTCCTACAGTTCTGGTGAGCTGAATCGCTTTGATTGCAGGCAGAGCAGGAGTTGCCCCGGCGCTGGACGGAGTCCTCCAGGGTATGAATCCTCCTGGCGTGGCTGTGGGCCACCTTAACAATGTTCACATAGCAGTAGAGGACCACCACGGCAGGTATGAGGTAAGAAAAAATAGCCATGAAGGCTGTGTAGCTGGGACTATTGGCCCAGTTGGTTGCACAGTTATACATTGGAACCATGTAGCTGATTGAGCTCCAGCCCAGAAGTGGAGGACTACAAGTAGCCAGGGCCTGCAGCCAGATCCACAAGACCACGCAGCAAGTCCTCCACAGGGTGCAGCGGGAGCTGTAGCGCAGGCAGTCCATGATGGAAAAGTAGCGGTCAAGAGCGATGGCAGCCAGTGTCAGAACAGAAGCTGTGCAGAACACGGAGGAGGTGTAACCAACAATCAAACAGAGCTCCTAACAGACAGGAGAGAGACAGAATCTCACCACAAGGACAGTCAGCATAAAACCAAAACATGTCACTCAGAAGACACTTACAGGACACTGCATCCATCTGTGGTTCATGACGGACAGAGCGACAAAAGGCATCACTCCGATACCCACCAGGAGGTCACTGATGGCCAAATTCATGATCAGCACAGACGTCACTGCATGGAGGGTCCTGGTGGCAGCAACGATGACAAGGACAAGAATATTTCCTGCGCACACAAACAAGCAGATAATGACTCAGCAATTAAAATGATTGGATAAGACCAGGGGTTCACAAACTTTTCCATGCCATGGACCCCCCCCAAACTGCATTAACTTCTGGCTGGGGACCCCCTTGCAAACCCACAAACAATGCTACAAAATATGTAAAGAAGCATCAACTTTTAGAATGTGTTTTCTCACTTTTATTCACTATTCAAATCATTATTACCTTTGTTTAGCATAAGAACTGTATTAACATGTTTTAAACACCTATTATATTCTCACTGAAAAAACAACTTTTCAACAAACCGTTGATAGTACAGAACCAAAAAAGTACATTTTATTTGTAGCTATAGTGCTTTTCAGACATCACAAAAATAAATACATACAATAAGAGCATAAAAAGCCTACAATAAAACAAGTTAATATGAATAATAAAACTTTAATACATTTAGCCAAAAGCTTGTCTGAACAACAGAGTATTAAGCTGCTTTTTAAAGAACTCAACAGAGTCAGCCTCATGGAGACAGGGTGTTCCACAATCTTGAAAAAACGAGTCCCCTCAAGTTTTAAACCTGGTTTTAGGAGCCTTCAAGAGATTATAGCATGAAGACCGAAGATTGTCGCCAGAAGAAAGAGTCAGCATTTCTGTAACATATTGAGGTCCGTTGAGAGCTCTAACAGTCAAGACTAAAATTTAAAAATCAATTCTGAATTTGACAGGTAGCCAATGTAAAGAGGATAAATGTGATGCGAGTCCTTCTGTTAGTATCTGTTAAAAGCCTCACTGCAGTGTTAACTGTAAATGAGGGACTGCAGATTTGTTAAAACAGTTACAAGTCTACACAAGAGATAAAAGCATGAAAACAAACCTCTCTTAAATAACATTTCAATACATTATGAGTCATATTTTAAAATGATTGAAAAACTGATTTGGTTTTATGATTTTAACTTATTAGATGGAAATTTAAAAATTTTCCTTTTTTTTCTCATCTTCCCTCTAGCTTTCTGAGCCCCCCCCCCGTTAGTGCCCTCACTTTGAAAAACACTGGATTAGACAACCGCAGCCACATTTTCAGCTGTAACATATAATGCTAAATAAGTTGATTAAAATTTAGCTGAACCAACATATTTTACTTTTTAATTTACTAAAATGTATGCAATTTCCTTTAATTATGACTTCAGAAATTTTCGCAGTTAAAAGCAAATATTAATTTTTCTCTCCTGCACCTCAAAAACTGACATTTTATTCAAGTTAAACATTATTTTAGAGGTCATAAAATACAAATCTTTGATGACTTCTGGTAAATCCAAACGATTTTACGATGCAGTATTAACATTTTCCACAACTACAGAAAATAAGCAGTCAATATTGTTATGCCTTCAATTTATGATGTATTTTTAGAAAATAAAAAATTGTATTTTGTAAACTGGGAATAAACAGTAAAATGCTGTAAAAGTGGTGTTTAAACAAAGAGATGTCAGATTTTACCCAACACTGCGCCTGAACACATGAGCACCACGAGCACCTCCAGCAGCGCCTGACTCCTCCCGGACAAGCCGCCCACAGAGTCCTCAGGCCCGGTCCTGTTGGTCCCTGCACCCTGCTGAGAGGAGCTGAGGCCATCCAGGTCCTCCATCACCCGTTCAGCTAAACCCTCTCCTCACATAAGTCCTGCACACATGCTTAAAGGAAAAATAATCCCATACTCCATGTGCTCCCACTCCGATCTGATCAATGTGAACAAAGTCCTTTATTTATAAAGGAGAGGGAGGAGATTCATCAACATCTATTTAACCCTTTCAACGCTTCCTTCCTAATCCGTTTTATTTCAAAAGGAAACAAGCATGAGACATTTTATTTAAATGTACATTTAATATTACAACTTCTCCTCAATCTGCAATAAAAAAAAACTTTAAATATGCTAAAACAAGAGCATTATTTGAATATGTAATAGAGTGTGAACATCATAATGATCTGAAGCAAAAACTAATTGCTCACATGAGCGAGACACAAGGAGAAGATGTCTATTTATGTTGCTGCTCTGCCAACATGGAGACGGCTCCGGTTAATTTCACAGCAAGTGGAACATTTGGCTGTAATAACCAGAACTGATCTTTATTCATGACTCCTGTTAAAGTCACAGGTGTACTGATGACTGGTAACCACACAGAGCCCTCAGGAAACAGAGTCCAGGCTCTGAAGAACAGAGTGTCTATAAAATAATGTCATTAAGCCTGTGGAAAACCATCTGGTGGTGAGGAGTCCTGTCATGCTGCTCTCGCTGCCTCAGTTTTTAATTGTCTTTTGAGACGGTTTCAGAAGAAGCAGGGCTGAGATGCTGCCGAGTGTATTCCCAAACCAACAGAGCAGCGCTCACGTGCACATTGAGTGAGCGGATGACCCCTTGTTGGGGGATTTCCACGCACACGTCCAACATCTGGAGAAAATTTGCAGGAATGCCTTCTCGTTCATTGCTGCAATAAAACAAAAACAAACAAAAAAATGTAAAGTGTGGCAAAGTAGCACAGAAGATTTCCAGTAAATATAATTATTATAAAAAACTAGAGAATTTTCATTTTCTGCAAAAATGCAGTGTAAATGCTTTACGCTGAAAGATTGTTCATGAAAGCTGCTGAAGAAGCTGAAAATATTTGATAGCAAAACTGTTAACATGAGTTCAATTTGAACACTTTTGCTCAAAGTAGGAAAACAAAAGCAGTGAGTAGTTGTAGGAGGAAGGAGTTGAAATTAGCAGACAGAGAACAGAGTAAAAAAAAACAAAAAAAGGGAGAACCAACACTTTACAATTTGCTGTAAAACAGCTAAAGCAGGCAAAATTAGCAGAAAAATAGCTAACAAATAGATGACAAAGTTGAAATTAACACAAAGATGTAAAAGCTAACATTTGCTAAATTAAGCAGTAGGTGAATTTAGAAAATTGATTGATCTGATTAATGATAGGCTAGCACCAGTAACTGAGGTCGGTGCTAATGCTAGTCGCTTGCCTCCCCAATTAATGCCAGTTTATGCATGCTAATCACTAATCCATGCTAGTCGCTAGCCTCTCCAATGCCAACGCCAGCTTATCCATGCTAGTCGCTAACCTCTCCAATGCTAACACCAGCTTATCCATGCTAGCCTCTCCAGCGTCCTCTCATGATAACGCAAATGAATAGTCTCCTTCTCATTTTCCAGCACCGGCCTCTCAGTTACAGGGGCCGACCTATCATTAATCAGATCAATAGCTGGCTTAGGAAGAGATATAGCCTCCTGCTACAAGGAATGTAGCAATTGCTGGTTGTGCAATAGTCTTACTTTTGGCCCTCACACCGCACCATAGAAATGAGCTGAACGTTTTGATATATGAATTGTTGAAATAACACAGTATTGTAAAGAGTTAAATACTGAAAAACATACGGAAGAAAAATTTATCATCTCAATAACATTCACACAATTTAAAAGATTTAGTGTTTTTTTTTGAAGAAATGCATATCACCCATCTTAAGTGATACTTTTAGCCACCTTTACTAAAAGACATCTAAAACGTTTCAATCCAAGAGCAGTCCACTTTGTAATGAACAGAGCGTGAACACCGCTAAATACCAGCTGTGCAAAGTAAACACAAAAAAGGTAACGAGCGTTTGTCATTTATTCTCAGCAACCAGCCACACAGTGAGGAAGCAGGAAATGGATGAGTTACATTTATCCTGAGTGAAAGTGGATCAGACAAGAGGGAGCTGATGGGAAATTAGCACCGGGTCATGCTGTGCTGAGAGGAGCACAGCTGTGAAAGCGGCACAGAGCGCGCTCACACAGAAGGCGCCTACGTTAACGGCACCGCTCGGGTGATGGTGACTGAACTGAGGAAAACAAAACCACACCAAGTTCAGTATCAGTCTTTTCCTCACTGCCGCGGCAGAACAAATATTTCAGCTTGAACATGTGCAGCAAAGGGCTCTTAGTTGCTGCAAATATGGAAACCAATGAGAAAACCAACAGAGGCCACGAGTCAGCATTTAGAGCGACACAAAACAAAGGTTTGTCTGTCTCCTGTTTCTAAACTCGTATCCTTTGCTGTCTTCAGGGAGAGTCAATTATAACTGAGCATGCCCTGACAGGTTCTTAAAAGAAAAAAAAATAAATAAATAAAATTAACAGGCCCAGAGGGGAATCACACTAAACAGGTGAAAACACTAAACTGCAGCGTCAGCTCACAGCTTCATTGAAGTGAGTCACAAGGGCAAATTTATGCACAAATGACTGCTCTGTTGACGAAAAGCAGCACTTTTTATTTTGTTGTTTAGTTTATTATATTTATTGCAATCATACCCCAAAAGTAGCAGTGTTTTCTCAGGGAAGTGGTAATCCTGGAGGTTGTGACTGTTGGCCGTCTGCTCCACTCCAACAATACAGTAACCCTCACTCTTCTTCCCCTGCAGGAAATCCGAGAGCTCCACAGGCTTCACCTGAAGGGCAGAAACAAATTGAGAATTGGAAATACGTGCAGGTCTGACAGGTCTCTGAGCAGTTTTCTTTTTTCTCAGGAGAGGTTGTTTGTAGAAAACCATCTCCCTGTTGCACTGGCTTCTTATCACCCAGCTGTTCTGGATGCTGGGAGCTTGTCATTTTTTAATAGAAGACAAATTTTGCTTAAAAAAAAAAAGTCTGTAAGTAAACATGAAACATAATTTGCACGCATCACCTCGATCAAAGGAAGCCAGAGCTCAGACGAGACACTCAGGGACTGGAAGTGTTTGTCATTGATATGATGGAGGCTATCCAGAACCAGAGCTCTGGCACCGAATATCTCACATGTCCTGCAAAGACCTACAAAAACAACATCATCATCAATTTCATTCATAAAACTTGGGCTGGTATGAAATAGTCCTGTCATGGAAAAAAACAGGACATTTTCTAACATTTATAGGAACTATAGTCATTACAGGCAATAATGTCTCAGCTTACAAAACTCTCTTTATGGTCATAAATCCAAGTTAAACACTTAAAACAGCAGCATTGTGAGAAACTTTCAAGTACAATTTCTAAAAAATAAAATAAAATCAAGCTAAGTTATTATTTTCATCATCCAGTAGCAATATACGTTTTTGAAATAGATATTTTCCTCTTCAAGAAAATACCGATTGCTTCGCCCACATACAGTAGTGCTGGAGGAAACTTGCAGACAATATAAAAAGTATGAGAAACAAGCTACACAGTCTCTGTCTCAGATAAAAAAAAAACAGATTTGGTTTAACAACTATTGTTTTACTCGTTTGTGCAAAATTTTAAATACAAAAGAGTTGCATTCATGCCAAAAATGCGAAAATATCATGATGTACAATACAGACCAAAAGTTTGGACACACCTTCTCATTCAAAGAGTTTTCTTTATTTTCATGACTAGGAAAATTGTAGATTCACACTGAAGGCATCAAAACTATGAATT
>JARVJO010000001.1:25052331-25082762 GCA_031762555.1 Cynodonichthys magdalenae
CCGGACCTGAACCCAATCCAGATGGTTTGGGGTGAGCTGGACTGCAGAGTGAAGGCAAAAGGGCCAACAAGTGCTAACATCTCTGGGAACTCCTTCAAGACTGTTGGAAACCATTTCAGGTGACTTGAAGCTCATCAAGAGAATGAAGAGTGTGTGAAGCAGTAATCAAAGCAAAAGGTGGCTACTTTGAAGAACCTAGATAATAAAACATATTTTGTTAAGTTTATAATTCCACATGTGTTAATTCATAGTTTTGATGCCTTCAGTGTGAATCTACAATTTTCCTAGTCATGAAAATAAAGAAAACTCTTTGAATGAGGTGTGTCCAAACTTTTGGTCTGTACTGTATTTGTATGAAATGTGCAGAACACACCTCCTAAATTGGTAGGCTTGTCGATGAGCGAAGCAACAACCAGCAGGGCGCCCTGCTGTTTGCCGAGCCGAGCAGCTCTCTGTGAGGGAACCAGCTGAAGTTCTGGTTCCTGATCCTGGATGCCTAACCTCCAGGGTGTGATCTTCTTCTGCACCTCGGCCCAGCGCTCCTCCTTGTCTTGTTCGCCTGGAAGATGAAACACCTTGTTAGCTTTAGCAAGGAAAGTATCTGTTGGCCTCGTGGGAAGCAGCAGAGAGTTGTTCCTGTACCTCTGTCCTGCTGAATCCAGTCTCCAGGCTGGAGCTGGCCCAAGTCAGGAGCAGGGTTTCTCAAAGGACATGATGGATTTTTAGAAAACAAAGACAGCTTCTCAAACTTCCATAGTGGAATCCACTCGTCATCAGCCACCTCTGATAGACTGGGAAAAGTGTAGAATATAGTCTATGAAAGGAAAAAAAAACAAATTGTGTTTTTGCACTTTATCAGGTTTAATTTAAATATATAAACTCCAGCAGCTCACCTCAACACTATAATCTCTGACTGGATGAAAGGCACCAAAGAAGAAGTGCCCCTGAATCTTCACCCAGTTCTTGTTGGCATTTCTTAAAGGAAATAAAAAAAAAAACAAAAAAAAACATAATGAAATAAACCTATTTACACAGTGCAAAAAGACATTTCTTCTAAGTGTTGCTGTGCTCTAACCCAGAACTCTGCATGGCCTCAGCCTGGTTCAGACAGGCTTTGACCACAGAAGACATCCCTCTAAAAGCATCGGCCGCCTCTGCCAGGTCTTCAGCCAGGCTCCACACCTTCTTCAGAGCGAGCAAGGCGTACAGGCGCACGCTGAAGTTGTGACTGAAACACGACTGCAAGACGACGTCCAGGGCTTTACGCAGCTGCACTTCCTTCAATTAAACACAGAAGATAGAAAACATTATAAACCCTAAAAACCGAGGTGTAATGATAAGGTGTAAGGTTGTACCTTTTCCTTTACTTGTGGGATAATAACACTAAAATGGATCAGAACGGACAGGAAGGTGCAGACACTTGTTTTGGTCTGTTCATGATCCTGAAAAACAAAATAAAAAAAATAATTCGTTTCTGATACTGTTTTTTTTTTTTTATTTCTCCTGACAGACGATTAGAAAAAATGCTCACCAGATTAAAGCAAGCCCAAAATCTGTCAATGTGTTGTGGATACTGGACCAGGATTAGAATCATCATCCATTCTATCAAGTATTTCACGGAGGGTTGGTTGCTGCAGAATCCAGCTTCAAACACATGGTTCAGCAGAGAGGAAACAAACTCCTGCACAAACATATAAGTTTTTTTTTTATTTTCTGAAAGCAGTTATTTCCTGTGAGGATGTCAGAGAAACTGTTGCGTCACCTCTCTGAGTTTGGGCAGCACCAGCAGCAGTGTTTGCCAGACTCTGTTTTTGACCCGATGTTGCAGGGAGTTACTATGGTAACGTACTTTAGACTTTGATATGATGTTATCCTGTGGAGTGGAGAAGTGAAAAAGATAATGGAGTTAAATGCAGCTTTTTATTTTCTTGGGAAAGCCCCATAAGTGGATAAATAAACAAAAAACAGGTGGCTATCAAAACAGAACCAGCCTCATTATTTTCTGCTCTGATAACCCGGATTATTAAAGTATAAATCACTGTAAATTGTGCAATATAACATTTACAACCTACATATTGGCCAACTATTCTTAGATAAGAAAGAAAAATATATCCACAAGGTTTGAGAATTGATTAGTTTTAATATTGGGATTGTCATTTCCAGACAGACTATGTTCAGTGCAAACAAAAAAACTTCCTTGTTACTTTATACAACATGTGGAAATTATTATTTTGAACATCTGCCCTTTATTGTCCTTTAATTTGATAAATCAAAATGTGTATTTATTTGGAAAATATAAAGTAAAAAGAAGAAAGCTGCCCATTTTTGTTAACAAAAACAAACCCTAACATCTAGAATATCTGAAGTTTTGGTGAAGGCCTTGATGATTTCAGCAAAGCAATGCCTGTATTCTAACAAAGTAAGATACTGTAATGGTAACGGTTTTGTTATTTAAGTTTATTTTCTTATTGTAAAATTTTGAACTCAAAACAGCTGATGGCTGATGTATTTTTGCACTGACACTGTATTAACACAACAAAATGCACCAAATTCTTTCATGATGTACACATTTTCAAGATTTTCTATCCAAATTTCCGGATTTTTCGTACCTTTTTCAACAACTGCATAACTAACTCCTCTAGGAGTCTTTTATGTTGCTGATTAGAGGATTCCAGGCAGTTAAGAAAAGTCAGCACACACGTGCGAGGCAGCTGATCATCCCTGTTGTCACTGCAAACCAGGAGGAGAAGTTCAGCAAGAGCGCCCTCTAGTGGTGATCATTATAACAGCCTGGGAATGACTGAGCAGCCACAGAAAGATTTTACTCACCAAAGAACTGCGACATTAGCTGCACACTTTTCACCAAGCTGCTCCACATATATTTGGACATCAGAAATGAGTCTTTAAAACAGAAAATAAAAACGTTTCAAACAGCTTTGACAAACAAGAAAAACTGAGAAAGGCTGCTAAGATTTACCGCTGATCTCTCCTAAGGACTGGTCCATAAACACAGGCATCAGCGACTATGTTGATGTGGCTGAAAACGCTAGAAAACACCATGTCTGCCAGCTCACAGCTGCAGGGGTCTTTGGGCAGCCATGTCTGACAGCAGTGCTGAAGCAGAACGCCAAACACGCCGCTTTTTAACTGAGACAGTTCCAACAGTTCTGAGGCAACCTAAAAGCAAACGTTTAACATCCCAAAATTACGTGAATGTGATGATATGGAAAATGTGAAATATTCTAGTTTTCTGAGCTTTCCAGTCTGTTTCGAGTCACCTGTTTGAGAGCGGCCATGAGGGTCGGAGCCTCTGCGTGCGTCAGCTGGAGGAGTTTGTGCTGAAAGGCCATGGAGATAAAACCTTTTAATGTTGGCCAGAAGTCATGAGCGTTAGTGCTGAGCGCCTGTACGAGCTCCCAGCTCAGAGTCACTGCCTGCACACAGAGGGCCTCCTCATGCTGCAATAACTGGAATCAAAAGACAGAATATTGTGTGAAAACCGTGTCAACATTCACAATACTGATATTTATTTTTCTGTATGTTTTTTTGGCGTAAAGTACTTCTTAATACTTTCTACTATTTAGTCATAGCATTTAGCTTATGGCTAGCAGTTTTATATTGCATTTAGCTAGCATTGTAAAACTTTTAGCATTTAGGTAACTGTTTGCTGATTTTAGCTAGAGTTTTCCTACATTTAATTAGCCTTTTGCTACTTTTATCTAGTCTGAAAGTAACATGTACAATGAAATCCCAAATCAGGCTAAGAAAACTGGTCCAGGACTCAGACTTGAATGTTTATTCTCAGACATATAAAGTTCATCACGTCGCAGCGCTGAACTCTTCTGCCTGAGAGCCAGTCATATTAGCTCAGAATCACATGTTCTTACAATGTTTCTAGAAAATCTTGTCATCACAAAATATCTTACAAGTCTTTTGGTATTTTAGCTCTTAGCTTTTAGCTAGCTTTTTGCCAAATTTACCCACCATTTTACTATTTTTCACTTTCAACTAATATTTTTAGTTAATGTTTCACAACTTTTAGCAAGTCTTCTGCTTCTTTTAGCTTTACCAATTCAGCTAGTTTCAGTCCTCATCCAGAAATGGGGACCTTCACTTGTGACGTCGCGCATATCATTTGCACACATTATCTGCTGCTTTCTCAAAAGATCGGACAGACGGAGTAGATTCTACGGAGTCAGTGTTAACACCGTAACAGAAAAAGACGTTCCTAGAGCAAATTTCGATGCATCCGACATCAGGAATCACAGGAAAGTTCAGTTAAAAATGTTGTCTTGAGGGTCGAGGTCTTCGACAGACTTGGAAAGCAGGTGGGATTGTTAAAAAGGCTGGCGTTTTCACCGATGTTTTATAGCTTAGCTTGTTGCAACAATTTGTGTTTGTGTGTTTTAAATCACTGGGGCCACCGCTTCTGCATTTTAAACAAATGTAATGGTGATGTTAAAAATTTGTGTAAGTATAATACTATCAACCTATGTGGGACTGACTGCAGTAGATCGCTGTATGAGGCTAGCATGGATGCTAGAAGTAAAGCTAGCAGTAGGCTACAGCAAAAAACAATAAGGTTTACTGTATGTTTATCAACAGAAAGTGCAGGGACAGGATCCGGGTGGTCCAGTGTTGGTCTTTTCCCTTTGATAAAATGTTTGGAGCAGACATTAAGTCCTTGGTTGCATCTTTTTCAGTCAAACTCAGCTCGTCCCATTGCTTAAATCCAGTTGTTAGCCTAGCATCTTAGCATGGGGAAAGTGATCAGAAATACTGCATCCACTGTTATAAGAACTGTAGCAGTGTTTTGTGGTCCTCCCGGTGGAGTTTGAGGCCGTTTTCCCGAATTTATTTAAGTTTAAACACAGCTAAACCGGCTGCTACGAGAGTTTGTACGTGCATCAGTGTCGAGCGGACATAGTCACGTGACTAGTGTTCTAAAAATAGCCTGAGTGAAGGTCCCCATTCTCCACACATAAAATGGAATTTGTCTGGTTAATAAAACAAACCAACTTCTAGCTGCTGTCAAATGTTTCACTGAAACTCGCCTGTGGCATCACGGTCTTCATGAAGTCCAGCGCAGGCAGCACCAGGTCACTGGGCAGCAGAGAAAGGGCCTCGATGCTGCAACTCAGAGCAGCTTTCAGAGTCTCGGGCGTTTTGGAAAACTCTGCAGACTTGGGAATTCCTGCAGCTTTAATCAGGAAGTTCAGACAGATCCACTGGTTCCACATAAAGCTGGCAGTGATGCGACCCCAGTCCTGCTGCAGAAAACCTTGTGCTTCAAGATCACTGTTGAAAACAAAAACGTGTTTGTTTCTTTATTCTGGCAGCACAATGACAGCTGAAATAGTTTAATCTATGATGAGGATTTCCACTAACTTTGAGCTGTCTATTAGCTGTGGTTTCATCAGGCATTTGTTGATGCTTCCCAGAGATGACGAACATTCTGAGGAAGTTGTCGAAGTGTAGAAGTAATGGTTCAGCGATTTCAGAGCAGAAATAACCTCGGGTTGTTTGCCAATCCCTTCCTGCTCTATAAGACCACAGACAGTGGCCAGAGAGGCCAAACTAACAGCTCTGGTCACCTGGTTTGTCACAGAAGGGATCTGGAAACAACAAAAACAAGCAGTCAGTGCTGAACAGACAAGCTGACAAGTCCAAAACCTTTCATGGAGTTACCTGCTGGGTTGGTTCTTGCAAGACTGCAAGGCTGTACTTGATGAGTTTAGGGAAACTGAATGGTTGAATTTTATTGCAGCACTTCACTAGCTGCCTCAAGACACACAGATACAGCTCTGCTCGCTCCACGTCAAACAGCTGGTAAAGAATTATGACACTCAGACATCAGTTTATCACTAGAGGCCTTTTTGCAATTGGACGGAGCAGATGATGTTACAAAATATGCAGTTTACCTCCTGTAGCTCCCCACACAAACGCCTCAAGATGAACTCCAGGATTGGATCGGCATGTTTATAAATGAGCTGTTTTAAGGCAACAGTTACATTATCTTCTGTGAAAAAAAGAGATACAAAAAGAAATTTAAAGAATGTCAAACTCTTAGCCAGAATGACACTGGCTTATGCACAATCTCATGCTGTATCTCAGCAACTACCACATCAAGTTTTAGCTTGATATCTGGAAAACAGACTGGGTTTTAACAATTTTAGTGTTTTTTGAGGTTGGTTGGCAAACATCTTGAATTGGGTCGACACCAAAATGTAATCAGTTGTTGACGTACATCCAGCAATTACTTTCTTAGAGTTTCATTAAAGGGGGGTATTATGCAAAATGGAATTTTTTTTAGTTTTATATCATGTTATAATGTTACCTCATCAAAAACATACCCAGAGTGTTGCTTTGACTCATTCATGCATTTTTGAGAAATCTTTACATCTCTTCTGGTAGCCATGTGGAGCTGCTGATACAAAGCTCCGCCTATTTACATAAAGCACCTCCCTGGAGCTCAGTCTGCAGCCGAGCTGCCGCCCCATAGAGTGCCCCTCCCCCCCACACAGCTCCACCAGATCTGGTGAAACTGCACGTCTGTTGACTTACTAATACTAACTGCTTCTCAGTCAAGACTTTTCTGATTAAAAAAAAGAAATGAAAATGCCTTTATCGAGGAAATGTATTTTTGGATGCCAAGCAGAATACCGTTTTTTTACGATTCCTAAGGACGAAATGACTTGTCAAAATTAGTTGGACTTTTCTCCTACGAAAGGTTGTAAATGACATGAAGCTTAAGTGGGAGTGTCAGAAACGGTAGGAGGTTCTTCAATTTCAAGGTGTTTAGATGATGCAAACTCAAATTTATTTTTGATATATGCAACATTTTCATAACAAATGAGGGTAACACTTACTTGATTGTGATATAGAATTGAACTATGTGCCTAGAAAATACATAATGCCCCCCCTCCCCCCGTGGTTTGATTACAGACCTTCCTCACCTCCTGCTCGCTCACAGCTCGGTTGTGCTGCGAGCTGCAGCAGTCGGAGCAGCAGCTGCAGGCTCTTGTCGCTCTTCCGTACAGGCAGGTAGATGTTGGTGCTGATTCTGCTCAGAGTTTCCAGCAGGGGGGACAGCAGAGACTCCAGGACGGTACTGATCTCTGCTCCCAGGTGGATCCGCTCCACGTCCACACACAGCAGAATGGCTCTGGCCAGCTTATCAGCCTCTCTGCAGTCAGGTAGCCTCTCAGGCTGACCTGTATGACGGGAAGCATCACATCAGAAAACTCAGACACAGTTATTCAGTTTATTTATGTCAGTGTCAAAGCTGAATTACCTGTACTAGCTGGAACCCGGAGATAGGAATGTACTTCGCTTTGAACATAATCTCTGATGGTTTCCTTTCTTGTGCCAACATCCTCATCCCCATCTAACATTCTGGGCTTAAAACTGTTTTCATGTTCCAAAAGCCAGGTACACAACTGCAAATGTGTAAAATAATCAGCTGAATGTCTAAAACATAACATTTCTATAACTATAACATGTGTCAACAGCAAACCTGATTCCAGAGCTCCGTCCCTCTACACAACGATTCATCAGCGCGGAAATGTGTCAGGAAACTAAACATGTCGTCCAGGGTCACTTCACTCTGGAATCAAACATTTTTACTTATTTTGCTTTTAAAATATACGTTAGAAAATTAAATCAAGTTGGGGAGGGAAAAAAAAGCAGAAATGCTCCCAAACAGACGGAGTCCCACAGACAGTTCTACCTTTGCTCCTTGTTTAAACTATCAGAAGCAAGAATAATAAAAGTTTTTAATGTTTTCTTTGTAATTGGAACTTTTTAATTAAATTAGAAAGTTAATTGAGTTTAGAAAAAATTGAATAAAATAGAAAAATATCTAACAACTAATTTGTTTATTATTTTATGTATAAATACCTTAAATTAAAATACTGTCAGTTTGAATAGAGACTGTCTTACCACTGCTGTGAGACAGAGGGCGCTGTTTAACAAAAAACACTGAGCAGCTCCTCTCAGCAGGACCTGATGGGTGATCATGGTGCACCGCAGCACTTCTCTGGAAAGCGAAAGGCACAAAATCATCCTCCCTGTTTAGAATAAAGAACTTCAACCCTTTTTTAACTATAAAGACAATAAGTTACCTGAGAGCAGAGAGCCCACTGTCCCTCAGCAGAGGACTCGGGGGGAGTTTGGACAGAGCCTGACAGACGAAGAGGAGGGGTACTGCGCACCAGTGCTTAGAGCCCAGCTGCTGAATCAGCTGAAACAACACATGACCTGTGGAGATCACACAATCAGGATTAAAAGAACAATTTCATCATGAAACATAAATCAACACTTTATTCAGATTCAATCTATTGCACCTCTCTCTTCAGACGGCAGGCTGCTGAAGAAGGTGGACATGAAAACCTGGAGCTTTACAGCCAGCTCAGGACAGTCTCCTACACTCTGACCGGTTGACCTACATGCAGACAAAACCTGGGTTAAAACTAGTGGGAAGATAATAAAATTATTTTTGAAAGAATTACAGGCAACACAGCGAACCAACAATAAGTCCAAGTTTTGCCTCTGCTGCCTTTTTATGTGGTTTGCATGTTCTTCCTGCACATAAGGAGGTTTTCTCCAGGTGTTCTGTTTCCCTTCCACAAACAAAAAAACATGCATGTGTCAAACTCGAGTCATCATTTGGTCCGTGGGTGATTTCCACCAGCTATTTTTGTTTTTTTTTACTTCATTCGATTTTTAATTAATTTTAAAGTTTAAATTTATGATTTAAGACAACAAAATAAACACATTTAAAAGGTGAAAGAAATACTTGTCCAGCCCCTGAGTTGTTGGTTTTGGGTAACCGTGGCCCCCGTGAGCAATTTAATTGAACAGCCCTGTATTAATGTCTCAAAATAAGCTGCTTTAAAGCCAGCATTGACCATAAACTACACCTCCCATAATGTTGTTGATTAGGTTACCTACATGTCATGTAAAATTTACATTTTACATGACATGATTTGTTATTTCTCTTTTTTACTTTTCTTTTTTTATATTTTTCCTTTTATTGTATATTGAATTTATTTTTAATGAAATGAATAAAGAAATTGAATTGAATTGAAATTTAGCTGCATTTTCGCAGGCTACTTTTGCGACGGACCAACTGTACTGGGAAGTGGGGCTTTCCTACTTATAAGTCGTAACTTTAAACTAGAATGCCCCTCCAGTGGGAATTCCCTGTCGTTAAGTGGGAGAGTTCAGAATTCATGACGGCAGCTACTTATCACAACTCATCAGTGAGTAAAACTCTTACTTTTACATTTAATAGTATTTCTTTAGTTTTTATTTCACATTTACTTAGTCATACACTTTTCAGCATTTATAATAGGTCATGTTAAAATGTAGTTTCTATGCAGGAAATACTAGGTAGAGCAAAGTTATTGTTGTTAGCTGAATTCAGCTAACAAACGTGTTTTTAGTTAAAGTTAAACACGAAATGTTGAAGTTAATTACAACTTGTCATTTGAGGGCCACCATAATGCTCATGTGGCCCCTGCTCTAAACTGTCCCCATGTGTCAGTGAAAGTGAATGTTTGTCTCTGTGTCGCAGCGTGTACCCCGACTCTCTTCAGTGACCTTGCATCAAAAAAGCAGGTAAAGAAGATGTTTTAAGTTCCTCACCTGCAGAACAGTGACATTTCAGAAAGTGCATCCATAAAAGGACCAACAACAAGCTGTAATGTAAAGGAAAAAGTTGTTTAAACTGGCAGAAAATAACTGTTTTTTTTTTTAAACTAAAATGACAGTAAATAGATTTTGCACCTGGGAAAAAGCCGAAGCAAAGCGGGGCTGCTGGAGGACCTGCAGCTCGAGCAGATGGCACACTCCTTCTCTCATTAAGGATTTATTCTCACTGTGGAACATCCGCTGATGCACACACAGCAGCCAGGACGGGTGGAGGAGGCCCCGGCCTGAAGCTGAAACACACGCACCAGAATGCTGACATTTCCAAAAGGTGGGAGGTAATGTTTAACATTTAAACAAAAAAAGTTTTGATCCATCCTTCTTTATTCAAACAATTTTAGTTTTACCTTGACTGTCATTCGCTGCTGTTTGGATCAGTGTGTCTATTCTGTTTAAAACTGGCCGGACAACATGAACCTGCAGAGAAACAGAAGAAAAATGCAACAGAATATTTCAGAAAAGGTCAACGTTTATCCCTACCTCCAAAGGCAAAAGGCAATAAAACTCAGGCATAAAAAGCAACATTTCCTTTAATTCCCACCTGGTTTTCCTCCAGAGTTTCCATCACCAAAACATAATCTTCCCAGAACTCTCTCAGCAGTCTGCTCTGGTCAGGGGCCCATCTGAACAACACCTCTGCAACAGTGTCAAAAACAGTTATGAATAGACATAAAAATGAAAGCTGACAGGATGTTTTGATTTATTTTGTACCTTCCTCTGATGCAGACAGAGGACAGTCCACCCCCTCCTCCTCAGACAGAGCTGCACATCTCTTCAGCAGGTACAGTGCCCTCTTACGTGACACGCCATCTCTGTGGACCAGTCCATCCTGAACCACCCTCCAGAACTGAAGGGACAGCCGGGGATCCGGGGAGCCGCGGGGCTTCAGGAAGTGGTCTGACAGGACGGTGAAACACAGCAGGGCCCTCTCTGTGGCCCCCGGGCTGTGCTCCAAGGAGTGCCAGCCGCACACATCATCCAGGATGCACTTCAGGATCCTGCCTGACCTCTCACCGCTGCAGCAGTTCAATAACGTTAAAATAACTCGGACTGTGATTCTGGAGAGCAGCAGCGCGTCCGGGAGAGATCTGATGCAGGACAAGGCGGAGTTCAAGGTGCTGGATGTAAGCTGTTCATCCGCTGTAACAAAAGGCATGACAGCTGCTAAAACTTCAGCGGCGACCTGCTCACTGAGATTTCCCTGAGCCAGTTCGTCCTCTGACCGCTGGAAGGACCGCAGGGCGGATAAAATAACTCGCCTCCGCACCTTTTCGCCGCACAAAGCGACGCAGGCACCGAGAAGTCTGCAGGCAGCTGCGGTGCTCTCCCTGCACCGCGTTTCATTGTCTGCTTCCGCTGATATTCTGGACAGGAAAGGTAGACACTTCGACCAAATGACCGAGTCGATTTTTTCCTGAATGATGCGTTTCTTCGCGTCTGTAATCGGACTCGAATCGGAGTCGGACAGAAGAGGTCCGAGTCTTTCAATGAGAGCTGTCAGCGCCTCCACACGCTCAGTCTCCGGCCAACAAGTCTCTCCCGGCCAACAAAGAGATTCAAACAACACGTCGTAGTCGGGAGAGCTGCTTAGGACCGCGTTTATTAAAACAGAATACATTATTTAATGTTACACTGTCCCGAACAAGCAAACTTTTAGATACCATGCAGCCGGCTTTTCAGCTCAAAGTTGCTATCAGCTGCACGTTTTCCCGAAGTGGAATGTAAACTTCCGTAAACGTCATCTGAAACTCTCGCGAGAAGTGTGTACGAGAGTTCAGTGATCAACAGTTCAAACCAAAAAAATTACGTTTATAAAAACGATTTATTTATGCTATGATATATACTTTATTATAAAAATCTATTTTCAACAAAAGTTAGGTGTTCAGCACAGACAAAAATGGCTTCTTTCCCCCCCCAGTGTTTAAAGTCAATTTACTACTGACCTCATACTGGCCAATGAGTTTATATGAATCACCAAATACAAAATAGTAAAAATGTCTGAAGGAGAAAAAAAAATGGATAAAGGATTTTTGTTCATGTTATATACAAAAATTCCACAGCTTACAGAATACCGAAATAGTGTTCTACAATTAATACTTTTGTAATTGTAATTGACATATGTTGTGACTTGGCGCTATATAAATAAACTGAATTGAATTAATTAAAAACAAAGGATTGTACAGAAAAGTAAACTTTGGATGAATGCAGGGCCAACTGTCATCATTATAAAAGACTAAATAGTGAAAACATGACAAGATAATTCACAAAACTGTATATTATGAAAATGATTTTCAAAAAAATATAAAACAAATTTACAACATAAATTTTGAAATACAATATTTTGTACAATGGGTTTTGGAAATTCTAAACATATATCCAAAAGTATTTTTTATAGTATGATTAATAAAAAAAAAAAAGAATCCATATCTTACAAATGTCCAATTCAACAGAGATTTAAAATGTCATCATTTTATGCATTTGTACCTCACTTAAAACATTTCAGAAAATCTGAATAAGGTTGACGAATAAAAAAACACTGAGTTTGAACAGGTATATTTTTGTATGAGAAGTTTGTCAGCTATTAAAATAGTGTACGTCATATATACAAAATATACAAAGTTTAATAAATATGTTTACTTGAACTGTCCTTGTATGACATTTCTATCAAACCCACACCTTTTGAAGGAAGCATGCCAAGTCTGTTTTGAATGGTGATTATGCAATATGAAGTCCACATTTGATTCAATCACAGACTTTCATGGGTCAGCAACAATTATGAGTTCATTTATACACTAAAAACAGTTCATAAGCATGAAACATGCTCAAAGAATGAACTCCAAAATCTGGTCATCATTTAATGTGTCCAGGGAGAGGCAGTTGGCAGACCTGCGGCCATAAAAGGAAGGTTTGGACCCGCAGTCCAGAACGGGGTAATAACTGTGATCAATAGAATTCGGTGCATTTGGCGTAACATCTGGGAGCCCAAAGGTGCAGCGGTGAGAAGAATCTGGCAGCAGTTCCATCCTGAGGGGAGCAGGAGGTGGGGAAACACAAACATCATTTAGACTGTGGCTGTGCTGATCCATACGAACATGAGCTCTGGATTTCAGCATCTAGAATAAAGATGAAGACAGCGTGTAAATATAAAACAAAACAAACACTCAGTGAAGACAACAATTTCATTATAAAAAAAAAAAAAGGTGCAGTTGGGATTTAAAAAAGTATGACAAACCTGTTTTAACATTTTGTTGCTTGATAACAGCCTGGGATCACTATCTGCAGGACACCCATTGTCTACTGTGAAGCCCAAAGACAAAGTTTCAGAATAAAAGCTGATTTGTTTACAAAAGTTGAATGAGGACAGTTACATTATTGATACCTGGTGACTGAGGTTCTGAGGAGAAATCTGGACAATCCACTGACACTCCCTCGAGAAGATCAGCCAACTGGAACATCCCATCAGGATCAAGAACGTCCTCTCGACTTCCAACACAAGCTTTGAACTCTACAAGTCAGTTTTTAGTTTTTTTAGCACGCTCTATAGATCACGACCAAAGAAGTGAATCATTCTCACCTTTTCTTTGCCATCGCTGATGTTCTGTTCCAGCCTTACTGCATGTGTAAGACTCGAAAGTGCAGGAGCTGCTGTGGCTGGTCGCTGGGCTCAAACACTTCTCTCCCTGATGTTGACCCTCACCCTCCATGGAGGTGGCCTCTGTGAAGATGCTGTGCTGACGGGCATCTGCTTCGATGCCCGAGCTGCCGGTGGAGCGTCGGGACAGACCGGGGCTGCTTTCGCTGCCGGGTGGGTCCATATCCAGGTCGTCACTGATATACGACTCTCTGTAACACTTTTTTTCTAAAATGAAGAAAATTTGCTTTAAAAAAAAAAAAATTGTGAATAAGAGCTAATCCGACAGTATAAAAAAAAAAAAGAAAATCCACAACCTGACAACTTACAGGAAGCAAAAAGTTGTGTTCTTTAAGATAAAAAAGGAAAACTTATAACTTATAAAACTATAAATACTTAAAGTTATAACTTTTTTAAAAACAAAAATATGATGACATTCAAATGAGTAAAAAAAATAAGATGTTTGCTAGAAACAGTGGACCTATAAACAATCAGGCTCTCCTTGCCCTAGTTTTTCCCCGGCTCACCTTTGCTTGCCTCCAACTGACGGAGGTGTCTCAGGGCAGGCTGGAGGCTCAGGTAAGTCTGATGGCTGATGCTCAGGTGCAGAAGGAGGTGGCGAGAGCGGAACGAAGAGCCGGTGTAGTACACCAGCTTCCTGGCTGATGGCAAGCCATCTGGCTGGATCTCGAATTTCTTACCCTGAATGGGAAAACATATTTTAAATTGCAAATGCTCATTAAATAATTACAAGGACTCCACTTAATCTTTGCTAGAGACGAGGATAAGCAAACGAGATATACCAGGAAAGTTAGACGTCCAACATGTGACCAGGGGAAGTCGTAGAGCAGCTGTCGCATGTTGTTCACCTCCTATAAACACATAATAATTAACAGGTTTTTGAACGTGGAGTACATATTCTGCTTACAATGTATGTCAAAATAGGGAATCAATAAGTAACTATTTTCCTGAGCCATCTGGACTAGAAAAAAAAAAAAAAAAAAAAAAACAGGCCAAGGACTTCAAGATATCTCATAGTCTGTTGGCTTTCAAATCAGGCATGCCTGGTGCGCTAATCCCCCCCACCCACCCCACACCCAGATGGCCCCTGATGGACAGATCAAACAACTGACAAGCACAGCAGGCAACTATCTCCTGACAGACCGCCGCTGGTGGCAATCCTACACATTCCTCACACAGCTAGTCAGTCAGTTTATTAGCACTTCAGACACAAAGACCGGAGCTTTGACCCAACACAGAATTACTTTTACACACATCTGACAGCATTACTGTGCAACACCACCGCGCACAAATACGCACCTGATAAACCTGCATTCCTCGCAGGGTCAGACCGAGCAACGCCGTTCCCTTCTCCTCCTTTTTGTCCTGAAATAAATGAAAGATGAGGTGTCAGAAAGGCATCTGAGGCGCTCAGATAAGATCATTCTTTCACAGTTAAACATCTCTCCCAGTTCGTGCTGAGCTGATGATGCTAACACTTAATTTAAAAGGGAAAACATTACAGAGTAGTGGGAGCAGCTTTCAAAATATTACTCAGTAGATGAGTTGCTCAACATGAAAAATACTTTATTCGTCCAGCAGAGCTGAAATGAAGCCAATTTAAACATTTGAGTTGCATCTGTTATTCTATTTGGACCAAAAGAAAAACTAAACTGAAACTTAATCCAACTTCCTAATAATGCAAATGGACTATGCAAATAACTGTCTTTAAAAAGACAGGTATTTGTCTAAAGTAATAGGCAACTTTTGTACCTTTTGCAATCTGTAAAATGTGACGGGCACGTCCTCCAGTTGACACGAGTCTCTGATGAAGGCAAAGATGGCATCACGACTTGACATCCCCCACAGCTCCTGGTGCACCTTGGGCCCATGGCAGAGGAGATAGTTCACTCCACGCTTAGCTATAATCTGCAGAAAAATCAACCTTTAAGTGTTTCAGGTTTCATAAACATCAAAATGTTCAAGTGTTTAAAATGTAAACACTTCAGAGTTTTTAAGATTTCTAAATGTTGCCACCACAAAAAGCAAAACAACAAAACACCTACCCAGGGGGGAAAGTAATCCTTGGGTTCAAAGTAGGGGGTGACCTCTGTACCCTCAGGTTGCAACGGGTGATCACCGAGGTCAGCCTGGAGAGCGTAACCTGCCAGCTGGAAATACACTTCCTCCTGCTGACGACACTCAGAGCGTAGTACTCGCTCCCGCAGGTCGCAGTAGTATAAATGTCGTTCCTTTCGCTTACTGAATTCACAAAAACAAAAAAAAAATCTTAACTTATGGAAAGAAGAACAACTAGAGAAATGGCATTTCCTGCGAAAATGCTAGTGTGAATGCTTAATGCTGAAAACTTCAGCTGAAAGCTGCTGAAATGGAGCTGAAATTGCGTAACAGTAAAACTGTTAATGCAAGTTCAATTTGAAAAGCTTAAAGCAAAAAAAAAAGTTTAACTTTGCAGAAAAACTGTATTAAAGAGCAGAAATATAACTGAAACAGCAGAAAAGAACTGAAATTAGCATAAAACAAGCTAAAGTTAGCAGACACAAGTTGAAATTGGCACCTAGATGGTAAAAAATGTGTACAAAATGTCCAACATGCAAAAAAAGCATAAAAGTACCAAAAAGTGACAATTTGTTGTAAAATAGCTAAAACAGCCAAATTGTGCAGTAAATTAGCTAAAATGTACCCGGAAATTCCTAAATTAGGATAAGAAAGCATAATGAGAACAAGTTTGCTGAACTAAGCATAATGAGGCTGCAATACCAACAAAAATGTGAAATTATCTTAAAAAGCTAACTTTAGCTAAAATTGCAGCAATAACTGAATATAGCATAAAGCAGTTGTAAAAACATAAAAAGCTCAAATTAGCAGAAAGTGCAAGAAAGAAAAAAAAGCAGAAAAATAGAATGAAGCAGTATTAAAGCTGAAATAGCTGAAAGAGCTAAAATTAGCAAAAAAGTAGCTAAACTTAGTATAAGAAAGTTAAAATAGCAGAACCAGAACAAAAGGTGGAGAGTGCTGTAAAGATTTAGAAACATTTTTGAAGGATTTTAAGGATGTTAAAAACAGCTCCATTTATTTTCAATGGGAAAAATGTGTCTGAAAAAGTGAAATAGCTAAAAAAGTATAAATAGCTGAAATACCAAAAGTCATAGCTGGAAAGTCCTGAAAGAGCTGAACGTTTTCATATACGAATTGTTGAAATAGCATAAAAATTGCGAAATGAGACACATGCCAAAAAACATACGGAAGAAAAAATGATCTCAATAGTGAATGCTTGTGAAGCGTTCACACATGGTTACTGGAAATAAGTACTACTGCTATACATAAAAGTAAAATAGTAGAGAGAAAACAGCATATGCAGAAAGACATACCAAAAAAGTCTCCCATTTTCAACATAGTACTGCACTTTGAGGAAGAGTAGCAGTGGAATGGGTCTCCTCAGTGATCCCTACAGAAAGAGATGCATCAGAATACTCTATTATATTTTAATCACACTAAACTAAAATAGATCAGAATGTAACTCGTGGAACTCCTTCACTGGAACCATCCAATTAACTGACTCATCAAATAGTTTCAAACTGCATTTAATCAACAATTTCCTCATTGACATGCTCAAAGACTTGATGCAAACAGATCGTCTTACCTTTCCTGAATCGGGCCTCATATCCTTAGAAAAGTACTTGGTGACTTTCTCTTCCATGTCTATAAATATGTGCTCATTGTCTAAAATAAAAACATGTAACCAGGAGATAGAAAAAAAGACAGTAAGGAAACAAAACAATAAAGTAACAGAGCATAAAATCTGCCTGACAATGGGGCTCATAAAGGGTTAAAAAAAGACAATGCTCTTATGTTTTAACAAGGTCAACAGGAAGCTGTGACATTGATTTTTCATTATGTATTCATTTTCTAATTCATACTCTGAAACATGTAAAAGTAAGTACTTAACATCTTTAGGATTTTGCTTCATATCCATAACACAACCTAGTGTTGGTTTAGTTTAAATAAGCTATAAAAAGCTGTTTGCTACCTGCAGAGTATGACTCACTTAATGACTCTGAGTCATGTCATAAGCATTCTGTTTGAACCAGATCATCCTTTTTATTCAACCATGCACAGCCGAAACACGTTCACCGAGCTGTTTCCCAACTTGCTCTTTCCATCAGCCACCTCATCTCCTTCCCACTCTGACTCACCCCTGCTCCCAGCCCTCTCCTCCCACAGAGGCCTTTGAGCAACAGTTGAGTCGAGCAGTCTGTATCAGGACAGCTCCTAACCCAAATTATTATTCTTTTTTCACCTCTACTCCCACCCTCCTCTTCCCGTCATCAACCCATCCCTCCTCAGTGAAGCAGCGGAATGCAAGGGTGCATTCCAGGATTAATGAAGTTAATAATGCAGGAATCCAGGCCCGAGTGATCGCTGAACCAACACCACAAAAAAAAAAAAATAATAATAATCAAAAAAAAAAAACAAAAGGCTGTTTGTTCAAGTGGTGAGCCACATGAGATTACTGAGGAATTTAACGTGTTTGTAAAACAGGAACACAAGAAACAGAAAGCTCAGGACTTTACTCAGCGGCTAAAGTGGATTATACCAATCGATTAGGCAAAGTAACCGATTTTTTTGTTTTGATGAAATGGCTTAATGGTAGAAAAGTTTTCCCAAAGTTACATAAACAAGTGTCATGCAGTAAATCATTGGTGGACGGTGTTAACAGGTGTCACGTTTGAGCAACTCCTAGACCGGTAAAATGTGGTTCCACACGGCAATTATCAAGCTTCTATTGCTGGGTTCAGCAGTGGAAGGGGTCCTTTCAGGTTCAGGGGGGCAACTCAGAGCGGACTTACCTTTCACCACTGTGAGGCCGAAGAAGCGTAGCTCTTGGATATCAAGAAGTTCCAAAATATGATTAAACACATCCTGTCCTGTAGTTTTTAACTGGAGCAAATTAAAAACAAAATGAAAACTCAGTATTTATTATTTGTTTGATTAAAAAAAAACAACAGACTTTTAAAGGAAATCAAAAATCAAATTGAGATTAAAAAAAAAAAAGCCTACCTCGATAGTGATATCCAACTGGTTTTTGTTGGGAAGGAGAACACAAATGCTTTGCTCCTGCTTGGCAGACGTAGACATGGTGTCTCGTAAAAGTCCGTTTCTGCTGTATGTGTCACAAACTGCTTCACACTTTTTTCTTTTTAATTGCTTCTTCTGTCCTTCGCTTTTTTATGTGTTCAAGCCAACTTCACCCATGCTGCATCTGAAAAGAAGTCAAAGCAAGATAAGATAACAAACAAGAGACGGTACAACGCGACGAAAAGCCAGCGGTATTAAAATGCACTGAATCTAGAGAAGAGTCAACTTGTGTGTAAGCTGACACTGAAATATTTCCATGTAAGGTGTGATTCTCTGCTCCGCTATTGCAAAAGACTTGACTGGTACAGGAAATAAAATAATAATCCCATTTTCAGACTTATTTATAAACAGCCTGAATTAACTGAATTTATCTACTGGGAGGAATTAAACACATTTGATCTTTTTAATATTCAGACAAGTCAAACTAGTCAAATGTGTCTCTGGTGGCTTAACACACCACCAGAGATGGACACGGCAGAGATCAGCCCGTAAGCCCCCCAAGGTCCACCTGAATCTTGTCGACCTAAAGCCCCAACTGGTACGTCTAAGAATCAATTAATCTGGTTAATTACTGCTGTGTGCCGACTCAGATCTCTTTAAATCCCACTCCGGATAACAAGCACCGCAGGAGAAAAAAAAAAAGTTAATTGACTAAATCAACTTGCTTTCAAAAAAAATTAAAAAGGTTATTTTTTAAAATGTAAAACAGAAATCATTTGGACATACTGCTAATTCTAACTATCCTTCCCTGCACTTGTGTAATCTTTGTTAGTTTATTTCACTCTTTGTGGGAAGTTAGTCTTTATATTTGAGATAAAACGATACAGGAGATCGACAAAATGAGATAAAAACCACAAAAACAAAATAGGAACAAGAGGTGGTTCCAGTGTGCAAAACAAGCTTTCTTACAAGCTTACAGAGTCCTACTGAATCCGATTTATGGACATGTTCAAACACGGCCTCGATGATGACAGGGTGTCAGAGCAAACAGACATTAAAAAAACCTGAAATTCCTGTAGCATGAACACCTGACTTAAGACACAGTAATACTGAACTTCACTTTATTACTGAAAAACTGAAATGGCACAAATCTCAACTACAAACCAAAATACTTAATGTAGATTTGAGCATCCATTACATAAAGTAAACACAAGACTAAATCCTGTGTATATTTCACTTTGTTGTTTTGCATATTAGAATTACTGTCTTGTGAGCTATAAAAATACAAAAGTTAAAATCAGCTGGACTAATAAAATAAACAGAAAGCAAGAAAACAAATCCCAGTTGGGCAATGCATCCAAGCTATTATTTACAAGAGCCTTGCATTTTTAGCAATGAGTTTTAGACAGGACGATGTGTTCAAGAAAACAGTTTTTTGTTGTAATAATAAGAAATATTAAAGAAATGTCCACAGATTGATATCCTCTTGTGGAGCCTCTAGAAACAAGTTGTGATGATTAAAACTCTCATTTTGCAATATGATCTCCCTGAAATGAGGGTAAAAGAAAACAACTTATGTCTTTACAACAAACAGCTGTAGAAACAAGCTAATCGTTAGTTTAAACCATGTTTGCTGACATCTTTAAAACAACTCCCTTTTGCTGCTGACAAGAAGAAACAAACCTGGCGTCACATGAGAGCAGCCATCTGTATGCTTTAATTCCTTTCCAAGACGACTTTAATCCTTATTTCGGAGCTCACTGCTGGCTAAGAAAAACAGCATCACCTGTCTCTGCACTTTGCAAGGTCTCTTAAGCATCAGGAATCCTTGCTGACCTCAAAAACCACACTGGAAAAAAACAAAAACAGACACAGGAGGATATTAGCATAAGGGAACACCGTGTTCGTTCATCCCAATTAAAAAAAAAAAACAAAAGCCTGATTTTTTTGTGTCTCTGACTCAGAGTTCAAAACTGTGAAACTTTTTTGGGTCTTAGCTTAGGTTAAATAAACACACTATTAAGTGAGATGAAAAACAGACACAGAACTAGCTAAAACAAGTTTAGAAAAATTGCGGTAAATTGATGAACTAAGTTAACAAGTCGACTAAGAAGCACTTACCACAAATACCAGCGAGGAAAGTTTTTTTTGTTATAGGTAAGTTTCAGTGATTTTTAAACTACTTTTTAAACCTAAATAAAAATTATGACAGAAGTTAGGACGCCCATGTATCAACATCCATCCTCACCTTCATCGTATGTTGCAAGATTTCTGAAAACCACCCTGAAGCTCCAACGAACGGACCGTACCATCTGGGATCATTTATAGGGGTGTGTTGTGGTTTTTATGCTAATGCTGGAAGGTTTATGGCCACTATAGGTACTATTTGAGATATGGTGTATAATTTATCGCATTTATAATAACCAAGGAAACATGTTTGTTAATGTTAATATTGTAGAAATCGTTATAAACAGAACTTACAACAACCCCCTATTTCTCTTAGCATGTTGAACTATGCTAATTAGTTGGACAGGCGCAAGTGTTGTGGTTGGTGGGACATTAGTTTATGCTACTGAATCATCTGAAGAAATCAACAACTGGATGATTATTTTACATATTTTTAAGATCTCTTTAATGTGCTTTAACTTTTCCCCTCATAAATTTCATTTCATGCAAAAACTATTTGAAATACACCACGCAAAACACTGCTTTTAATAAATATCTCATTCCAATATATTCTCTGCTTCACAAGCAAAGACCAGCTGAGCCCTTTTCAGTTTTGTGGGAAAAATTACAATCAGGTGTTTCAAAGCAGAGGAACCAAATCCTGATGTTTCTATAAACATATAATCTTCGACTTAAAATCATTGTTTTGCTCCATAAAGTCCTACAATTTTCTGTTAAACATGACTATATGCAATGACTGTAGAAATGTCCTAATTAAACAATCCATGAGACTGTGTGCAGAAGAAGCAATACTGGGATACCTTTAGTGCAACAAATTAATATTTAGTTTGGCCTCTATCAGTTTCAATTAAGCTATGACCAAAAATACTGCAATTTCTGTTAACACTTTCAATGATGACATCTCGTTTGATAATGCTGCCACCTGCAGGGTCATTTAATCTGCTGCAAAACCAAAGGTTGTTTGGGAAAAGTAATATTTATAGTGCGATTACCCGTAATGTCACACTCACTGGCAATTAAAATTAGCAATAAGTCTTTCAGTTCTCCTTCGAGCAAGGAACTAAACCGAAGTCAATAATCAAAACTAGACGTCATAAAATAAACTAATAGATTAAAACAGTATTTTTTGTTTTATGAAATAACTGGGACCACACTTTAATTTTGTCTGATAAAATTGTATTGACAGGCATTGTAACATGATTTCAGACAAATTCCTTTTTGCAGTTTACACCTCCCAAACTCAAAATGAACACAAAAATAAAAACAAATCGTGTAATCTACTTTAAAATATGCATATTTAATGGTAAAGTACAATGATATATTCATATATATATGTATATAAATAAACAACTGTTTAGGAAACAATTTCTAAATTCGACTAATACTTTCCAGTTTAAAACATAAATTATCACCAAATGATCAAATACTTTCATATGACAAGATTATATAATTGACATGTGCTTTTTCTGAATATGATCATTGTTGAGAACCCTTGTAACAAAAAGTCCTTATGTCAAAGGCAAAGCTTTACTCTCCCAACACCAGGCTGGGTAAATGTGCAGAGTCCTGCAACGGCAAAGAACGGCGATCAAAGCCAAACCTGCAAAATCTGAGCAACAATCCTATTTCAAATGCAATCTTTGCCTTAGAAAATGATGGAAAAGGTTGATTAAAAATAATTTCTTTTTACAAATGACCATTTGTAGTACAAAAGCTTGTAAAATGTAGTTATGGTGCAAATCAATGCAGTCTCTCTTAAAACTGGTGATAAAACATTTGCGATGCAGAGTGCAGTCATGTGCAGACTTGACTTGGGCCAGCTCACCAGAAACAGCCATTCCATTTTTGTAGCAGCTACATTTCCAGTTCAGCATCTTCAAATTTCTAGAATAAATTGGATTACAATAGTTTAAAAATGAATAAATACTAAACGTACAACACAAGATGGGGAATATTATTCCCCCCACCCCCCTTCAAAAAAAAAAAAATTTAAAAAATCAATGTTGAACAAAAAAATCATTATAAAAAAATTAAAACTGTGACGTCCATATCCATCAACTTTCCAATAAAACAAAAATTATTTAGTTGAAATGTTGAAAGTAATAAGGTTATATTTACAAAAAATTAAAATAAAATTATTGAGATACCACTATTGGAAAAACCTTTAATTGCAGTGAGGTATTTGTGCCACATTCCTCATGTCCAAGCGTTTCATTCTGACACAGGTCTACTGAAAGTACTTGAGACCTGCAACGAGGAAGAACTTCTCCAGGAAGATCTCAGAATCCAAGACAGCAATATGTGCAGCCCGGCCAATTAGGGAGTTGGCTGTGTTGGGTAGGGCGTGTATGACATCATATCTCACAAGATTACAGTCTTTGTTCTGAAGTACTGGCAGCAGCAGGTTCTCAATCATCTCAGCATACACAGGTCCTGGTAATAGAGAGTGGAAAAAGGCAAATAAAAAAAAAACTAAATACATTTGATGAATGTTGTTACAAATAAACAAGCGTCTTACAAACACGGATGTGCATGACATCAAAAATGCAGCTAATAATCAATAGATTTAAATATGTATTTAATAAACAAATGTTCTAATAATGCAATGATAAAACAATTTCATAGTGTGCATTCTAAAACACTTTAGTGTTCACCTGAAAGAAAACGTGGTTGTCAATACATCCTCAAATAGGTTTACCATGTTCAAGAGATAAAGTCTAATGAAAAGAGAATCAAAGTTTTGTGTTTTACGACACAATAAGTTCAGCAAACATTTTGTTGGGTTTTCAATTGTAGGATTGTGATTTGCTCATTCATTGGTTTTTATCTACAATTGTGTTCATTGCATGAAAGTACTTAATTTTTGCCCAGAAGTTGAATATTTGTAATTATGTTGCACGGAAACACTTTTTCTTCTTTAAGCTTTACCAAACTCCCTGTTTACCTGGACAGCTACTTTAAATCATGCACCTTTGTGCCCTTTGCTCGTCCTTCAAGTGTATACCTGAACCTGTTCCCTGTACTCACCAGAGATTACAATACCATCTACATAGAAACACATCAAAATGGAAAATGAAATAAAAAGGCAGACTGTGTCTTTGTGTCAAAGTTTCGGAGACTAATCTTCTGTTTACTTGCAAACAGAGCGATGTAAAATCTGAGCGACATCTTTATTTACTCCTGACAGGTCATTATATCATTAAGATCTCAGAAGTTTAGCTTCAACTCACCTGTTTGTTTGTCCTTCAGAGCTGTTTTGCACATCTCTATCCGTGCAGAGTGATAGGGAACATAACGATCCTGCAGTGACCCCACCAGCACCACATTTTTAAAATACTGCAGACCTTATAAGACAGATTGATGGGATAGTTATTTTTTCATACTGTATTCTAAAAAGCAACAAAACAAACAAACTGTGTGGTTAACATTAGCAAGGCTAACCAGATTTTTTGCTGAGTTTGTACAGGAAAGTTTGGCGGGGGTCAGAGTGATCACGACATGTCAGCTGCAGGAGAGACCCAGATTTTTTCCACTTCTGCATGAACCACAGTCCTGAAGATGGAGCAGAGTTTAAAGTTTGAATTGTTTTACTGGTTTTTATTAACAGAGAGAGAAG
The DNA here is from genome assembly GCA_031762555.1 of Cynodonichthys magdalenae. NCBI lineage: Eukaryota > Metazoa > Chordata > Actinopteri > Cyprinodontiformes > Rivulidae > Cynodonichthys > Cynodonichthys magdalenae. Next base: position 25,076,577 of record JARVJO010000001.1, read on the forward strand.
TCTGCAGACTAAGAGAAATTAAGCTAGGGTTTGTGAATTTTATTTCACCTGTGTTGACCAAAGCAGAGCTGTTGTACAGTGTGCCCAGGTGAGGTCCAGAAAGAGACAGGAAGGTGTGCAGCTTGCTCAGGTAACATTTAAACCTGGGCCTGGTTAGGACTGAGCGAACTATGAGGTTCCCCAATGAATGACCCACAAAGCTGTAAATTAATTATATGAAAGAAGAGACATCTCAATAGGAAGTCATCAGTGCTATCTTTGGCCATCTAATTTTAACATGCCCAAGTTTATACAGCAAGAAAGCAATACAAAATGGAAATTTTCTACAGCACAAATACAAACTAATTTAAAAGTTCCAATATTATGTAGCAACTTGATGAATAACTAATTTAACCCTGAAAGAAAAAAAACTGACAAGCCGTATCCTTACTTAACATTATGTTGCAGTGATACAAAACGTATTACCTTATCTTCGACACAGTGAGGTTGTATATCTGAATGTACTGAACAATTTCATCCAGAAGTCGGTCTGTCATTGACTCAAAGTCAGCAAATGTGTCGTTCTGTGGATCGAGAGAGTATCAGATGAACAAAATGGCTGTTTTAGTGTGTGTTAGACCGAGTTATTTTATCAGATTAAAACAGGCTTTCATCAGATAACACAGGTTTATACACGTCAACTCAAATGAAAGCAGAGTTTATAACTCACAGACCTGATTCCTCTCAGACATTAGGAAGTCTATACGAGCACCAGGCAGTCCGAGCTCAAGGTAAGTTTTCACAAGCCTCAGGTCTGCACTGTTACCTGAAGCAATGAAAAAAAAAAAAAGACGTGTTTTTGATTAAAAGCAAAATGACTGTAAATAATCAACTTTACTGTTGAGGATTTTGATGAAAACTGGTCCTACCATCCAGGCCATGGACACACACAATGAGATGAATGCCTTCTTCACAACTTTCATCCTCCTCTAAGCTGAAGTAGGGCACAGTGGATGCCAGCTCAGGAACCTCGCTGTATAAGAAACCAGGAAGCTTTAACTGCTTCATTTCTTCCTTGGCCTTGATGAACCTAAACATATAGAATGATATGCACTCAGAACTATTATTTGTAAGGTACAAAACAAAAAAAAAAAAATATATATATATATGCACTGATTTTTTCATAAAAAAAAAAAAAAAATTAAAAGTGACTCACGCTTTCATTTGTGATTTGGGTGCACATTCATACCATTGCAGGCTGGAACAGAAGGAAGGGGAGGAATAGGAGCATCTACCCAAACTATGTCCAACGCTGCTGGAGGACAGATTGGAGCACACAGGAGCTTTTGATAAATCCCTGGTTTCATAGAGGTAACCAGTGCCAAGCTGTTCAAACAGAAGACTTGTCTCTTGAGCAGCTCCAACCTCAGTTTGCTCATCATCAGCAACACCATTTAGAAAAGCATAGCCATCACCCTCCTCATAGTAACCATTTTCAATCATCTCATGTTCAGGCTCATCCTCATCCTCCTCAACCTGCAGCCCTGACTGGATTCCCAGTGTGATAGCAGATGTTTCTACAGGACTGATCTCAGACACGTCTGTGCTAGAGCATGAGCCAAAGTAGTTTTCAACCATCCCTCGTTTTACCAGGTCAGTGCTACTAGTGGCAGAGTTACTGGAGGCACAGGCTGTGTGGGGTTCACTTTGGGATTCTTTTAAAGTCCCAGATCCACTTGCTTCCTCCCCTCCAACTTCTGAGGTTCCTGCATTGATTGGTTTTCTAAGCTGGGAATCATCTACGCTTGCTTCAGTGTTGCTGATTTCGTCAGTTCTTTTAGTGACTTCCGCGGAGAACACTAGACTCTGCTCTTGGACCAAGACACTGGACTTCCTGCCTCCAGCTTCAGGTACACTGGAGGCCCTGGAGGATCCTTCGCCCTCATCATCTGAAGGCAGGGAGTTGATGGAAGTGAGCGAGGACTGGACTCCACTGACAGCGCTTGAGTTTTCAGGGAATAGAGTCTCTCCTATGCCACTAGGTTTTTGCAGTGTGCTTTGTTGAGCAGGCAGTGGAGTGGAACTCTGAAGAGCCTTCTCAGACTGTGAAACAGCGATGCTTAATTCAGGGACTCCTGTTCCTGCACGGGATCCTAAAACAAGCTGAGTAGCAAAAGAGCTGGGCTCACTTTCGATGCCGGAGTCTGAGAGGCGTGACGAGACGTTAGGGACTCCTACATCTGGCATCCTGATACACTCACTCTTTACCTTTATTGAGACCCCGCAAGCTTGGCTAAACTGTGCTTCCTCTTTACTTGGCTTTTCAAAGACTGAATCCACTGCAGACTGTTGAGAATCGCAAACATCTGTCTGGGAGATTCCAGGAATATTACTGCTGAGAGTTCCAACAGTTTGATTTGATAGCTTATCACCTTGGATTGAATCTTTACTTGTTTTTTCTTCACTTTGTTTTATTACAGCAGATAGCTGTGACACCTTTTGGCCAGTAAGGTCAACATGCTCATCTTTTTGTATTTTCTGGCCTGTAGCAACAGCCCCAGTACCTGCCTGAGGGTTGCTTTGAGAGTCCAAAGTAGAAACATGTTTGAAAAGAGCCTCATGGCTGTCAGTTGTGGTTATATTGTCGTCTGCAACAGTCTCATTAGCACGGTTTTCAAAATGTGTTGATGCTCCACCAGAGTCAAATGCAGAACTAGTATTAGTCCGTAAAAAACAATTTGAGTCACGTTGCAAAGCATGACTCTCCTCAACTTGGCTAAGAGAAGGCTCCTCTTCCTTGTACTTTGTGCTGGTGTCGCTATAGGGGGCTTTAAGATTCTTATAGCCCACTAAAACCACAGAGTCTTTGGAACCCTGTCTTATCAACTTCTTGGAGTTCTCAGTCTTGGAGTTTTTCTTTATTCTTACGGATTTGCCTTTGGACTTAGGTGGTGCTTCAAAATTATCTGGCCAGGTGTTATCCATGGGTGCACAACTTGACTCAGGTATGGGACTGGCAGCTGCACTGAGGTCTTTTGCATTGGGCTTCTCCATTTTACTTGAAACAGAACCAGTTTTCATATTGTGCACGCCTAACCAAGGTCCATCACGATCTAATGAAAACAAAAATCAAGTTGAACACAGTTAAACAATAATTCTGGTAAGGCATAAGAGGACATTTACATTTAATTCAGTAACAACAGCAATGACAAGTTCCACACCTTCAGTGATAGAATCCAGGTATCGATCCTCAAAGATAATTGGCAGAGAACTAACATCACCATCAAGGTCTGCACAATCCACTGGAAGTGGAGGCAAACACAAGAAGTAGCTGGAGCTTTTGATAGCATTAGTCATCTGTTGGTGACTGTGAGCACTGAAAACAAAGGAAACAAAGGAGTCAATAACTGAGATGTGAACAACCTGTTTCAGTCCAAGTCTGATAACATCTATAAAGACCAAATTGTCAGTACAACTTACTGAAGCTCCTGATATGCCAGAGCAGATTGTCTTGGATGTTCAAGACAAAAGAAAGCTTCAGCAAACCGTCTAACCTGTAAGAAAACATACATGTTCTTTTATCTAACAATGTTAGATCAATGTTATGCAAAAAGCATAGCTATTTACAGTTTCTTTTTCTTTTTTTTAAATGGCAAACTATTCTAAATTTAACCACAATGAAATTAAATGCATTGCTGCTAATCATCAAGCCTGCTCCCCAATTCTTATGTTCTTAAAAACTAATAAAGCAAGTCTATCACAAACACAATACTAATTAAAACATCACACAGTGTAGATCCAGTTATTTTGAATAAGTCAGTACACTTAAGTTCTCTGGAGGTTTCACTGTAGTTTAGGATCAGTTATTAGAATCAAGTAAGATTATTTTAAATTAAATATAAATCCTTTTACATTTATTCTGATTAAATAAGTGGAACTCACTCTTAGTGTGTGGTGCTCCATAGATAGTAGGCCAGCAATGTGCTCCTGCAGGGACAGGACTTCAACAAACTGTCCCCAAAGAGCCATGAGCAGAGAGCAGAGCTGAGCCAGGTTCATATTAACTAATTCTGCCAGCTCGTCTGGAGACTCTGCTTTTAGCTAAAAAAACCAAAAACACAACATAACTCAGTGGAGGACTCAAGTGAGGTTATTTCCTACACAAGAGGATGAAGTACAATCACTTAGAACTTTGTGTTAGTCAGTAAAGTCTGACAGAAAACATTCTGAATGCCTCAGTTGTCAAAAGAATAATTTGTTACAGACAATTTGAGGATTTTTTTTATTATGTAGAGCTAATAACCGAAGAAGTACATAATTATAAAATACTTTCATAGACCAGTTTTCAATGTCATCTCCTTAACTGTGAAGCAACAACTAAATACCTTCCAGTTGGCTGACAAACTATGTGCAGGCATCTACTTGCACCATTCTACCATAAATTGACACACCTTGAGTTACCTAATTTAATAAAAAGTTTCTCACTGATTACAATAGTTCCATTTACTATGCACCACAATATCACCACCACATCTACAAAAACATGGCAGGATTTCATAACTAAAAACGACTAATTCTGTTCATGGTCCTACAGACGTATACAGAGACAACAATCCAACAAATAAAAAAAGAGAAACATTCAACAAGTCTCACCTTGACTTGTTCACACAGCTCATTTAGCCGGGCCTCTAAGTCGAGTTGTTCTACAAAAGGGAGAAAAATTAAAAGTTGTTATTTAACTACACAAACAGGCACTGAAAATAAATCTGCAACGGAAGCTGAATTAAAAAGCTGTATAAGGCAGAACTGGTGCAGGAAGGTTTGATTTCTAAAAGACAGAACTAGAGAAAATTAGAACCAGAGTCAAGAAAACTTTTTTGCCCCAAGTTATTTTGTAAAGATGGAAAGATAGTATGAATGTATTTTATATAGACTACTAAAAGAAAAGATGAAAACAGGGTAAAAGGTTCTCTCTGGAAAGTGGGTCCTAAAAAGAGGTATGAAGTTTGTTTCATGAAGGAAACTAGAGCGCAGAAGAAAAATTAGAGAAAGCCAGGTTGATTTACGGTACTGAAAGGGTTGCGACATACCTATGTAGACGTGTCTTTCACCTCGGGGATAGGGTCTTCTGAGAACTCTCTCATATAGCACCTGCATGCTGGGCTTGGCTAGTAAGATTGCACATATAGGCATATTTAACCTTTTTTGTTATTTGGTTCTTTAGATTAGGTTAATATGTACCCACTTGAGTGGATTGCTAAGCATTGGTAAGAAAAGTTAGTTGTGCTTGCTAAATATATTTGGTTTTAGTCTAAGGGTTAACACAGTACTCTGTCGAGGTCAGGTATGATTTTGTTAACAGGGTTAGTGATATTATTAAACTAAGATCCCCAAAGCAGATAGTCAAACTGCTGTTTGTGAAGATTGTTTAAATGACATAATATGGTGATGTGTAGGGAGGTGAGATGACATGAGGTTACAACAGCAACATCTGCAACAAACACAGGCACCAACAAAATTCGAAAATAAACAATAGGGCAATGCCTACTATTTGAAGTACCTGTTTCTTTTTAGTGTTTGTGAATTAAAAAAAAGAAATGCAAAAATAAAATATTTCAAGTCTAGGTGGTTTTAGAACATAGAATATTGTACAATCCAAGCTACTCTGGTGCAAGTTAAAGTGAAGGCGAAGTGCAGCATACTGTACCTAGTTCCATACGATGGGAGGAGGGCAGGTCCTTGGTAACAGAGGTAAAGTAGCCAAAAAGGCCCTGATAGGCTATCAGAAGATTGGAGCAAAGGTTGTGGTGCAAACTGAAGGCATGCTGCAAACAGGGGTCAGACACCAGGAACGCCCTGCCCTGATAGACAACAAACCCATATTCATGTTAGTGATAGCATCAAGGGGTGACTGTTCTGCATCTCTGTTAAAAGTTACACTATAGCACTTTGGGGGACGCTAAAGCTGAATGACTCTCTGGTTAAATGTGACAGCTGTACAATTTATTTTCTCCACTTGTGTTGTATCAAGCATGTGACACATTTTACCAAACTTCAAATGCAATAAATGTAACAACTTTGAAAATTATACATTCCTAACAGCATATAAGATTAGAAGCATTTATATATATTAGGGGTGGGAATCTTTAACTATCTCACGATTCGATTCTGATTTTTGAGGCCACGATTCGATTCAAAATCGATTTT
>JARVJO010000001.1:25089726-25106666 GCA_031762555.1 Cynodonichthys magdalenae
TGGTACCACTGGCTGCCTGAGTTGCCCCCCGGGCTTCCAACGAATACGGTTCACCATTTTGTGTCAAACTGTCACAGTCCAGTAAGATCTGGCTTCAGCTACCGCCCACAGTAATCACTGATATCCACTGACTCACCTGAGAGAAACAACCGTTATGAATAAATACAGAAAATAGGCCAAATTTCATGTGTAACAAAGGACACTTATAGCAAGCTCAAGCTGTCTGTACAAAAGGCCCCAGAGGGTCTAACCAAGACTGCCATCTGTCCCAAACTGAGACACTCACAGAACACAGCCTGTTTTCCTTCCACCATTGAAAGTCATTTTAAAGCATTTAATTATTATTTATAAGTCAAGCCTAACCTCTTTGTAAAGATATTTTAATGGTAAAGAAATAATGAATTGCTACTTGATGTAGGTCACAATTAAAAATAAATAAATAAAGAAAAGTTACAATTTTAAACCTTCTGGAAGCTTGAAACAAAACTCACCCTCTCTGGAACAGGTCCACATTGTAGAACTTGTGGAGTTCCACAGAAAACTCCACTGTGGCCTGGACTTCAGCCATCTTGGTCTCTACAGGCAGAGGGGCTTCACATCATCTCGTATACACCTGTAGGCCTGCGCCCAAAGATATTAAAAAATAACAATTTAAATGAAACCAATTGCATTTTGAACTTTTTTGTTTTATGAAATATAAATACAAAGTGCAAAAAATCCCACAAAGTAAGCAAAGGGATCAATAAAGTATTTTTGATTTGAATAGAATTGAAAGTACTCTTACCCTAAGAAATTTTAAAGACAATTTTAGTAATTGCCATATACCCAGAATACCAACAAATAAAATCTAAGACAAGAAATATAGTAAGTACTAAGACACAAGACTCACTTTTGGTATTCATATATTTTTAGTCTAACTGGTTAACAACAAATCCAATGATAGAGTTTAGTAGAGCAAAACAAAACACTATTAGCACTTCAAGAATAGACCAGATATTCAATACTGTAGTGTTAGAAATAAGCACAGACAGTCATGTCTTTTAATGCAAACACTTTTAGCTTGGGATTTATTTAAAGACAGCTAATACAAATGCCATACTGATATTTCTGTCTGTAGCCAAAGTGAAATATCCCAGCCAAAAACATTTAAACAGGTGCTTCCTAAATGAGCTTTAACTATGAAAATGAATTAAACATCTACTGGACGTATTTGTGTCATTGAAACCATCCTGAACACAAAGGCTAATATGAATTTGACCTGGATATAAATATTTGATAAACACGAACAGTAATTCATTCTAGGAAAAAGTGTAATTGCTTTAGGAATTACAAATCAACAAAAATAAAGTAGGAACATATGGAGAACACAAATGTCAGTGGTTAAGCAGTTAAATTGTATCCACATCTGATATAAAACTATATTTGTTTCTCATTCTGACATTTAAACAACCATAAACTAATAAAACAATAATTGACAGCGTTGCATTAATCACACTGCCTTCTGAGTCAAGCTGCTAAGTCATTTCACAAACAAATGTTTTTGATGACCCTACTTTGTGACTAAATACTTAGGCCCATCAAGGAAAATATATGACATGATCGCCCTGCAGAACAGAAAATGTTCACTGATGCAGAGATGGCAAATGTTTACTCAACCACATAAAAGAACTCAACCATCAACAACAAAAAAAGAATAATTTTATATATTTAGACCTCATAAAGCACTAATATTGAATGTTAAGGTGTGGTAGCATCTGGTTTAACAAGTTAGACTGAAGACGGAAACTGTCAGGACTTTTTATAAAAGTTCTTCCCATACAACTTAAGGTGTTGATTTTAATATAAAATGTGCAGGAACCTGATGATAAGGGGTCAACTGGGCTGAAGTTGGTGCCTTTATTCAACGAGACAAGACAATAATCATCCGTTACACCATTAGAAAACTTCTGTCATCGGAATTGGGATATTTAGATATTAGGTTTGAAATTGTGTTAGTTATTGTAACAGAGAATTCAACGATAAATCACTGGCAAGTCAACTAAAAACGCCTTTTTATTTTTAGTGTTGCCGAGCATTAGTGCTAAAATGTTATAAAACAGAGCAACAACCGATGCTATTATTATGTACAGTATGCAAATACAACCGCAACACTTGGGCAACAGCTATTCAAATGAATGCAAAAGGAGAAAAAAGGAAACGTAAACTTTTTGCAGCTGCAGAACACGTCTTCTGATTAGGTTAGTCAATATCATGCTACAAGTAAAATCTAGCACTTATTTTAGCCACGAAGAGCTAAAATAGTAGTAAAACTGAAAGAGACCAGGCCTTAATCAATCGACGGATGGGTTCCTCTTTTTAACAAGTGATACTTGTTAACCGACACGAGACAGTTTAAGGAGAAACACGATTAGATTTTAGGTATATTAAGATTTTGATGCCAATAAATTAAAGCGAGAGTGGGAGTGATAAGCCCTGAAGTTGATGGGCTGAATCTCTGCACCGGTATCAGTTACAAGTGAGAAACAACGAAAATGTTTTTTTTTTTTAATGACCACATAAGCGATTCGAAAAAGTTATAAAACAGAATAACAGACCAAGAAAAAAAGTCTCCATGTACAGTCGCCGTAATGTTAGCCACCCACCGTCCAGTTGTCACTAATATTAGCCGAGCAGACAAGCTAATGCTACTCACCATTGAGCTCGATATATCTATGATTGCGCTGGCAAGCTAACATTAGCTCGCTAACAAACGTTAGCTTCGATTTCAGTTCTCTTGTCGTCCTTTGCGGGTTGCTGACAAAAAATAAAAAAAGACTTGTGTACGTACTATTTCACTTCCCCTTAAAATGACTGAACTCAGAAATGACCGTCCATGTAGCCGTCAGGCTGAGCTGTGTTTTGTAGGCAAATCCAGCTAACTGTAGTGTTCAATCTGAGTAGTTGACAGCAGGCGCTGCTGCAGCTGCTCCTCCTGCACTGAGCAGAGGCGTAGTAGACCAAACCCATGAACACCACCACCACCCAACACAACAACAACAACAATAATAATAATAATAATAATAATAATAATAAAAATAATAATAATATGTAGCTAGGCTATTCTCCAAAATTTCAACATCAATCTTGTCATTAACCAAGTTTTAATGTAGCCAATAAACTGTATAGGATGTGGAAATACAGTAGAACCAAGATCAATGCAAATTTCTCAATTGCTGATTGTGGTCAACTACACACCTGTGTCTGTCACTCTCTGACAGCTCAGTCAGTCAGACTTTACAAATTTCCAGAGACGTGAGCAGCAGGAAACACTGGTGGCCATACTTGTGAGTTTTTATATTTCTACATTGTTTTATGTAGGACGTATAACAAAGTAAAAACAACCTTCTCTTTCAGTTTTAAAAATAATAATTAGAAAATAAAAGAATAAAAGCATAAAAAAGGAAAATATAATTGACAATCTTTGGGTGATGTGACATCAACTGTAAGATAATTAGTCCACAGAAAAAGTTCAGCACAAATACAGTTTTTTAAAGTTTATTATTATTATTATTATTTATACTTTAAACTTGTCTTTTTGTGATGTTTTTGTAATCTAATTGTGAATGATATGTTTATGTTCTAGAATTGCGCCGCTCAAGGTGGCAGCATGTTGCAGTAGCTCTGTTACATTTGTTCTGAAATTTATTCTTTAAACTTTTCTAATTCCTCTTTTTCTGAATAGATGTCGCTATTTTTGGACTTTTATTACCTCTGCTGTTGGGTGCTGTGCAGCTGGAAGGATTTTTGCTAACACCTATCTTGCTTTTGAACATTTGTTATGATGCGTAACCATAGCAACACGGTGGTTTGTTATAACCGGGAGCAGCTGATTAACATCTCAAAAGCTCAAATAACACCTCAATTATAACCCCAAATCCCAGAGGAGTTGAAAAGGAGGCACTGTGTATGCAGAGCAGGAGCAAAGAGGAGAGACAGAAGGAGGAAGTTCAAACCATCTCTTCCATCGACCATGATGGACAATATGAGATCGTAGGGGAACAAGTTGGATGAACTCCAAGCCTTAACAAAAACCCAGTCAGAGTATCAGAAATACAGCATTATGTGTTTCACTGAGACGTGGCTGCAGGATTATATCCCTGACTCCAGCGTCTCCCTGCCAGGCTTTCTGATGGACAACCCTGAGCATCCTCTTCATCAGACTGTCATTCTACAACAGAGTATCTTCAGTCAGAGCGTTTTTCAGATCTGCTGTAAGATGGACCGCTACAGGAGATTCTTCCTGCCCACAGACATCAGTATTTATAACAACTCTTTAAAGAAACAAGGATAATATAAGTTACAACAACATTTAATTTCCCTTTGGGATTAAAAAAAGTATTATTGAATTGAATTGAATTAAAGCGTTTTGCTTACTGCAGTTTACTGAAGTAACTGTTTTTAAGTGTTTTAGTTTGATTGGGGCAATCTGGTAGGATGTTTCCATGGATGTTACAGAGCTGGTTTAACAGTCAGGAAGTCTGGAATTAAGTTTTAGTTGATCCGGGTATTAATTGATGCAATGTTTGAAGAAAATGTGGGGGGAGGGACATTATAGCTTAGCAGTTTTAGTTCCTGTTTTCGTACCACATCATTTAGGAAATGTCTCATGCAGGATTTCTTTAGGTTTTGTAATTTATCATCTACACCTCATTTGCCTTCTGCCAAAGCAACATTTTTGTCTTGATTCTTCACAGAACAAACAGCATATTTTTGCTGTAATATAAATGTAAACATGAATGTACAAATAATAATGTTTTTTTTCACTACTTATAGAGTAACAAATCTGGATTGCCAGTAGGTTCAGGTCACTTGAAAAAAAAAGCCAGTTGTTAAAATCCTATTCAGAAACTGAGTCATGTTTCATCAGAAATATTTGGTACTTCTGAGTGTATCATTCTGGTTATACTTGGACCTGCTTGTTGAGACTTACTGTCTATTCTGCCTGAGATATTACATATTTATATAGTATTTTTCTTTTCTAGTAAAAATGCAAATTTTTATTTATTTATTTATTTTTTGTCTGTTGGTTGTTTCAAGTTGTCTATTTTTGTGTGGAATACAGTGTAATGATATGTTATGTAAAACAGGGGTTCTCAAACCTTTTGGATCTGGGGACCCCTTACAAGGGTGAAAAATTTTGAGGGCCCCTTCATAAACCCCTTTCTGTTTTAAAAATAATTTACTTTCATTTTAACCCATTAATGCCATGGGAATATTAGTTTTTATATGCTTTAGTATGTTTTTTTTACTAGTGCATTGTTCCGTATATGCATTTAAAAAAAAAACTCAAAATAACAAATTCTTAAAATTTTTTGATGACCCCCAAGATACAGCTCATAGACTCCTGGGGGTCCTGGGACCCCAGTTTGAGAACCTCTGATGTAAAAGAAATCATTATATTTGACAAAACTGCATGTTTGTCTTGCCTTCTGTCTGTTTGTCTGCTCTATACCCTGATGATTTTGTCACATTTTGATTTATAGCCCATACACTGTATGTCAGAGCCAACTCTTCATGAATACAATACACTTCCAAAATGTTCCGACATGTTACTAAAAAAGGGTAATGAAACAGTCTTGTGTCATACTTGTAAAACAGTACCAGACTTAAAAAGGAAGAATGTGTCGCACACATGCAGATATTTTATTTAAAGAAGTTTTTTTAAATTATTATTATTATTTCTTGTTTATATTTATCAAAACCTGTTCAATTTGGGCTCAATTTTTAAAGAGTAAGCTTCAAATTGTCAGAAGTAGCCAAACATTTATCCAAGGCACCGGTGCAGCAAGACGCATGTACATACTTTAATTACTAATATTCTGCTTTGTTTTCTTTTTTCCATCTTGTAACTGGGAGATTTACCAACTCCAGTTGGCTTTCATATGGAGAAAAGATCCATGGGCCCTCAGATCAGCTGTGTCATTTCCCAGTCAGAAAATACAATTCAGAGTATTACTGTACAATCAAAACATGAACTGAAAGGGGGAACATGACCTAAAAATAAAGAACTGATAGAAATGATCTAAACAAACGTAAGTGTGTCTCAGATTATATAAGATGTAGTTTCTCAATCATGCAGGAAGTCAACGCAAGTTTCTGAGTAATCATGTTGCACAAGATGACTTCATGTACTCTGTGTCTGCACAGTCAAGATTTTACAGTATGTCCCAATCTTAAATCTAACAAAAAAGATTAAGTTAAAAAAATATTGCATAATCATCTCTTCAAGTTGTCGTTTATCTAATCAGCTCAACTTTCTGAATCAGTCCACAGGAAACTGATACACTGGTTTGTGTTGTGTGAGTAAACAGTGACACCTAGTGGCTAAACTGATATAATATCATTACCCTGTCCATGGTCCTGATTATTATTTACAAACCTTATCTGATAAGTGTTAAAATGTTTTTTCTTAAAATTAAAAATGTGATTATGATGTCAGAAAGAAAGAAAAATGAAAAAACAGTGCAACAGCAAAGAAAACTATTTGATAAATGTCTGTTCTGTTATGTTTCAAATCAGTTTTTTTCCTAAAAGGATACCAGAGGAGAGGTTGGCAGTCAAGTTGCATCAATCAACCAAAACTGGATATTTTGGTACAAACAGCATGTGAATGAAGCATAGAACCATGCTGTTACACTCCATAGGGAGTCCACATTTTGGAGGTTACACTAAAAAACAGACTCACTTTTCTGTCCTCTAGGTTTAGTTTTTAATGACCAGTGGCACAAAGTGGTTCTAATTGATTTTCCAAAAAAAAAAAAAAAAGAAGAAGAAGAAGAAATAAAACAGTTTTGATAGCTTCATGTTACTAGGAGGCCAAAGGATAACCCATATCTCTCAAGAAATAAAAAAAGAGACTGAAATGAATGAACACTGAAAAAAACAAAACAAATTGTGACAATTTCTCTCAGTTCCTGTCACTGAAATGATCAAAGTGATTCAACTTTTAATACATTTCCAGTTAATTAATCTAATTTTCCTTTTTGCTCTAAAAGATATACATCATTTGTATACATTTTTTTTAACAGTTCAACTTTAAGTTAATTATATCAAAACTATGGTGTGAATAAAGTTTGTTCTGCAGGTTAAAGAGATTGCTGATGCCTCCTGTTGGTGGGGTCTGAAACGTGGCCCCTCCCTGTCATGTCCCTTGAAAACCCTCCTTCCTGTAACCAGCCTTTGTATGAATAAACATGAGACCCTGGTAGCTTTGGGACCTGGTTCGGTGTTGCTGGATCGCTGCTGTGGGTTCAGCTGGGTAGTTTTCAAAACTCCAACTATTACCTTTCCTGCTCACAGGGAGATCATGGCTGGGGCCCCGAGTGTTAGAGGCCCCTTTCTTGTGGTTCTGCTGCAGCTTGTCCTCATTTGCTCTTCACAAGTAAGACTTTTCATGTTTCTTTTTGTCTGTTCACTCTGTTTGTGTGTTTAGACTGAGGGCTAGAATTACTTGGGAAGAATTACAAGAGAAGAAATTAAAGCATGAAACCTTATTTTAGGATTTTATCCTTTGCATCGCGCTGTTGAATTCTCTTTAGATTATAAGTAATATGGCAGCTGATAAAGTTCCTGCAGATATATCTTCTAATAAACAATAGTGGTGCACCTGTTTTCTTTTATTGCACATTACCACTGAGGATGCATGTTATAAAAAAATGAAACAAAACTGTTTTTTTTTTCTGAAATATGACCGGATATTTTATGATGATTGTTTTAAACAGAGGAATCAGGGACCCCCTGGCCCTCCTGGACCCCCAGGAGTCCCAGGAATTGATGGTATTGCTGTAAGTTCTATCACTTCTGTAACAATACCCCCATATTTGTCTGGACACTTCAAAAGAACAAAACAAAAGATCATACTCTGTCTATTATTATTATTTTAGGGGGAAAGGGGGGAAGACGGCGAGGACGGTGCTCAGGTACCTATCACAAACTTTAACCCATTCTTGTGCTTTTTATTGTTTTAATGAGTTGTTTGAATATGTGCACCATGTTTGATCTCAGGGACCTGATGGGGATGCAGGTAAACCCGGTTCTTCAGGATTACCTGGAATTCCTGGAAAGGATGTGAGTAGTTTGTGTTTTATGTTGCGTGCCGTTTATCTTTGCTGCTGTGTTACGATGAGGTCACCTTGCAGTCTTAGAACCTGCTAAGAGGAGGAGCTAAAAGGTGAGACCCTCCCACCGTGCAGGTCAGCTTTACACACAGAGACTAATGAACATTCAGCTCAAGGTGGGGGGCTGTTCTTGGGGGAATAAATGGAAAAATGTGAGGAATTTATTCAACAGGATGAGCAAACTCTGACCCTAAAAACACAATATTTCTTTTTAAGGTTAAAGGGTGTAGGTAAATAAAGCCTGATTTAAGACACTTTGGGGTAAAAATCAGTTTATATATTTTAAAATGGTTGATGTATTTTAATCCACTGCCTCTCCACAAGGTTCTGAAAACAATAGGAGCTTTGTTGGCAGTGGACTCTGTTTTCTTCTGTTTGGGTTCCTCAAACAAGTGTGGAATGATTTCTTTGCTTGGGTTTGTTGGAAATGAGCCAGGCAGGAATGTTTCCTTGGTTAACAATCTGACAGTTGAGCCTTCTGACTTGCTGTGGATCCTTTTGAATAAATGTATACAGAACATACAGCAAATATCAGGACTATGTTTAGTGAAAAGTGAAGCAGCTGTGTGACATTTACATTAAAGTTATAAGGTTAATGGAAAGTTGGACTGAACTGGCATGTCTGTTTTGTTTCTGGTTTTTATACAACCACAGTTTTTAAGTTTGGAGATTTTACCACTGAATGCAGTGAACTTTTGAGCTGAACTTTTCAATTTTTGGCCAAAAAACTTTTCTTATTCACATGAACTTTACACTGCTTTTAAAATTTATACCTGAAAATGCAGGTATTTTTCTTTCAGTTCTGCAGGACTTGTGGTTTTCTCAGATTATAAAGCGTGCATACTTCCATTGTCAAATAAAAACACATTGATGCCATTATGTTGCAGATTCAGCTGTGATGCAGTTATATAATTGGATTTTTTTTTTTTTATAGGGTTTGACTGGCCCCATTGGAGATCCTGGGCCTGACGGTCCCCCGGGACAGAAAGTGAGTGACTAATGAGCTTTTGCTTTCCCACTTCAGAGAGAGTGTCAGTGAAACGGTGCCAAGCTGCTGTCCGGTCTTTCGGTGGGGCAGTGAGCGCCGCAGCGCATAAACAAATTCCCCCTGACAAATGAGACTTAATCCAGCAAGTCTTCTGTGTAATCCCTGTGGGGCTCGAAGCCCCAACAATTCTCCTAATTAGGCTGAACATCACTGGGTCAAGTGTGCCCGGCTTAGTCATATGATGTGCTGAAGGAATGTTAATTTGGACCATCTGCAAGCTTACACAGCTCAGTTTGATTTGAACTCAGTTTGTACGTCTTTGTGCCGTTTAGTGAATCTTACATGTTTGTTTTTATTATTTAGGGTGAACCTGGACAAGCTGGACCCCGTGGAGCAGCTGTGAGTCCAAGTATCAGACCACACCAAAAAGCATCATGCATTTTAATGTTTAAGTTCATCCTATTTGTCTCTAAATGTTAGCAATCACACTGACTCCTACTGTATTTGTCTCTTTAGGGTGTTGGACCTGATGGACCGTTTGTGAGTCATTTTCTGTTACACGGTTAATTCAATTGATAGTGGTGTCAACAATGTTTCTATTAAATATGCCTTTCAACAGGGATCACGTGGGCCTGGGGGACTTTTGGGGGAAGTGGGAAAAGTTGGACCACCTGTGAGTAAAACACAAGTTTAAACTGTTTATATTTAGAGTGATAAAGCTCCTCTTTAAAAGACGTAAAGTATCCTGCAGAACTGTAATCTAACATCATTCATGTAAGGAAGTTTGCACCTTTAATGGGGTGAAATATAATCTGTTGCATCTTAGAAATGAAAATAAAAAAGAGATGCCTGTAATAGACAATAATAATAATAATAATAATAATAATAATAATATTGTTTGTTAGTGTATTTTCAGACACATTTATGTTTTTTTCCAAAGGGTTCCATGGGTGTGAGAGGACCACAGGGACCTCGGGGACCAGCCGGCCCTAGAGTCAGTGACCAAATCTTTTTGATAAGACAATTTTAGCACTCCTAGATTTGTACAAGAGAGACAGAAAGAGTGAAATAGCTTCACTTTGCAAGAACTTACAGAAACGTATGTAGTTACAATGAATTGAAGGTCAAACATCAAAGCACCATATACAGTATCATTACTTCCCTGTTCAAGTCTTTTTAATTTGCTTTATGTTTATAACAGTGTAAGGTTCGGTAAACATTTGCCTAAAGCTAATTGCTAATTCTGCTAAAGAATTGTTTCTTGCTGGTGATAATGCCACAAATGACAACTTGCAAGATGAAATTGTCAGCCAGTATTTTTCTCAATTTCAGGGTGCAACCGGAATGCTGGGCACTGCTGATCTGGTAAAGTGTTGTTACATTTAACCCATGAAAAGAGGGCAACATTGTAATCTCCAGTGTCTGTGTGTTTATTTGTCTGTAGTGTTAGCAAAATATCTCATCAACCAAAACCACTGGACCGATTTTAATACAGGCTGCCACAGCTAACTGACCTCAAAAAGCACAAAAATGGCTAAAAGTCAGTTAGTTTTACAGATACTGAGCTAAAATTTGATTTGATGTGGTGGTAGCTGAGTGTTATTTTAAACATACTCTGACTACTAACAGTTTGCTCAAGATCTCATAATATCTTGTTCGATTGTGCACATAATTATTTTTAAGATTTGACTAGTATAAGATGACTTTTTTAGTAAAAGCAACTGGCTGTATGCATTCCTTTAAAGAATGCTAGGTCTTTTTTAGATATAATCTAAATATATTTGTATTTATTATTTTGAGTCTGATGTCAGGAATAATTTTTGTCTCATTTTGTTATTTAGTGTCCAAACTCTTGTCCACCTGGAACCTCTGGACATCCTGGTCTACCTGGTATGAAGGTGAGAGGAAGACTATTTTATTTTATTTTACACTAAAATTCATTTATCTAACAAATGTTTTGTGTTTAATCGCTCTTTCTTTTCTTCTCTGAATGTTCCAAGGGCCACAAAGGGGTAAAAGGTGAAGCAGGAGAGCCTGGGAAGCAGGGACATAAGGTATAATGTTTTAGACATAAATGCAAAAAGTGACAATTTCTGGTTCAATCAAATGATATAAATTGCTATAAAAATAATTTAACAGTCATTTGCACCCATGATGAATCTGCACAAAAACCTTCTTCATGACAGTTCCAGAAGAAAAATGCTAATACTAATAAAAAGTGTTTTTACATTGTTGTATTTAAAGACGTAGACATCCCACTTGGTTTTGTCCTCAGACAGAGTCTGATTTGTTTGAAAGAACGTTCAGCAGTTCTCACCTGGTTAATGTCTCTGTGCACTATATAAATGGAAATGAGTCTCATCCCATCTCCTCTCATCACCTTCACACCAGAATATAATTTGATGTTCAGCTCGTTCCCCTCCTCCACTATAACTCTCACCTGTGGCGCCTTTTCCCTGCCTTCTGTTTACAAAGTCACAAATATGAAAATATGCTCTTTATTTGTGACAAACATGATCCAACAGATGGGATGCAGGTTTATTATTCAAAATGTATTCTTATGTTGGATTTCTGTCTACAATAGATTATAGTTTATGTTGTGCATAAAATGAACTGGAGCAACTATTAGAACGTTTTAAATTAGACATCAGCTTCGTTTATCCTCTGCCTTTTTATTAAGGTAATGTCATTTTTTCTTATGATGTTTCCTTTTTGTTCCTTCAGGGTGAAGAAGGAGACCAGGGAGGTCCAGGAGAGGTCGGATCCCAGGGTCCAACGGTGAGGCGTCATACTTGTAACATAGTATTTGATTTTTTAGCGCGAGAATTGCTTTTTTTATCTGTCTTATCAAGAAACTCTGTGTCTCTGCTCATTGAGGCGCCTGTTGGATCTGCTTTGTTGTTTTAGGGACCTCAGGGGATTCGTGGAGCCACAGGAATGATGGGTCTCAGGGGAGAGATGGTGAGTGTTGTTGGGACTTTTAAGCCTGTGGCGCTTGTCATCTCTTTTGATTTACTAGCAAACACAGGGTGAGTTCTATTAGTAATAAAAACAAAACAAAACTGCAGTTTAATAATCAAGATTTCTATCTCCGTTTTGTTTTTCTTGCAGGGTGTTCGAGGTTCTGACGGAGAGCCAGGTCCTCAGGGTGTGGCAGGGGCAACTGTAAGTTTGTCCCTCAGTTCATAAACAGTTACATGTGTCAGTTGTATGCTTTAGGTTTCAATCCATTACTTTAGGGGGACCAAGGCCAGAGGGGTGTGATGGGGGAGTCTGGGCCTAAAGGTGAAATGGTTAGTAGGCACACCTCATTATAATAAAAAAATCAGAGGTGTAGGATAATAAGGATTAATGCATATTTACTGTTTGTCATTCAGGGTGTTCAAGGTTCAAGAGGGATCACGGGACTTCCAGGTCCTAAAGGAGAAACTGTGAGTATTTGCTCAACAATGATAAATAATCCTCCAATGCACCTGTCTGACAAAGATACATCTTTTTATTTCACCAGGGCTTACCGGGCGTGGATGGCCGTGAGGGTATTCCTGGTATGCCGGGAGGAAAGGTTGAGAATTGATTGCACTGTTTCACGCTAATAATGTGATATTTTACATTCACAAGAATAAAGCTGTTCTAAAGCCGAATTGTTTCAGCTTTCTGTCCCCCACCCCGTAGGGAAGCGTTGGGAAGCCAGGCGTTCCCGGAGAGGTTGGACTTCAGGGGCTTCCTGTGAGTGTGACCTTTGAGCCCAAACTGTGATGGCTGACTGTAATTGGATTGAAACTGACTGAACTCTTTCCAGTCAAGGTTAAAGCACCATCAGTGATAGAAGCACTGCAGCGCTCGCTTCTACTCCCACTGCTGCCTTAACAATAAGCCTCCTGAAAAATGCTTTAAAATGCGTACCAAAGGTGACCTACTTACTTTAGATTTTGAGCAAACAACGCGCACCTCCATCCTGTAATTATATTGTACAGCAGAAACGTAGCAGCCTGTGCTGTGAGAGGGTGATTAAGAAAAGAGATGCCAGCTCTGTGATGTGTCTGATCAAAGCCACCAATGAGAATCAGTGAGCAAACATAACTGACAACAGGACAATTATGAGCGATTCTGCTGGTGTAAAAACCTGATTTATATCAAACACAGGGAAAAAAATACCTTAAAGCACATGTGTCAAATTCAAGGCCCGCGGGCCAAATGTGGGCTGCAGGTGACTCCCATCTGGCCCACCAGGGGGATGCAGTGTTTTTTTAAACTAATATGAAATTTGTTTCTTATATCAATGGTAAACTTTAAATTTATGATTAAATGCAACAAAATAAACAAATTTAAAAGGTGAAAGATAATAATACTTGTCCTGCTCGTGAGCTGTTGACTTTAAATAACTGAGCAATTTAGTTGGATAGCACAGTAATAATGCCTTAAAGTCTGCATTGACCATAAACTACATCTCCCATAATGCATGTTAATTATTCATGGGAATAAGAGAGTTCAGAATTCAAGATGGCAGCTACTCACAAGTCATCAGTGAGTAAAACTCTCCTAAAAACTCTCTCTTTTTAATATAATTTATGTATTTTTTATTTCAGATTTACTCAGTCGTACACTAAGTAATTTTCAGTGTTTATAAGAGGACATGTTAAAACTGTTTAGTTGAAGTTAAACATGAAACAAGTTATTTACACCTGGCCCTTTGAGGGCCACCATAACGCACATGTGGCCCTCAGTGAAAATGCGTTTGACGCCCCTGCCTTAAAGGGATAGTTCAAATGTTTTGATGTGAGGTCCTGGGGAAAAACAGTATCTCACCTGTTGTAAATAGCTATTTGAATGGCCTGAGTTTGACAAATTACAGTTTAACCCTGACATACTGATGAGCTAATGGCTAGTCCTTATAAAGCCAAAACTTAAACGGATTGTTGCCATCTATAAACATGTTCTGTCTCAAAAATGTGATATACGTTTATGTGAATACTCATTTACAAATCATTCCACTGTTGATGGTTTAACAAAATAAAGTTACTTTATTATATTCCAACAAAAGTCACCCAGGCTGCATCAGAAATGTTACCACTAGCTGCTACTGCTATTAGTGCTTGCAACATGGCAGATTTCTATGCAAAGAAAATGTAATCCCTAATTCAAAACTGGTCACGAAAGGGTTATTAAAATGCATAAATCTAGTTTTTTTAAAAAAAACAGGCAGATATTTTTGGTCTTAGTCCCTCTTAGCCTAGCTGTTAGCTCATCAAACCAGTTTTTATTTCTTCAAACTGAAGTTGTTTAAAGAGCCATATACAGCAGGTAAGATAATTATTGTTCATGACCGTTCTACATAAGCACACTGAAGATGATCTAACCTAATAAGGTAAAAAAAAAAACATTTGTTCAAACTAAACAATCTCTTTATTCTTTAATATATTTTTTTTATTAATTTTGGAACGCTGACTGCTGCTTGATTCCTCTTTACTGAAGGAAACATGTTTATCCTTAACATTTTGTTTGTTTTTGTCAGGGTTTGCCAGGTTCATCTGGAACAAAAGGCTCTGGTGGCCCTAAGGTTTGGTGCTCATTTTTATTGAAACATGTTCTCCAGTATTAAATATTTTTCAAATGAAACTGTTGAAATCTGAAAGCCAGTTTGCTGGTTTCCACTTAGGGTGGCAGTGGTCAGCAAGGACTACCTGGAGAGTTGGGATCCACTGGTAAACCTGTAAGTTTGAATGGAATCACCTTAATCTGTGTGGTTTCTGTTTCTTCTCGTGTCATTGTGTCATTTTATCCTCACATTAAAGGGTGAGCGTGGAGAACAGGGAGAGGTGGGACCTGTTGGACCCATCGGTGAACCTGTGAGGATTTTCTTCATAAAGTTTTAGCTCCTTTCTCTTAATATATTAAACTGATTTTTTTCATAATTGTCTCCTCTTCTTTACAGGGAGATATAGGAGAGCAAGGCCTGGTGGGTCCAGCTGGGAAACTGGGCACGAGGGTGAGTTATAACACTTGAGCTAAAGAGTGCAATAAACTCCTTTTATATTTTAATTGGCTTGATGTTTGTTTGGGCATTCATTTGGGAAAACCCTACTTTTTAAAAATCCCCAGCAAACAGTTACTTTAAACCAATAAAAGAGATAAAAAATATCACAAACAAAAATGCCTTCATGCATTAATGATATTGCAAATGAAAAACCTCCAGGGTTTGGACTTGTCCTTGTTGTGTCACTGGAATGTCTCAGAGAATAGGCTGAGCCCAGATCTCACATGAGCTCTATTTTCACAGTAAGGGGAGACTAAGCAGCAGGCTGAAAGAGCTCTCTGTCTCCTTTGGCATTCCTCAGTTGGTCAGCGATCAAAGGCAGAATGGCACAAAACATGCCTGAGAAAATGAGCATAAATGCTAAGATTTTTATTCTAAAAAGCACAGACCTCTGATACAAAATAATTACTCAGCTTTTATGTTGATGTTTCCCTGTTTTCCTCTTTTATTTGGGCTTTCAACTTGGCATATTTTAACCCTGCATAATTCACACAATGTTTTTTTTTTTTGTTTTTTAATCTAAGGGACCAAAAGGTGATCCTGGTCTTCCTGGTCTCCCTGGTCCTCCTGGTCTTCCTGGAATAAAAGGTGAAAGGGTAAGATACCAGAATGTTTCTGCTAAAAAACATACATTTATTATTAAAAAAAAAAATAAAAATCATCCCATCAGCTCCACAGCACCCTCTAGTGGACAAATAAAACAGCTTTTAAATCTTAATTCTGAAAGTCATTAAGTTTAAAAGATTAAAACCTTTGTTGTGTTCTCTGTAGGGAGAACGTGGAGAACCAGGACCTAAAGGAGAACAAGTAGGGAATTGTCATCTTTTTTATTTTACAACAAAATACTTCACCTAAATAACATAGGGAGGTTATTTGCATACATTTTTTTACATGCTTTGTTTTTCTTAGGGAGTACAAGGTGATGAGGGAAACCCTGGAGACAGAGGGGATGCTGTAAGTTGTTACAATAACAATCCTCATGTGTTTTGTTCAGTCTCCCTGAAATAAAATGTTTTGATGTTCTGACTTTCATCCACCGGTCTCAGGGTGAACCAGGAGAACCTGGTCCCAAAGGAGAGGTGGGTCAATTTGTCTTGATTCTTCAAACCATTAAAAGCATTTTCAGGGTGAAAAATCTTTATCTCGTCGGATTATGGTTTTCTGTTTAGACCGGTACGCCTGGTGACCCAGGCCAAAAGGGTCCCGAGGGGAGTCGAGGTCAGCCAGGTATTGAAGGCCCTCCTGGGACACCTGGACCACGGGGAATGCAAGGGAACAGGGGCCTGCGTGGAGTCAGAGGGTCCCAGGGACCTGCGGTAGGTCCAAAACAACAAACAGCTGAAAAGTTTGGCAAATATCTCAGGAGGCCTTTAAGTGCCTGACAGATAAATGTCAGTAAATATTAGGAGTTGGACACTTTCAGCTAAACCTAAAACCTAAAATTCTAAAGAGGAAACATGTACTGTAGTGTCAATTAAAACAAATGAACAGTACTTTTGAAGTCAGCAGACAAATGTTTAAGACACATATTTTCTTTCCTCCAGGGTAAAGAGCCAAGCGATCAGCATATCAAACAAGTTTGCATGCGAGTCATGCAAGGTAAGGAAAAAAAAAGGAGCTTTTGACCCCATTTATGATTCCTTTGTGCCTCATTTCCTGCTTGTAACGAGTCTTAGCATATCTCATGCTGCTCTGCATTGTCTCATTGATCTGTCCGGCTGCTGAATTCTCTGAAATTTTAAAAATCTGAAAGAAAAATGTT
>JARVJO010000001.1:25106676-25138898 GCA_031762555.1 Cynodonichthys magdalenae
AAGCTCGAAATAAGCTTCAGCTTTTGTTCGTGTGATGGATGAAAAATACGTTCTCGGCGCCTTTCGAAATGTTTCACTGAAGTCACAACATCTGCTCTCTCCGTTCTCGGGCTCTTACATCTTCACCGCTCATCTCCTACTCTCATGACTTTTTTATGCCCGACGTGTTGAAAAATTAATTTCACCTCCAGCAGACCTGCACTTTTCTGCTCCGAGCGAAGAGACTGCCTGGAAAAAAAGGAAATGTTAAAAAAAAAAAAAAACGGGTGCAGTCAAGCAGCTACTGTGTGAAATTCTATCAGGCACGAAAAACTCAAATTCTATGTAAAAAAATGTAAAAAAAAACCAAAAAAACCCCTAAACAGATGGAGTAAGGAGTCATGGGAGATTAATATTAGATCCTTTGCAGTGTGAACATACTGATAGCTCGAAATGAAGAATATTATCTCATTTTGGCTGAATTTACTGGAGCTTACACAAAAAGGTTGAATAACAGAAACGGCTCGAAGGATATCGTGGCCACAGTTTCACCTCAGACAAGTTCAGAGCCTAAAAGCTTCTTCCTTTCGGGCTCTCAGGGATGAAATCTTCAGATTCTGTGGGATGATCTTTGTCTGCGTTTTATTGTGCTTCAACAGAACAGCTGGCCCAGCTGGCTGCTAGTTTAAGAAGGCCGGAGACCGGCGCCGCTGGTTTACCTGGGAAACCCGGTCCTCCTGGGACTCCCGGGCCCCAAGGAGACAATGGTTTTCCCGGACAGGCTGGAGCGAGGGGCCTTCCAGGACTCAAAGGGCCACCGGGGCAGATGGGGCTGAAAGGACCAAAAGGTGCCAATATTTAACTTTTTAGGTTGATTTTGGAACGTCTTGTCTCCGCTTTAAACAAACGTGGAATAAAATGTGAAATGTACATTTACAGGTGAACTGGGAGACAGAGGGGCCAGAGGGCCCACTGTGCGAGGACCTAAAGGTCAGCCTGGACCTCCTGGACTTCATGGTAAACCTATTTTTAAATGGGAAAACTTTTCCATACGATCCCATAGATGCTAACCAGGAAACAGACATGAGTTTTGAAACATTTTGCTTAAATTTTTTTTTGATTAAGTTTGTGCATATTTGAGCAGAGGTCTACAAAGTAAAGTAAATATTCTTAAATACTTGTACTTTTACTCAAATATCACTTTGAGGTACTTTTTACAACACCACTAAATAGAGAGTAGAGCAAAGGGCAATACAATTCAGAAAATGTTATTGAATCTGAAAACACTAATTCATCTTAAAAACTGATAAATCATAATAATATTAATAAACTGTTGGGTTTGAGCAGGATTCAAAATGCCAAAAAGCAGTAATTTAAAAGGTTTTGCTGCTATAAGCATTTATGAACTTAACAACCAAAGGAATAAAACATTTATTATACCAGAAGAGCACTATAAAATCTGTCTATAATATCTGCAGTAAAATAAATTTAAAGAACAAGAGAAGAGGTGATTGGTTGGGTTATTAACGACTTTTGCTTTGGAAAGGACTTGATTTTTGCTGAGAAAATATTTTAGCAATACTTTTAAGGCTGATTTTGTTTGTCACAGATAACTGATTTAATAAAATTTGGGGAAAAAAAGTAAAAATGAAGGCACTGACACAGTTGCTTGAACATTTTAGGGAAGTGAAAATTAAAACTACCTCAGTAGTATAGAGTTAAATCTACCAGTGGCTTTAGCCGACAAAGAATGAGGATTGTTGGTTTTAATCCCACGATCCCAGGCAGGGTTTAGAAAATATAGAAAGGTTACAGCGACTTTTCTAACAGGTGAACCTGCTGTTTAAATCCTCTCATTTTGTGATCGCAGGAGAGCCCGGCAAACCTGGCTACGGTCAAGATGGTCGGGACGGGCAGAGGGGACCCCCCGGCGTTCCTGGCCAGCCCGGCGTGCCTGGGCCTCCAGGTCCAGCTGGTCTGAACGGTTACTGTGACCCATCGGCCTGCAACCTCCAGGCAGGAGCTGTCCAGCAGTCCCTGGATGTGAAGGGACCCTCAGGGAACTAAGAGGCGCTCTGGCAGAGACACAAAGACTATTTGAATTATCCCCCCACCCGAGCACACATTTGTCACGCTGCCCTCCCAGGGGCTGTCGTGGGTCTGGGCTTTGATACATTAACCTGTTTGTGTGAGCGGGGTTTGTGCCTACAACGTCTCAATTAAAGGGAGCCATCATCTTCAAGACAAAGAAAGGCAACAAGCTTGATCATCTTCACTTTTTAACCTAGATTTGTGTTCACATTCTAAATGACATGACCAAAAATGTCTGTTTTTTTAAAAAGTGTTCTTCATTTTTACTGTTTTTTATAAATAAACCTCATAAATTCTGTCATAGGACAGATTTAAAAACATTACAATTTAAAGAAGCTTTTCTTTTTTCAATTATGTTGTCTGTGTTGTAATAAGCCAAACATATTTAAAATCTCCATATCCAACCTCTGACTTGTCAGCACAAATAAAATGAAAAGAGGAGGAAAATGTCATCAAGTCACGCTGACTTTAGTACATTTTGTAAATCTGTAAAAAAATAAAACAATGTTTGAAATGTGATTATTATATTTCATTAAACAGAAAACATCTGATGTGAGATTTGGCTTCATTGACAACAGAATGATCCCAGAGTGCAGCTGTGCAAATTTAAAATATGATTAAGAGATGAGGGAACCTTTTATTATTTCTAACAATGAATTCAGCTTCTAAGATTCTGAAAAGATGTTTGACTTTGATGCAGAGAGCAGATTATAAAAGGCAGGTGATCATGTTCTTGTCTATCTGTTAGCAAAATAACTTATGAACCATTGAATGGATTAAAAAATGAAATGTCAGATAGTTATTATTGGATGTACTGTATGTTTACAGCTAAGTGACCTTTGAGGTCAACCCAATTCTAGATGGCTGCCAAGGGTCATTAAACTTACCAACCACAAAATTTGATGTGGTAGTTACTGAAAGTCATCCTCTGAGTCTAACACATGGTGCAAAATCTTTGCTATTAAGTTAGTGTTAATATTGCTGTCTGTTAGCAAAATATTTCATGAACCCGTGGTGGGATTTTAACAAAACTTTCAGAAAGCCATCACAGGATGTGTACACAACTGATTAACTTTCGGTGTCAGTCTAATTTAAGATGGCTGCCACAGTTTATCAAACTTAGCAAACACAAAAATAATTATAGCTCAGTCTCTTTCTCAGATGCTGAGCTAAAATTTGGTGTGGTAGTAGTTGAGAGTCACTCTTAAAACATACTCTAAGAGTTAATACATCCCCATGTTTAGACAGGTTTGGGCTTTAACTGGACCACCTGTACTATATTTGTTTCGTTTCTTTTTATAAAGGATCATTCATTGTTGCAGTTTTTAGAAGATCCAAATCTTTTGCCGTATAGTTATTTATGATGCTTCACGAAATAGAAAACAGACTCCTGTCAAGTTGCACTGTTGCACCACACCATCACAGGTGCTTGCTTTTGAACCGTGCACTGATAACAAGCAGAATGATTTCTCTCCTCGTTGACTCAGATAATGCAGCACACACATTTTCAGGTGTGAGGTGTTCTCGCCGCGTGACACGCCTGATCACTTGTAATTATTTTCAGCTTTCGCCACGTTTCAATCAACTCCATGGAGTGTAAGGATTAAAGGGTCTGAACAAGACAGGACTGCTGAATCAAAAATCAGCTTTTAAGATGATAGATTTTTAACTGAACTTGTGAACCATTTAGAATTTTTTTTAGGCGTTTTAGAATTTAGTCTGTGTTGTGCCTCTTGGCCACTGCAGAGTTTAACAAGTTTATATTATTAAACACCTGAATAAAAGATGCACAGATGCAAATGAGAATTATTCTGGAAGAACTTAGCGGAGTAAGTGCAGCAAACAAAACCAAGCACGAGAAATAATTAAAGCACTTAAGAACATTTATTGCACACAGAAAAAAAAGGCAGATGGCATTAATCAGTGTAAATAAAAGATTCTGCAAAGAACAGAGTTAAACACACTCCCCAGAAGAAGGCACATTAACGCCCTTCATTTCAGCTTTCAGCGAGGTGAGCTGACTCACACCGACGTCAACATCCAACCTGCGTGGAGGTGTTCTTGCATGAGGTTTTTTATTTTCCCAAGGCAACAGTTGTTTCTTTTTTTGTTTAATTTTTTACATTTTCTAATCACGTACACATGCAGTAAACCAAAGAACTGAGGTAGTCATTCAGCCAAACAAAAACTTCTGAAAAAAAAAAAAAAAGAAACAAACATTAAAGTCACTCAGCACAGCAGTGAGATCAGCAGGCAGACATTTTTAATCTGAGGGTCCGTGCTGAGAGGCTGATCCATATTTTCCCTCATTACAAGCTTACTTACAAGATTAGATTACACATGGCAACAGGATCAGCTTTCATTACTGCGAAACACAAGAAAAAGAATAAAACATGTCGACGTACGAAGGTGATTAATTTAAGTGAGTTTTGCATCAAGCTGTTGCAGCCCCATCCTCTGTTTCACTGCTTTTTCACTTAGAATAAATGAATTTTACCCTGGTGAGATGGGAAATGTTTTGGCTGAACTGAGCTGCGGTATTAGTGTCCTTCCCTTCTCGTCAAACTGTTTAGTTAAATGGAAGCAGCAAAGTGGCGCGTATTAATATCAATCCGAGCTAAATTTAATACGCAGAGGGAGTTGCTCTCAGCAGCACGCTGAAAAAACTGTTTAGATCACATTAATCTGCCGGTGCTGTCTCGTTTAAATCTCATCAAGATCGAGGTAATTGTCTCTGCTTGGAGCCCGTAAAGCTAAATATGAAAATTACAGAGCTGGGAAGACAGAATGAGCAGAAAAAAAAAAAATTTTAAGTAGCCAAAAAAAAAAAAAAAAAAAAAAGATTTTACTTTGTAAGAATTAAGAAGTTTGAAACATGTCCAGCAGGGGGCAACTTTAAACCACATATAAAGTTAGTGACATGGCTTCTATTCTAAAATTAGACCCTCTTGGACTGATAAAAAAAATAAAAAGCCGACCTGGCAAACCAAAAAAAAAAAAATGTTCTGCAGCATCTGACTTAGATGTTGTGTGTTATTCATTGTGTAAGAAAAGCTTGATGATTTGAGAGGAAAGACGTCATCAGATGAAAGACAAATATAACATAGTTCTAAATGTAGTAAAAAATTAATCAAAAGCACTGACAGAACATTTTAAACATTAATCACAGCAGGAATAAAAAGTCAAATGAAACAAAGTTTGAATCAGATAAAAGCTTATATACATTAACCACAGTCCAGTTATGTTTGTCTTCTACAGTAGTAGTGACTAGAAAGTAAAAGTTATTTTAATTCTTTAAAGCAGTGCATTTAATTTTTAGCTAAATGCAGTATTAATGCTAAATATGAGTTTCTAATTATTAAGTGACCTGCTCGGGTGCAAATCGTACAGAAAACCTTTAAAAATAAGTTGAATACATTCAATTAGATTAAAAAATACAATAAATAATAATAATAATAATAATAATAATTCCAGTCTTAAAGCACCCCCAAAACCCAATGATTCAGATCGTGTCAGTCAGTCCAAGACAGCTGATCAAGTTCAAGTACATTCATGAAAAAAGATTTCACCAAAACAATCAAACAAAAAAACAAAAGGAGGAAAGTCTTAAATCCATTATAACTGTAGCACAGTAGTCTGATTTCCTTTGAGATGCTTAAAAAAATTAAAATCTACACATAACTCAAAGGAATCATCCCACATGACAAGATGTAAACAGAATCATTTTAGATGCAACATCTTTAACAAACTGCATATATGATGATGATTTACAGCTTGATGTGAAGGTCCCTTAATAAGCCCCATTATGCATAAACCAAAAATTAGAAACAACAGCACGCACTTATTAAACAGAGAAAATAACAAATGAAAGATCACTCTACTCTGAGTGAAAATAAAAACATTTTAAAATACATTCTCTTTCTGCAAAGTATGGTTTTTGCTCTTGCTGTACAAGTATCCCATGAGTAGCTACAAAACAGTACCGGTGGGTTATTTGTGTGGGGGTCGTTAAACTACAAAAGCTTTGGCAACCATCACTGATGAGTATCGACTTACAGAAAACGGAAGAACATCTTCAGCAATAATTTACTGCAAATTCCTCTTTAAAACTGAATATCAAACACTCCTGCAAATGTTTCCCGACTCACAAACACACACACAAAAATAAAGAGTAAAAACATCCAATTATTTCAGTAATACAGACGTGTGTAAATCAACTTTACAGTAAGCGAATTACTTAAACAGGCTGTGGGAAGTTGGGATGTGGAGGATGCTGCAGTGCTCCCTGATGGATGCTAGAGGGCATGCATGTCCAAACGCATTATTTAAAAAAAAAAAAACGGCAGATTAAGTTTGCATCATGTACTTTTTGGTTATTCGTTCTTTCAATTTTAAAAACAGGTATTGTAAAATAAAAGCGGAAGGTTATTTTATTTTCATTTTATACTCCAAAAATGGAAAAAACGTCATTTTTAATTTTTAAACATCTGTTTTTAAAACAAAAATCGAGAATTACCAAAAAGTACATGGACCAATTTTAAAGATATTATCTAAACAAAAGTACATTTTTAATATTTATATTTAAATAAACTTGCGACCTGTCCAGGGTCTGCCCCCGCCCCTCGCACTGTGACAGCTGGATATGGGCACCAGTGACCCCCGTGACCCTTAAAGGAAGAAACGGGTATAGATAATGGATGGATATTTAAATAAGACAACATACACTGCCAGTGTACATTTCACTGCATATTTTTGTTATTATGTTATTGATAATTTTACAAATTCCCACAGCATCACCTACCCCAACTAAAACATGTTCCCACAGCTTTGTTACTAACTGATATTACAGATTCCCCATGCTACATTTACACTAGTTATTATTCTTTTAAATACTTTCTCAAGAAGTACACTTAAAATAAATAATTGCTAATAATCTAATAATCACTATGGCTGCACTTTGGTTGCACAAGAAAACCAATTTTTCTCAAATCTACATTCAAATTAGGTACACTCACTCAGCTAATCTCGCCATTTCTGTCATTCACGTTTGCATAAACTCAGAAACTCACGAGATGTACCTTCAGCCAGCACAATGGCTTATCTGAAAAAAGAACAGAAGAGTGCATAGACACGCCCGTTAAAGAGGCAAACCAATACGGTTGCGTTTTTAGACGGGGCTGAACTTGGCGAAATGGTTTTGAATGACAGAATCCGGAAGGAATGCATCACATCACAGTGAGGGTTGGAAAGAACAAGAAACAGCTTCAAAATGTACAGCAACACGCCAAGCTGCATTCAAAACAAAACAGCACAGACGTAACCCCGCCCCCCCCCACAGCAACCACATGTTGTCATGAAGCGAAAAAAAGAGGTCAGTTGTGAGTCTGTTTGATTAAGACGAGCTGAGGAAGCGGTCGGACACGGCGAGCTGGTCGCTCTTCTTCTCAGTGTAGCTCTTATCAATCTCCGCTTGGCTTATGAGGCTGGGAAAAAACAGTCACCGGGGTCACATGTCCCAGGAGGTCCACGGGGTCCTGGAGAGCCAGGAGGGCCCCGAGAGGTGATCCCGGGTGGGCCTGGAGAGAAAGAGGTTTGATATCATTAGTTAGTGCAAAGGGCTGGACCCAGAGTCTCGTTCTAATAATGCTTAAACCAGGGCCGGCCCGTGGTATAGGCGGTATAGGCAGTGCCACAAATAAGGGCTGAAAACAATATTTTATTACTTTTTATCAGAGTATAGTTGGTTTAGTTTGTAGAATCATCACTGGTTACTCAAGTTTATGAAGGTAACTTGTTTTGTGGGTTTCTCAGCCTGCTTTGTTACTATGAAGGATTTTTTTTCTTTTTAACGTTGATTTTATTTAATGCACTACACATTCTTGTTTTTATTTAGAGATCTAAGCAATTTTTGATAATCTAATTGCGTAATTACCTATCTTTATGCACCATGATTAAACTGCTTTTAATTGATAAGCACTCTGTTTTGAATGACCCGTGTCATCTTAAAACAGTATGTCCTTTTAAATGACAAGATTAGTTAACATACGCCTTATCGCCAAACAACAGATCAACATTTAACTACACTGCCTGTCGCCACCCAAAAAATAGTTCCCATAGTATATTAATATTTCGTTGGACCACCTTTAGCTTTGATTATGGCACACATTTGCTGTGGCATTGTTTCCACAAGCTTCTGTAATGTCACAAGATTTATTTCCATACAGTGATGCATTAATTTTTCACAAATATCTTGCATTGATGATAGTCTGACCGCTGCGCAAAGCCTTCTCCAGCACACCCCAAAGGTTCTCAATGGACTTTGTGGAGCCAATCCATGTGTGAAAATGATGTCTCATGCTCCCTGAACCACCCAACCACTGTCATCTTGGAATATGCCTGTGCCATCAGGGGAGAAAAAAATCCACTGATGGAATAACCTGGTCATTCAGTATATTCAGGTAGTCAGCTGACCTCATTTATGAGAACAAACTGTTGCTGAAGCTAGACCTGACCAACTGCAGCAACCCTAGATCATAGCACTTAGTTAAATCCAGACTGCCTTGGGCACCAAATTGACTAGGGCCACACAAACAGCCACACACTCCTCATTCAGATAAAACTCTTGACTTAGAATAGTCGAAGTAAACCTTTGTGAACAAAGCTTTTCTCAGGGAGTGACATGGAAGTAAACAGTTTTATCACTGGTTTAAACCCACAAGGCACAGATCAACAACAACACCTCTGAGAGATAAAGTGATTAACAGTCATCACTTTGTGACAAGATGAATGCTAAAATCCTTGGGCTTTGCCATCCATTCTGATGTCACTTTGACACAGCTCAATAGCAACTGCATTCCTTGACAGATATGGCCTTCCTCAGCAGGAAAATGTGTCCGACCAAGACACAAAAACTGATCAAGAACTTCTCCTGGAGCACAAAAAAAGAAACTAAATGCATCAGCTTGTCCTTCACACTCCCTAGATTCAGGTCTGATTGTGTTTTTTTTATGTTGCATCGCTCTTCTGTGTTTGTCCACAAGAGATTTGTCTGCTTTAGATTGATGAATCAAGTTCAAACACTGAGAAGTACCAGCTTTTTTTATCCCTTGACAAAATGACAAAACATTATGTTTAATGGTACAATTTATAAAACTGTAAAACACAACAAAATCAGTTATTTCATTGTGGAATAAATTAATTTTTTATGCATTAACTAAAAAGGCTAGAGGCCAAAATATGAAGTAGTTGAAGGTTTGCTTTAAAAAATAGCTGAGTTTTAGTGTTAAATATCTAATACTAGTCATTATAAAGTAATCAGGTAATACCTTAGAATAAATTCTGATAAGTTGTGTACAAAATGCATTTTTTCTGTATTAGTTATTAGAGTTATAATAACTGACACAGCAGCTTGTGTTTTTGTTAAATATTTCAATCAGGTATTTAAATCAAACTATTGCTAACTTAGTAGTTTCAGTTCATTTGTTCAGTCTTTTCTACAGAAAAGTAAGGAAAGTTTCACTGACTCAGTGCCTATCAACAGAAACACAGTCATAAATCACAATATACTGTGAGCAACCTTGCAGCTGTTCCCCACATCTGCTTTAGAAAACTCTTCATTATGAAGAATATTTAATTCACAAAGGATGTATTTATCAGCTGCGCTAATGAGAATGAAAAAAAAGAGAAGATGTGATTCTTCTCTCTCAAACTCGCTGAGGTCATCTCTGCAGCTGAGACATTAGTATATAATCTTATCTAGTTACAGCTTGTTTAAGTGGTAAAGTAGACCACTTTGCTTTATGGCCTCTTACTGTTCATGTTCACATCGTGAGATTATCTTAAAAGCCTTTGTTACTTTGTTAAGACCCAGTAATAAGACTGGGTATGTAGTTAGATTAAAGAAAACAGCTTAGCTCTTAATTTCAGTTTTATAACGTAACTTTCTCTTTCCATCACTGTCTCATCCATGTAGGTTCTTTGATTGTTGTTAACTAGATTTTATGCAACACGTGACCCAGTTTGTTAAAGGGCTAATATCATGTAAAATCAACTTTTTTGAGCTCTATATCATGTTATTACTTTATCCCCTTATTAAAAACATACATAGAGTATTGGTTTAACTCATCCATGCATGTTTGAGAAATCCTGTACTGTCCTGGGGCAGTCATTCAGGAGAGCAAAAATAGCTGTTTGGCTCTTGACACGCCTTTTAGATGCAGCTCCTCCTCTGGGCTGTGTCTCCAAGCCGAACTACCTCATCACAGAGCATTCCTCCCCCGTGAGTCGTGCAGGCTGTCTGCAGTGTGGCTGCCCGATCAGTCCTGGAAGCACGATCCGTACAGTCCGCTCATTTGCGCATGTGCTAAATGATAGACTTCTGGAATGTGCTCGATTTAATTATAAAGGTGTGTTAAATTATATTCTGAAAACAGTTTTGTATACATTTTGATTAATAAAATATAGATTTACAATATATTTTTTTCTAATAACTTGCTGACTATTTTCTAGACAATCACATTATAATTCATCTCATCTTCATTTAATTTTTTTCCCTTGAATGAAAATCCACATCTGTTGCAAACTTTGCCTTTGCCTTGAAATCGAATGAATTCTGTCATCAATCTAGCAAAATGCTACATGCTAAAAACAAACGGTACGGATCGTGCAGTCACAAGCAGCAACAACTAGCAAACAATGGTGAAACCGTGTGTCTGCTGAACTTGTAATGCTATTTTTCAGTCCTATTTGGATTTATAAATGCCTTTGAGGAAATGGATTTTCAGTTGACATGGTTCTTAAGAAATGGTTTGATTTCAGTTTTGGAAATAACCCTTTGACAAGAAAAAAAATTATTTATATATTTATGCGAGTCCCTTTATGGCTTTAGCTTTGTGAACAAAAGGGAATTTAACAGTGGACTAATAAGATTATCACTAAAAGACGATGCAATTCCAACACTCAGAAGGACACAAACACTGTTGTTGTCTGTCCAGGTAAGCTGAGAAACAACACACGCTGTTTTGTTTGGCCTATCTGTGATCTACGGTTATCACTTGTAACCTATATTACGATCTGTGTTCTTTAGCTGGCTTACACCACATTTTAGTAATAAATAAATTATCTTAACATTTACACAACGTCGCCTCTGTAATCACTCTGGTTCTTCAGAAAACGTACTTTCCAGGTCCAACAGTCAAGGTACTATTGTATCCTGAGTTGCAATTATCCAAAACCGATATTGTATAATGTTGATGCTTTTTTAAAAATTATTATTACAACAAAATAGGCTACGACGCTACAGGTTGTAAACGGCATGAAACACTGTTGTTGCAGAAATGGGTGTGACAGAATCAGTAGGTTCTTAAAGAGACAGAGGCCAATTTCAAGGTGTTTAGAAACGGCTGCGATGCGAAGTCAAATTTATTTTTGATTTTTACATATGAACAGCATTTTCCTAACAAATGAAGGTGACATGGTTACTTTATTATGGTATAGAATTTAACTATATGCCCGAGAAACACATAATATTGTCCCTTTACATTTTTTGAGTTTATCTCTTCAAGTTCTACAGAAGCACCAGAACTAGACACCCCTGCATTAGATGTGCATCTACAATTATACAAAATTTAAGATGGCTGCCAAAACTAACAACCTCAGGCAACACAGTGGTGGTAATTACAGCTATTCAAATAAATTTGGTGAGGTAGTAGCAGATAGTTATCCACAAAATATACTAACAATTTCCCCTAAAAAGCACACAAAATGGTGCAAAATGTAATTTACAAGTTCGACATGATGATTAAAACTCTTTTCAAGATGAGCTCGGTCACAAACTCTGGCATGAAAGGCGGCTGATATGAAAACTTTCACGGAACGCCTTTAATTTCATATTTTTTTTTATAACTGAAGCAAGAGGAAAAAACATCAGAGAAAAACTTTGATTTAAAAACAAAAGAAGAAAATTTCATTCACTGAGATTGTCTTGAATCTTCTTCACTAACACCGCAGCCTACAACAAGGACTTTTACTTCCTAACATCTGAATCGATGAAACACGGTTGTAGGAATCTTCGGTGTGTGACTCATACATCTCAGTCTTCACGAGTCCAAAGGGAACCTGCTCTGCGTTGATGCCAAGGATACAAGCAATCTTTCATTATGATGGAAGAAAATTTCAGTCGGTAAAAATAATCTGCTGCTGTAGGCTGCAGAGGTTTGTAAAGCTAAGAGCGAAGGGAAAAGAAGAGCTATGGACCTGCATTCATATCGGTTGGTTTAAGAACTTTTTGACTCTTTCTACGTTGTGGCTCAGCTTAAGTCTAACCCCACAGCAGTTATGCTGCAGGTGCTTTCCATAACTGTGCACCTCTAGAGATGATTTCTTTTAACAGCTATGATTTATCTTCTGTAGAGGTGCTACAGCCAGACCCTCCCTACACATACATTATGCACACATATATGAGCAACTTTAGCTTCAGTGATGAGCTCCTGCTGCGGCGGGGTCAAATTCAGAAAAGTATTCCTGGTTCTCTTATCAGCAGGGGACATACGAACATCATGACTTGTATTTTATTTTATTTTTTCAAGACAATAAGAAAGTGGGATTTTAGTTTTCAGAGTAGATACGATTTTTCCATTTCAGCAATTTGTTTTCCTCTGCTGGGATGCAGTTGTTTCTTTTAATAAAGTATTGCAAGATTTTTTTTTATTTTGGAAACAGAATGCAACCAGGGAGCTGAAAAAAAAGACGAAGCAACAAAAACGAGCTATTAGGTTTGAATCCTGACTCAAGCTCAGTACGTTTCCTTCCTTTTAGCAGGAAAAGTTGCGTAAAAAGAAGCTGAATGTGGAGGAGGAGGACTGTAAATGCAGCGTCTGGTCACTCTGACATGAATGTGGCAGCTCTGCAAAGTGCTCTTACAAATTAACCCAAACAGTTTACTCCACTTTGACATACTTGTCAGATTCTGAGTGCTTAATTGACAGCTAAAAAAAAATCTGTTCCTTACATTTTAAATAGTGTCAAATCTCAAAGCAATTAAATGCCTAGCAATCCTTGAATGAATGCTTAATACTCACTGTCTTTCATGCTAGAGTCTCAAATTAAGATTTTAAATTGACTGAGTTATAGACGTAGCCCCTCAGGCCACGTATGGCCCACAGGTGTACCCCTATAACAATAAACACAAAAAAACTCTTTTTTTACTGAATTTAATGTGAAAATAGCTTGTATATTGATGATGAACTTGAAATTATGATTCAATGCAACAAAATAAATTCATTTAAAAGCTGATGATAATACTTTTACAGCCCCTGAGGTGTTGGCTTGGTCTGCGTGAGCAATTTACTCGAATAGCCTCGTATTAGAATATCAGAATTCTGATTCTGATTAATATCTCAAAATAAGCTGCTTTAAAGCCAGCATGTACTACTATAAACTACATTTCCCATAAAGCATGTTGATTGTGCTGCCCCTTTTCTCAAAAAAATGAATTTGACCAAAAATAGTTTTCAAATAACAAAAAACAAAACAAAAAGACGAAAATAAATAAAGGTTGAACTCCTAGAACAACTCGTATAAATACAAATTATACCATTACATATTTCTCCAACAGACTAAGCTTTATAATTTTCTTAAATGCAACCATTGATTTGGTGTTTTTAACGCCATCTTCCAGATTATTCCATAATCTTATTCCTTGGATCGATGTACACCTTTCCCTTAAACTGGTTCGAAATTTAGGTCTCACAAACATCTCTATCCCCTTAAGATTGTAAAAACTCTCTCTTTTAACAAAATTTAATTGTATGTTTAAAAGTAATGTGTTTTTATGAGCCCTATACATAACTAATAAAATACTATAATCAACCAAATCATAGAATTTCAATAATTTCAACTGATGGAACAATGTAAAGTGAGAGATTTCAGAAAACCCCATCTCAAAAGTGAGTAAATCTCTCTTACTTTTACTTTTACTAGTATTTCTGTATTATTTATTTCACATTTAGTCAGTCGTGCACGTAGTACCTTTCAGTTTTTATGAGGATGTTTCCATGCAGGAAATACCACGCAGAGCTCAGGTTTTGTTTGTTAGCGATGCTCAGCCATAGCAATGAGACAAGGAACATGGTGTTTTGTGTTCATTTGAAGTTAAATTTGAAATGTTGAAGTTAATTACAACTAGCCGCTTGAGGACCACCATAACATCATGTGGTGATGACTTTGACACCACTGGCTTAGAATATATGTTGAGGATAACTCATCTACTACCACACCAAATCTTAGCTCAATATTTGTAAAATTGTCTGAGTTGTAGCACTTTTTATGTGTGTGCTTTTTGAGTCAGTTGTCTGGCAGCTGTTTTATTTGAAATAAAAACTAAACAAAGGGACTGAAGTGTTAAAGCACAAAACCGTGAAACGTGATTTTCAGACGAAGCCTGCTGGGACACTATTTTTGAAAGATGATGTAAAAAATGTCATTTCTGTTTCCCCATGCTGCTTTTCCTCAAGCCTCTAATGGACCATAAACTTCAAAACACACTCAATTTGTTTTCTTTTTTACAATCAATTAGCTTTTTTTATCATGATTCCTGTGTTTCTTTCTTACCTGGTGGCCCCGTGGGTCCTGGATCTCCTGGTAACCCCAGCCCAACCTGTCCTCGTTCTCCTTTTTGACCTCTGTATCCTATAAAGACACACAGACACACAATCCTCTGAACAAAAACAGGAAGTAAAACAGTTTGCCTTCAGACTGTTAGTAAAAAAAAAAAAACACCACAACTGTTTAAAATTCCAAGTTTCAAGACGAGGAAACACGTGTGCAATCTTTGTATCTGCTTAGTGGCTCCTACAAAACAGTTTCTTGAACTATTACTATTAGGACAATAATGTCAGACTGCAGTTTTAAACAATTTTGTTAGAGCGAGGCAGCTTTAGTGGGTGTTGTTGGCTCTGGCTTCTCTGAATCCCAAGTTTCAGTCCTAACTCTTTAAATAATAAAAGATGTGCTGACATCTTGTCAAAACAGAAATCTCAAACAAGCCATCAGTATGTTTTTTTTTTCTTTTTGAAGAGGGTAGCATCATGGACAACAGGCTCATATGAACCTGTCTTTGAAGCCTTCAGAACAGAGTGAGGTAGTTTAAAAAAAAACAAATCCGAGGTCAGATATCTGACTCACTTCAGGCACACAGGAGGTGGCTACCACACTCTCTTTTGAGACATTATTACCACTAAGGAAATAAATCAATCATGCCTTATTTGTTAAAGTGATAGTTCAGACCTTCTGAAGCTGACTCAGCAGATGGGCTAATGGCTAGTCTGAGTGGGGCCAAGACAAAAAAGGACTGCTGCTGTCCAACAACAACTCTAATCTAAAAATAATTCTAAACATTTCAAATGAATGTTATTTTACACTGATGTCAAAATAGCAAAAAATAGCAGGTGATATGCATTCCTCTAAGTAATTTGTAATTGCAAACCATAGCAATGACAGCTAGCTGTAACACTTCTGATACAACATTGAGGACTTTCAGACAGAAAATCATATTATTTAAGAATAATTGTGTAATTTGAAGCAGACAGTGAGGTAAAAGTTTATGAATAGCGTTAGCATGAATTACTGTAAAATTTCAGAAAATCATACTTTTCAAATGTCAGGAACCCACTTTGCTATTAGCCTTGTTCAGACTAGCTGTTAGCTTGTCAAGTCAGTCAAAGTTATTCTTTTAAAAATGATATTTTTTTTGTGTTTTTGTTCAGATCTGAACTATCTCTTTAAGAAATGAATAATAAGTGCAAAAAAAAAAAAAAAGTCCAAGCATGTGCACCAATCTTCACGTCAGACAAGGCAATGTTGTTTTTAACGATAAGCACACAGTCGTCCTTTCAAAGCTTTTCCACTGCATGCAAAGCTGCTAAGTCTTTACAACTCAAAACAGCAGCAAAGCAAGTTTGAATGTGAGGGGTCGCGACAATATTTCCCCATGAGGCACTTAAAGTAATGGAGTCTCACAACCAGCAGCTGCGAGAAGTGCATCAGAAACATTGACAGGAGTATCAAGCATCTCTTCGCCTGGCCCAAAGGGGAAATGCTTCAGCGCTTACATGTCAGGGAAAATCTCAGAAGAAAGGCTTATGAATGCTCTAAAAAGTGAATCTCAAAGCAAGAGGGGCTATCCACACATTGCCACAATAATGAGACTTCTTTCAACACTCACAGAGCCTGGGGCATTCATTCAGGGAGGAGACGTTCCATGGAGAAAAGAGCACTGTACCTTAAGCAGAAAAGAAATACTGAACAGCACACAAAGCAATAAGCTTGGGTGGCGCGCTGGATTGGTGCGCCCCAATATAATCCAAAATGTCACACTGTGCACTTGTTCACAAAACAAATTGTTTCGAGAGCCACTAATGGACAAAGCATGTTAACATAAAACTAATGTCGCCACAAACAGTGTTGTTTTAGTCTTGACTGATGGGATTGCAGCTTTTCTGTACACAGCCGTAAACATTACTGACAGCAACAAGCATGTATTCATAGGACTTGTGTGCCTTATAAAAAACAAAAGAAAAAAAACAACAACTTTTTTTTGTTTTTACTAGGTGCTCCATCAAATACACTGGGATATTTTTATTTGAGGCATCCATATTGTACAAGAAATAAAAAAAAAAAAACAGAGCAGCTGCAAAACAGAATTTACACTGTTAAAAAAAATCTATATTTGTCAGTATTTAAATAAAAGTCACTGACATGAAAAATTGAAAAAAGTTGAAACAAAAATAAATGTAAACTAAATTAAATATGCATTTAAAAAAACAATAATTTACACTGTAGGGATTTGTCATTTTGATCTAAATAGCAAAAGATAAATAAAGAGATAGAAGAGCATTCAATTACAACAAAGGATAGAATAAAAAAAAGTGCTGTTCTTCAGCATGCATCCTTGGAACAGCTGGAGACTTCCTCACTTGTGCAATCAAACCACAAAGAAAAAAAAAGGACAGTGAATTCAACAGAGGGGTTATTTTTCTCCATAAACAATTCATTTTGCCACAATAGAAAAGAAGTCAAATTGGATATTCCAGAGAAGCACGATCTCCAGCGGAGGATGACGAGAAATAATGAGGAAATATTACCCCAAACTCCCTCACCAGCTGAGTGGAGCCACAAGTCAACAGAGAAAGAAATTAAGAACTTCTTGAATTCTTGATTTATCAAGGGAAATAACTTTTCTCTTTATTTTCAATAAATATTTATTGCAAAGCTGCATTATGAATGACCTATAAAACACTCGTTTGAAGCATAAAAAACAATAAAACAAAGTAACAGAAAAAAAATCCACAACACGTGTAATGCCAGTGGCATTAGGGTTTGAGTAGTTGCCTACTTCAGCTACATTGTCCATGAATGGAAGCAGCATTTAGAATGAAAGCAGTGAGTTAAAACGTAAATGGTCGTGAATAATGTGAGGTAGATACAAAGCTCAGAGAGAAAGGTCAATGCAGTGGCGTGTTTAAACTGCACCAACACATTAAAAACACACCTCCTCTTCATATGTTAAAGGAATAGTTTGGTCATTTTTTTTTAAGTCATGTTCTGTTAAATAGTTATCAGGAGTAAGCACATCGTCAGTGTTCTGACACGGCTGCTGAAGAAGAGTTGTTTTAAAGGAGAAATATGCGTTTAAATCCTTCTTCTTCTTCCCATTAAAATCCTTCAGTTGGGGTCTATATAAAGTGAAACTGCAAAGCTTTGATCTGAATTCCTCCTTATTGTAACTTCACAAGCCCCTCTTTCACCCCTTTTCTGGGGTGTGTCTCAAATCAACTTGTTTTGGCGCTGCTTCTGTAACCATAGGTTCATACCTGATTTGGCAGTTCTGTTGCAAATACTAGCCGCTTTCACATGACAGTTTCAAAAAATCACAGACCAGTCCGGCTTTAAGCTCCCTCGGTACATTCAAAAATCGCAGGGCGGGCTGGTTCCCTCTCGCATACAGAAATGAACCAAAAGAGGAGTGGAGCAGATCTCAGCTCGACTGAAGTGGACCTCGACGTATTTATTGTGTGACGGACATTTGCCTCATATCAAACAGGATTATTTTTCTTTTTTGGCTCTGATACTACCTCCCTTGGCGACTCAGAGCGTCTGAGGCAGGCTCACTTCTACCCCCCTCGCCGCCTCTGTATTTTTTCTGAATGATCTGAGGACAGATAATGCGTCAGTCCCGGACTGAGCTGTCTTATGAACCTATACTGTATACTGTGATGTCATAGTTCAGAAAACGTCATAGAGAATAGAGGAAAACAGAAAGTTGAAAAATATGACCCAAACAGAATATCTTTGATATCTTTGCTCCAAGACATCTTTGCAGCATCAAGAGAAACTAAATTAATTTTTTCTGCACTCCAAGACACTCCAAGTACATATCAAAATGCATTTAAGGGCTAAAAAAGTGGATTTTGCATATGTCTCCTTTAAAAGCCTGAAAATTAATAAGAGAAATCTGACATTGTTTGGCTAGCTATTTGTCATGACAGAGACTTTTGCTGTTTTCTCCAAACTTCGTGATCCATGACTAATGTGGTACTAACTAGTGATGACTATTTGAGATGAGGTTCCTTGAAAAATGACTAAACTACCCCTTTAAGATCAGATCATTCAATCAGAGAAACATTAGAAATCTAAGCAAGTTTGAGGTTCAAAGCCTGACCAGCAAACCATTAGTGTTGTGTGAGCAGTCAGAGAGCAGTATCAGTTGGATAAAGACTACTGTCCTCCCTCCTTCCTGACTACGCTCCTTTCGTACTTTAGAAGCTTTCTCTCCTGGAGTGAGGTATCAATAACGGAGCTCTTTTCCTGTCCACAATGATAACAATTTCTCTTATTCACAGCCAATTCTTCGTTTGTCTTCATATTTCCCAGAGAGCTGCTGTGCACCACACTCCTGGCCTTTTCCTCTGCTTTCCGCCCTTCAGTCTGCTTTGATATATGGGTCTATGCAAGAGAAAAATACCCATGAATCCATACAAAGTACAACTGTCAGCCTGACCCCACTTAGGAAAATCTCTTGAATTTTACATCAATTGTGTTCTTTGTCATGAGATGAGAACCTAAAACCTGTGCCTTTTGACTTTTACAATTATTAAATGTTAATGCAGCATACACAAGTAACACTAGTTCCAGAAAAAAGTTAGGATGGTATGTAACATTTATACAAAAACAGAATGCAATGATTTGCAAATCTCATAAATTTATATTTTATTCATACTAGAACAGTAATCTAATCAAATGTTGAAACTAAAACGAGTTTTTAGAGGGGAAGCTGTCCAGTTTTTCGCTGTGCAACAGTCCTGGTACTTCTTTGCTGAAGTACTTGCCTGATGGGAGAATATGTTGTTCTAAACCTGTTTATTTTGTTTTACATTGATAGTGCTTTGCCATATACGTTGACCATGCCATAGGCCAGGGCTATTCAACTGGTGGCCCGTCAATAAGCCCCCCCCCCAAAAAATATATATTTATATATATATTGTTACTTTTTAACTTAATTTAATAGAAAAATAGATTTAAATCATTTGTAAATTTGAAATCTATTTAAAAAATGTAATAAATTTAAAAAGTAAAAGATGATACTTGTTCTGTTACATGCTGCATTGTTTTACCTATCATTACTGGGCACCCCCCGATGTGGATGTCAGGCCCCCGGGCTGTGAGCTTTGAGTAACCCCGGCCCCTGGAGCGATTTAGTTGAATAGGCCTGCCATAGGCACTAATGCACCCCTATACCATCAGGGAGGCAAACTTTTGAACTGTGTGCCGATAATAGGCAAGGCGACACTCTCCTTTTTAGTATGGAGGATGTGGTTTCCGAAAAATAATTAGAAATTTAATTTATCTAACCACAGAACAGCTTTCTACTTTGCTTTTGTCCATTTTAATTTGTTGCTAATAAATTGCTGCCATTATTAAAAAAATATATATTTATTTTTGGTACAAATTTGTAATTTTTTATTTAAACATTTCATATTTTACTTTGCTACATTGTGTATAAGTGTTTATGAAATGTATTGCATTCTGTTTATTTGCATTTTACATAACATCCCAACATTTATGGAGCTGAGTCATATAAGATGGGCAAAAAATGGATTAACAGATAAATAATTTAGTTCACAAAAAACAATTAATTTACACAAGTGTAATCTTTTATTTGTGTGTTTTGTTTTACTTGACATTTTCATTTCAGTTCAGCCATCAGTCCTGAGCTCCTACCTTGAGGACCAGATGGCCCAGGCTCTCCTGGAGGACCTGGTGTTCCATCCTTGCCAGGGGGTCCTGGAGGCCCTTGGATCTGTGAGGCTAAGATGCCAGCGGGTGTCTTCTGCCGCATGCCATGGCTGGACACTTTCTCTGCAAGATGGGTAATAGAAAAAAGAATTCATGTGGAGGTTTTAGAGTTGACAAAATTAAGGAAAATTTAAGCTAGATAGGATGAATAACAATAAAAAAATGCAAAACACTTAAATATCAAACAATATATACCTTCAAAAATTCTCATTACTTCGTTTTGGATAAATTCTCTGAGTTCGTCTGTAAAGCTGGGATCATCCTGTGCAGGAAGAGGAAAAGAGCACTCACTGAAGCATTTTCTCACAGACAAGAAGAGAAGAAAATCCAATTAAGAGACAACATAAACTAAACTTTTATTCACAGGCAGCTGGCAACAGAAGACGTACAGTAAAGATTATAGTTATCACGGCATGACAATTAAATGGATACTCCTCGTGCGTCTGGATGCTGAAACCAAACATGTCAAAATCAGGAGCAGTGGGAGGATATTATACTCGAGTAAATCTTTTGTCAAGATCTTTGCTCAGCTCGACTCTCTGAACTCAGCAAAAATAAAAAATAAAACGGATTCAGTGAGAGAATACAGTATTACATTTGATAAAGTAACTATTTAAAGCCGTGTTACTTTTGTTTCGCTTTGTGCTCAAAAAGAAAATTTGCATATATAGGACAGAACATGTGAAAAACAGTACAAATTCAAACAACTATACTTGCATTAGTAATATACACAATTACATGAATATGGGTCTAAAGTGGAAACTCCAGAAACCCAGACATCCCTCTCCCCAGCGACACTTTCCAGCTCGTCCTGGGGGACCCCGAGTTGTTCCCAGGCCGGAGAGGATACATAATCCCTCCAACGAGTCCTGGGTCTTCCACGGGGCCTCCTACCAGTGGGACATGACCACACCTCCAAAGGGAGACATCCAGGAGGCATCCTAATCAGATGCCTGAACCACCTCAACTGACTCCTTTCGATGTGGAGGAGCAGCGGCTCTACTCCGAACTCCCCCCAGATGACGGAGCTCTTCACTCTATCTCTAAGGCTGAGCCTGGCCACCCTATGAACGAAGCTCATTTTGGCCGCTTATATCCTGGATCTCGTTCTTTTGGTCATGATTAAAAGAATGGAAAGGGATCGGAAAAGGGTGGAGTGCCCCCTCTGGATTGGGGGGAGAATCTTGTGTTTTGTTCACAGTGATGGTAGGATGGAGCGGGAGATGGATCTATGGAC
Source organism: Cynodonichthys magdalenae (assembly GCA_031762555.1). NCBI lineage: Eukaryota > Metazoa > Chordata > Actinopteri > Cyprinodontiformes > Rivulidae > Cynodonichthys > Cynodonichthys magdalenae. The sequence continues at coordinate 25,128,335 of JARVJO010000001.1, forward strand.
TGTCTTCAATATTGAGGGCGTTGCTTCAGTCACTTGTGGTGAAGAAAGAGCTGAATCGAAAGGCAAACCTCTCAATTTACTGGTTTGTCACAGTTCCAACATCACCTATTGTCATAAAGTGTACATTTTTAGCTTTAATTCGAAGGATGGATTTAGACAAAACTCCTTCAAATGTATAACGTTATTTTACTGGGGCTCATATGTTCTTGTGTATTTAAACATAAGCAGAATCAAGCACATTGCCTCACAATCCAAGCATTTATTTTTATTTTTTTTATTATAACTAACTGTTTTGAATGTTTCCATGAGAGTTTTCCTTTTTTATGATGTTTTTGTGTGTTTTTGTCTTTAGTTTTGATTCATTCATAACTCAGCAGCAGTTCCACCCCTTACTTTTGTCTTCCTATCGTGTGGACATTCAGACCTTTTTATGTTGCCCAGTGGATTCATTTTTCTCCAGAATCGGACAAAGATTTTATTTGACAATTCCCAGTCTTCCAGCTATTTTCCAGTTGGAGTTGCGTTGCTCTTAAAGACGGATGATGATCAGTTTAAAGTGCACTTAGGGCTCCTTTGACTTCACACTGTTGATTTACAGCAACAGTTTCCGAAGACAAATGCCACACTTAGAACTAACTCCAGGTTTACCTAGTTAGATGATGAAGAAATAATGAGTAAGCAGCGCACACCCTTCAATAAAGCAATTACCTTTAACCCAGTGGTTTAAATGTAATTGTAAAAAAAAAACTGTAAAATGTTCTTAAGTGAAGGGCTAAAAAAATAAATCACGGGTTTAAACAAAAGCAAAACAATAATGCCTTTTAAGGTGTAGCTTTGTCAACAAGTTGTAGATAAAGATACCGTAAAGTGTTGCAAGCTAAAACCTACAAAACAAGGTCAGTTAGATAGCAATAAAGATGTGAATTAAATGCATTGTGTAATCTCTCGTTTTTAGTTTTTGCACAATTATATTCAGAATCTGCACTTTAAAATCTAATTCAATAACATTAAATTGGCGCCTACTAATTTGGATTGTGTTTAAACATAGAAGGACTCTAAAAAAGTTGGTTTAATTCTGCAACTCAAAGCCCTATGTGCTTTGCAGATCACACACACGGGTAATGGAAGAGACGTGAGTGCTCTGACATCCCTCTTCAATGGAAAAAAATAAACTAAAGTGACTATTTATCCAACACGTCGATACATTTAACACGAGTTGCTTTTTTTGAAAAGTATGTTGGCAAAGCGGCTAAGTTGTCAACAATGAATGCAGGTTGTAAGCGAATCTCCAGCTTATTGTGTGGCTTTCAAAAATGAGGACAAAGGGCACAGATCCAGTGTGAGTGTAGAGGTGTACCCACTGCACAGCTTTACAAGTACTATTTATCCCATGCACTGACATTATTTTGATACGAATAATAAAAAACTGATGCGACTAAAAAGAGAAAATTACAGATTAAACGGCTGCATTGATTGTAAGCTGTCTAAAATGAAAGTTTAAAGTCTGAGTGTATGTTTGCATACATTTTTATATTTAATATATTATACATACATTGTATATGTAATATAAAAATGTATGTATAATATATTTTTTGGCTTGAATAAACAATTACAAGAAGAAAAACTGGGTATGTCACTAAATATTTCTGTCCCTAACTTTGTTCCGTACATGTCCTTCCACTCCAAACACACTACGTCTCAAAAAATTGTTTGTCAGCCTGAATGGTTCTCAGCTGCATTGCTTTCCAGGGCAGCCCCACCAGCGAAGGCTTAAATCCTTAAATCGCTGCATTCAAAACAGCTTTCATCACTGCGAATGTTATATAACTGCAGTAAGTGTAAAATGTCTGTGACAGATGGAGGTGTTTCCTCTGCTTTGCAGAGCTCTTGGCATGCCCACATATCTCTGTCTTTCCCTCCGTTTCCGTTTCTCTTCCTCCCTGACCTTCTGTTATGCCTAGATGATCAGGAGTGGGAAGCGTTGAGCAGAAAGTGAGCAGCGAGCTCCCGCGCACAGCTTTGTTTGATGTTCCATGCAGAAAGCTGTAGATACACTGTTTTTCATGCAGGCAGCGATAACTGAGCTAGTTACACAAACTGTGAGAGCATGTTGGATGGTTAGGGTTTTAATACAAAATGTTCAACACCTACCAGTAGCTGGACCCGCCCCAATTGTCCAGGAGGACCAGGGTCGCCTTTTTCACCCGGCGATCCGATAGGTCCAACAGGGCCAGCATCTCCAATGCGACCTCTCTCACCTTGAACACCTCTTTCTCCGGGAATTCCCGGATCACCCTGCATCAAAGTATCAGTCTTTCAGGTCGGTTTGCTGCAGATTGTGTGAAAGTTCAATAGTGCAAAAATCAAAGCAAGGCTTTTTGTCAGGCGCAGGCTAAGTCTCAGACTAACTTTATCACTTACCATGCTGCACACAGTAACCCCTTTCTTTTAACGTGTTAGTGTCTTTCACTTGTCCTTAGCTCTTTTGCCAGCTGGAACACTAAGAGTCTCATTTTCTATCTCTATTACCAGCATTTGCAACAGATTACTGCACAAGTGTGACCGAGCTCTTGCAAATACAACCACAAACTGCACAGAGCGTGAAATGCCTTTTTTTTAGTGTTTATTTGCTTGCGGGGATTAGTAATATTCGTGTTGAAGAAAAGACTTTCATTAACAGTCATTAGCTTTCCTCAACACATTGTTGCACTGCTGTTTAAGTCAACCCAACCACCTCTCCAGAAGACAAGAGTGACAGTACTTACACGCTCTCCTTTGGATCCTCGGTCTCCTAGTCGACCTGTATCGCCCTTAGCAAACGCACAAGCAAAATACCTTTTAGACTTTGTGGCTGAAGAAAAGGTAAATAATTCACACATACAGTAAAAGGCTATTATTCTCTTGTGTTCATATGAAGCATTGATCAATATAAGATCCAACAAATTCACTTCAGGATTTGCAGACGATTCTATTGCCTGAAGGGAAACTGTGAGCGAGCTTTTTCAGAATTGCTCGACTTTGAGAAATGCCCACCTTTCAGATGACTGTGCATTGATTGCTTCTAACTCAGCTCAGGTGTTCTGCTTGTATAATATCTCCCTGTGTTGTGTTTCACCTTCTGCAATGTCACGACTCCTCTGCATCACTCCAGTTTTGTTTGACAAAAGGCCCCCCGTTTTCCCCACAAGCTGTCTCCACTGTACCGAGGAGCTGCAAGAAAATACCTGTCCCTGGCTTCATGTCACAACATCTTGTGTCTTCCTGTCCCTCCCTGTCAGTCCTCATTGTTTCCCCTTTTTCTTTCCTCACAGCATTATCTCAGGGAGCATCTTTGTATCAATTTCCCGCTGGATTACAGGAGCCATGCAAAAGACAATCTGACTTGATGTGGCTTTAAAGCGGCCATCACTTTGTGATGCCTTTCTCCCTTGCCTGTCTTAATCTGCAGCATGTTGTATTCCCCACAGCCTGATGGGAAGCTTAAATCTATCATCTTGCCCACTGAAATGTGCTTCCCTGAGCATTACAATAAAGCTCAAAGCAGTGAGCAAGGGATCTATGCAGATGTTTAAAGCCACCTACTAGATGGCACTGTTGTTCCATTAAAACATCAGCCTCTGTGATGAGAGCCTCAACGGAAAGCTGAGATTATAGTCAAAGAATATTAAATAATAAAAATGAGCAAACAATAAAACGTTGGGGCTGTCATTAAGGTGTGAGGAGAAAAACATCTTGTATATCAGAGCAAAACAATAATAACTACAATCAGTCAGGTTTGGGAGTAAGACCACATAATGTGTTGGAAATGGTTATTCAAGGAGATCCGTTCTGCATCCGGCAAGACCATTCTGTTTGTTCATAAAGTAAATAGTGTACAATAAATCTGATCAGCCACCAAAAAACAGACTTTTCTGCAGGTTTTATTTCAGGTTTGGCCAGGTTCACCAAGCAAAACAATGCATAATTAATTGGAAGTGTCTACTGCCCTCTATTACAGATATTTTATCATTGTCTGAAAGCATTAAATGTATAATTAGGGTATAAAGACTGAAAATCAACAAAGCCTTAAATCTGCAGGATCCCATTTAGTTTCTATCGCTAAAATCTCTCATATGCAAATAGGTTTAATGCAGTCAGCATGCTGTAGCTGGAGGGGGGGATAAAAATCTGCTGTGCCATCTCTCTGTAGCTTGGCTGATGTAAAGCACTTTCTATAAGGAGATTTGCAACATGTTCACAGAACTCACCTTGTATCCTGGAGTTCCATCTTTTCCGGGCCGGCCCTGCTCGAGGAGCGCAACACAAACAAAGACATTTTGTATCAGCTCCCACCTTCGATTGGATCAGCACTGTTGCACTCCTAGTAATCTCCACACTTAATGAGATATCTCAACCAAGGGATAATGATCCTGATTGCTGAGCGAACACTGGTCCATTGTGCACTTACAGGGGGAAATTACAGAAAGTATCTCTGATGGTAATTACATGGAATGTAGGAATACAATCATCTTCAGAATAAGTGGTAGATAGCACGCATATTTCATCCATACTGTCCTTGAATCGTGTGAATGGGTCTACTATAGCAAAAAGTGAATGGATATCACTGGAAGGTGGTTTGAGAGCAACTATTACTGATTAGAAGAGGAACGTAAATTGTGCCACATCCTTACAGGAACACCTTGGGGTCCCTCAGGTCCAGGGAATCCTGTCTCACCGATCGGCCCCCTCTCACCCTGTCAGAGAACAGAGACAGCCAGGGTGTCAGTCTGCAGTGACAAAGGAATGATGCCAGGATTGACATTTCAAAGAGAGTCAGACGCTGCGGCTCACCGGCTCTCCTGGGATCCCTGGCTCTCCACGAGCGCCGGGCTTCCCCTGTCAATCACACACAGAAGAAGTGAGCACGCCTTGTTTGACAGGTCCTCAATAGTGTCACATCATCAGCACCTTTGCAGCTTCACATTTATAATACAGCTCACAGGCATGGCATACAGTAGGTGCACAGTAAATCCTCTGCACAGACCACAAGTCAACAGAGTTCTTAGTCGAACTAGTGCAGTGCTGTGGGAATTATGGGTTGAAGTCTGATATTCAATACTTAATAAAACATCACTGACTGGTTGCCAGCAGTGGACTTAAACAATCCAGATGAAAGATCAAAGGAGAGTATGACGTAAAGACATACTTACTGCTGGACCTGGTGTCCCTTGGGGTCCAGGCAAACCAATATCACCCTGACAACACATATAAGGCAGACATATTACACAAAGCGTACTATAGATCCCTGTCATGTCAGGCAGACACATACAATAGATGTTGATACAGGTAACTGCTTAAACTTGGCTGTAAAATATGCCTTGGGGCCACTCACGATTCAAACTAATAAAAAGGAGAATAAATAATTTAAAAAATCCACTCAGAATAAAAAATAGCACACATAGAAATGAAATAAATTCATGAAGTAATGCGTATCACCCATGCCTTTCATGCCAGAGTTGAAGACTGAGATCATCATATGTTGAGAAATGACAGAGATGTCACTTTGGTCTAACCTTGAAAATATTAAATGCAATCTCATGCAATATTATGGAATGTCATGTTCAGAGTACGAGTTGTTATTGACTTCTGCCACATTAAAATTTAGCTCAACATCTGTAAAACTGGCTGAACTAACCGACAGAGTTGACTGCAAATAGTTAATAGCAACATTTTAAACATTGATTTTTAGGAATCTATTTGAGCTCAGATTGTGGGATGATTCTGAGCTACTATCATAGCAAAGTTTAGGTCAATACCTGTAAAATTGGCTGTGTTAAAGCTTTTTTATGTTTTCTAAAGTCAGTTGGCTCTGCCAGCCATTTTGAATGAAAGTGACCCAAGCAATAGATGCACATCCACGTATTACTCATTGCAAGTTTCATTAAAGTTTGTCCAGTGGTCCATTAGATATTTGGGTAACAGAAAAATACACAAATACACATGCAGACTCACACATTTGTTCTTCTATCCTCATGGGGACTTTTCATTGACTTCATTAATTTAGCAGTCATTTCTAGAGCCTAAATCTGACCCCTTACCCTAAACCTAACCACCACAGTACATGCATAACCCTAACCTTAACCTATACTCAATTCACACCTTTGTTTTAATCCTAACCCCTAACCAACCAATGGTATTTGGGCCATTGGTTATATGTGGGCTATATATGGGCTTTTGTCCCCATAAGGAACAGTGGGTCCTCACAAGGCTGTATGGGCCTGGAAAATGGTCAAAAATCATCCAGGTAAAAAAAACATGTGCTAAAACATTATCATTTGTCTTCAACTTTTGGTGGCAAGCAATAATTTAGCTCATTTTGTTTTTCAACAGCAAACACTGCATGTGTTAAATTTTCATTGTTTTTAGTATCTTCCAGCAGGATAAATGAAACGTAACCATTTCAGCCCCACGCATCCTCCACACAAGATCCTGCCACATACTTCATCTAGACTTAAATATGCAGACAGTTGTGGAAGGCTCCATGCAGAGCTGGGTTTGTTCTCTCTCTCTAAAACAAATGCATCCAGGACTCCCAATCCTCCACGCAGATTGCTAGCCATTACATTAATGCTTTGGCTCCAAAGTGCTCTGTTTCCAGTTTGGAAATGTCAACCTAAAAACTCCTTCAGGCAATGTTTAAACACATACATAAGTAATTGAATTCCTCTGTTAACATTTGGTTTCCCCCAAGCTGACTTATAACTTCAACTAGAACCTGTAATGTGTTCGACTCGAACGGTGGCAAGCTTTTTCATTTTTCAAAAGATGGATATCTCCCTGTAGAAGGAAGCTCTTTATAGGTTCTGTAATGAGAAGATTTCCTCGTGTTGCAGTCAGGACAGCTCATTGCAGGTGAGAAATGTCTCTGTTGCCTACCTTGGCGCCGGGTAGCCCTTCAAGCCCGGGTAAGCCCATGGGTCCTGGCTCCCCCTGTGAGAGAGAAACACACCACCTGTTGTGTCAGAATGAAGAAATCACTCCTAATAAGGATTAATAGTTGTTTTCTACAGCTAAAAATGGGGCTGTTTTCAACAAGAGTAAATTTAGCAAAAAATACTGAATATATCAAACATTATTAATGGAAATATAAACTAACGCTACATGGACAAGTGTTTTAAGCTTTGAAATAATTATATTTCCTTCTTATTAGTTCAATGCAAACTATATATCTTATGTTTATATGTGTTTATATATGTTTCAGATAATCCTGAGAAAACAACTACAACTGTCTTTTGGCACATTCTGTTAAACCATGAAAACTATAGAACTATTAAGGGGGGGAAAAAGCCCCATTTCACAAGAAGACTTTCTTTCTGATCTAAAAATAGAGCCCAATTCCCCCATGCTTGAGCAAGTGATGGCCTCTATCTTCCTCTTCTTGCTCAAGCTGCCGTGGAGAAATGCCATTACCCAGAACAGAAGAGCAACCGGTGCTGGCATAGATGAATTGTCCAGGTAATTGTCACACATGTAGATTGCCATGAATAAGCTATTGTGGCTAACGGGGGGGAGAGTGGACCAGCCAGAGGATCAGCTGCAAGACGGATTGGGGCAATTCCAGCACATCACTGGAGCCGGTCACACAATTTATTAAAATGTCAAATTAACATCCTGGTGAAAAATCACTGTGCAACAAAACAATGAAAAAATGCAATCAGTCTCATGAGGATAAAGAATTCAGGCTGATGATGGAAGCGTCAAGTCGTGTCCACGCCCGTGTGGATTGTGAGTGAATTGTTTTCCGGATTCAGTGAAAGCGTAGAGGTGGGAAGCACATTTGAAGTGCAGTAAGAGTTTGTGGGTTCCCACTGGCAAGACAATATGGTACAGAGGTTTCATATTTGTTGGAGAATAAGTCGTATTTTTTTCTGTGTTGGAGTTCTACTGAGACTGGTTAAGTACTCAGGCTGGAGGCTTTATTGATTTATGTTGTACACTAGAAAACCAGGGAGATAATGATGGAAAGCAACTGGCAGCTCTGACTTCTCCTTTTGTTTGAATGCTTGAATGAATGCTTCAAAAATATACTTTTCATAACAAAAAGCTTCAACTCACTGCAGGTCCTTCATCTCCTTTGGGACCCTTGAAAGAGAAAAGAAAAGAGGACAGATTACCTCCTTGAATGTGACATCCAGTGTCATAAAGATCACAAATAAGAGTCAGAAATGATATTTGGCTGCAAGTTATATTAGTTAAAATGCACAATACTCATTTTTGCTTAGTTTATTAGCAATATTTTTATGCTAACACTGCAACTGTGTCTCAGGAAAAAGATCATACAATCCAGCGTGGGACCAAAAGAGGCTTTGGAAATTGAACAGTATTTTTCACATAAAAAAATACATTGTGATAAATTGTGTGCCTTGTCCTTTTTAACACTGATGAGGATGCTCTTTTATTGATTGCTCCCAAGGAGCTGTTGGGCTGTGATAGATGCAGTACAGGGTGAAGCATTCTCAAGATTTAGCTATAGTTCATGTGCATTGTGCACCAGGGACAGCCGCTCTTTGTCACCTCTTTAAGTGTTCGTTTCGGTGGATGGATCCCTGCAGGGACTGTGACTGAATGTCTCCCAGGACTGGACAAGATTACAAACTGTTTGATAAGGCGAGAGGAGGAGGAAGCGATAAGCAAATCGGGTCACTTCGGCGTGGCACCGAGCGAAGCAGCAGAATTTCAGAAGTCCATTTTGCATATCAATGATGTTGTGTGTCCTGGGGTAGATCACAGGCACCTGTTTGAGAGTCAGGAAGCCTCTTGGCCTTTGCCAACCCTCAGCTCTCAATGTGCTTGATTGATTGTGATATAAGAGCCTCAGGAACCGTGATAACACTGGAGGGCCGGTCAGGTTATTTGTTATTCCGCTCTCACGGGGCTCTGCAGCTCGTACAGTATCAGCATGTATGTTTGCTTGTGTTTCTCCTTAAAACAATGTAAAAGGGTTTACTTGAGGCACTTACCGGGGCACCAGGAGCTCCAGGAGGTCCTAAAATAGCTCCACCGCTCTGTGAACACAGTTCTTTATGTAATCACTTAATATTTAGCAATAGGTGTCAAACCAATTTCAACAACAAAAGCTGATTCTTTACTTACAACATATCTGAGGGCATTTTGTTATTGAATTCAGTGAATCACAATAAGTTCAAATCTTGTGAACAATGTTTACCTGAAGCTTGTACAGACTGCTCATCCCATTGCCCTCCACATAAGGCACACCCTGAAACACAATCAAGCAACTTCTCTCAGAAACTCTTTTAGTTTTAGTTGAGGTACCTTACAGAAAACTGTACAGTAGGTCTTGCAGTTATACATGGCTGAGCCTTTAAAAGCTACATGGTATGAATCAATAGCTCATTTGGTGGCTACAGAGAGAAAGAGAGAGAGAATAAGTAGAGTGTGCGAGGCAGAGAAGGAAAAAGTAGAAAAAAATGGAGAACAGTAGCTGTAATAATCTTTTAGCCAGCAAAGTAATAACAAAAAACAAGGTTGTTTCAAAAGAACAAAAGAGCACGGTGATTAAAAGGATTTGTGTATGAGAACTGGGTAATCCTGATTTTTACTGGTTAGTTTTAATACCTAAAAAGATGTTTTCCCCTGATGGATTTATAGAGGGCAGCCATTGTAAACCAAGAAGAAGTCAAGGTTCTCATTAAGAAGCAAGTGAAGGCCTGTGCCCTTTTCAGGCCGCTGAACCATTCTTTGTCGTTGCAGGCAGCAGGTTTATGAGACCAGCATGTGTACGTGTAGGTGTGTGTTAGAATGTGTGTTTTGGAGAGGAGGGTGCTGGGGTACACAGCAAGTTCAAGGGGACAGCCAATGAATTATAGATTTACTTTTGGAGGTGCTGACTCACTTGGCTTTTAAAGGGATGAAACATGATTCAATGCCAGCAAGCAGGTGGCCACGGTGTGATCATGTTTGCACTTGTTTGTCAGATATACTTTTCTACTTGTGGTAAAAGCTGCTAGACTGAGAAAATAAAAAACAGGGCTCAACAGATGGCCTTAACTCAGTAACTTTAAGCATAGTCGTAACAGAATAAGGCTACATGTGCATGAGGTGACAATAAATCTATGACACTAAAAAAGATTTTGAGATAGATTTTTCATGTTTTTGTTAAAGTCACAAGAACTTACTGGAGGACCTGGAAGTCCTGGCCTGCCTGGAGGTCCTTCATTTCCCTGCAAAACATGAACAAAAAACATCATGTCTGAGAAAACAGAAATGACACACAAAGCAATTTGCTAACCATGAAAAATGAAATAAACATCTTTTTCAGAGATTAGTTTACAACTAATTTGATTCATATGGCATTTACAAATTAACAATGATTTTCAAACATTTAAAGAAATGGTCAAAATAAATACATAAAAAAAATTAATGCAATAGTCATTTAGTTCTATCATCATTAGTTAGTTTCACACTGTTAATGGGACCATGTGGTCCTGGTAATGTGCCAAGCTGTTTCCTAACCAACACAGTGCTTTTCCAGATGAGGTGCTATTTTCAACACAACCCCTTCTTC
>JARVJO010000001.1:25142615-25167916 GCA_031762555.1 Cynodonichthys magdalenae
TGCTGCCACGTCAGCTTTTTGTTTTATTTTATAAATAAATATTTTGAGTTTAACTCCTCTCCTCCGTCCGGACATTGGGTTCATCTCCTGCAATACAAACCCTGATAAAGATAGTTTCTTATAATCACTTTTGAAATCACAGCAACAAGTTTCTCTTTTCTTAACAAGTGTTTTATTTAATAAAAATTATGTTAGACATGATGCTAAAAAACACTTATTTCTACATACTTTTAGTTGAATGCACGGTTCAAAAATTGAAATATAGCAAAGTTAAATTACTGATCTAATGTTCAAACAGCAGATATACGCAGTCTGAATAACATTCAGACTTAAATTTTAATTTGTAATTTAGTCTGACTCAGAGATCATACTGAGACTCTGTTGCCTCATGGGGTGAAGCCAATACAAGCTAAATTAAAAAAAAGATGGAGAAATTAACACAATGTTTTCCTCTAACTTGTGTTAACAGTTTTTACTCTACAATATTTTTTCTATCCTCCCATGAGTCAAAGTCAATGAACCTATGATTTTTTTGTTAGTTAACTCTGGAAGGTTAGGAGTAATACACCCTGCTAAAATTAAAAATGTATTTTTTTAAATAAACACAAAAATTGTTTTTGTCATCACCTCCTTTTTAGATTCAGTAAAATAAAAAATAAATAAATTATAATAGAGTCAGCCTTGCATTTGCAGAATACACTTTCAGCTAACAAAGCCAGATCTCAAGATGTTTGCAGAGGCAGTTTTTCCAATATATTCTGTATCCCCACAATATAGGAAGAAGAGTGAAGGTGCATCGCCATGACAACCCTAACAAGCGAGGCACAGAGCTGCTGCTCGTTAACAGCTGCTGCAGTCTGCGTGTTGTGTGAACAAACATTAAAACACGCTTATGAACCACGTTCACTTCCAACCATTTCTATAATACACAGAGCAAACAAACATGAATTGAGAAAAAACACTTCAGTAATTTCATTGGATTTCTAGTTCTAATTCATTCAATAAGCATTAATAGACAGCAACACATAAGCACACATACCAGTGCACACACAAATAAAACACACACACAAGTTTGGTCTAATGTCTCCACTGGGAACAAACTTCTCCCAATGGAGACACAATAAGTTCTCTGATAGCCTAACCCTATTAGTCAAAACTAAATGTATTAACCCTAAATAGAAATCTCAGACCTGAACAATTACTTTACACCTGCAGACCAAACATTTCAGTCCCAGAAAACACAAAAAGCCCCCAAAAGTCTATACTCTGTCGCATCCTGTTTTAACATCTTTAAATAAAAATGTGGCACCCTGCACCAAAACACAAATCAAGACCTCATCATACTTCAAGACACACATAGACCCCTGCCTGTTCAAGTGATAAACACATAAATAAATTTCATTTTAAACTCTTAAGATTCTACATATAACCACTTCACATTCTGTAGTTACCAACGGGTTCATTCTTATCATTTTTGCTTTTACAGGTCATTAAGTAAAATAAAAGCTTGCCATTGAGTTTGACAATTAGTTCAATGACTTTGTTCAAGATCACGCAGTAAAAATAATTCAGCTTATGGCCCTCACATTGACATTTTTACTGTAATTTCTCCAGTTTTAAAAACAATGCATTTTTATACACACTCTAAAAAATGACATGTTGGATTTACTTAACCATGTTATGTCAACTGGTTGAGTAAATGCAAAGCAATATACCAGTTTTTTAAACAAAGAACATGAGTATGTTGCTTCGAATTTACTTAACTCCGTTCAGTGGAACCAGTTGACATAACATAGTTAATTAAGTAAATCCAACATTTCATTTTTAGAGTGCATTTTGTTAAACAAATTGATATTATTATATACTGTTTATATTATCAATAGAATATTAAAAGCATTAAAAGATACTTAACCTCTTTATCACTGTCTTTTTCAATCAAAGTTGCTAAAATATGATATTAATCTAAGTAAAATATATTTGCAATCAAAACGCTTGTCCAAGTGTTTAACTGCGTTTAACCATTTCCTGTGTATTGTTTATTAAATCTAGACATACGCAGTAGTCTTATTAAACTATTATTACAAATATGTATAATAATGTTGAAACTATAAAACTTACTTTGTCTCCTTTTGGTCCTGGTTGGCCCATTGAACCAGGTCTGCCCATGAGCCCCTGCAAAAAAAGACATTATTGTTTCCATGAAATCTGATTCAAGTAAAAAACTTGTAAAAACACATAAAGGATAAACTTCTTACAGGTGCTCCTGTTCGACCTGTCACACCTGGAAGTCCTGGTGCACCTATAGGCCCCTGGAAAAGAGAAAGAATAGACCATTTTGTAGTTAAAATGTGTTACAAAGTCGCATGCGCAAAGCGGGCCAAGCTCACGTTTTCCGGGAAAACGAAGCGGTTTCTATGAAAACGCCATTGGAATTCAACAAATTCAACTGGTAAATTTACACCATTATGCAGACCCAATGTATTTTCTTTAAACTGATTTGTGTTAAACCTTCCTTTAGGATCAAAGATGAGATTTTTTAGAAATATCTAAGCTACAAATCTGCTTTTTGAGCTTGTTGAATTTACACAATTCCAATGTCATTTTCATAGCAACCTCAGCGTTTTCCCAGTTGACCCAGAAGAGTCAGCTGCTTCTAGTATTCTAGCAACATTTACTACAACCCCAACTTTTTTGCAAAACTTACAATATTGCACAGCGTTTAAATCGTTGACATCCATACATTTTAAACAGTTACAAGGCCGAGCACAGCAATTTTAATTATTCGCATTAAAGAGTACTCCTACACGATCACATTTCAGGCAATATTTTTCATCCTTAGAGACACAAAAATAGCTAGCTAGCTGATCATTTCTTTAAAAAATACAGCAAACTTGCTTTAAAGAGGCCAAAATTAGAATACATTTACATTCTTTTGAAAAACCTATCTTTTAGTGTCACAGCCACTTCCAGATGGTTCGATGAGTTTTTTTTTGGATTCAACGTTTTTTCCCCCTCACTCACCTCGTCACCTTTATCTCCAGTAGGTCCCGGGAAGCCTCTTTCTCCTTTTACTCCCTGCAGGAGAGCAGAACCAATGAGTTAGAGAAAAGTGAGTGTTTTTTCTCACCAACCATGAAAAAGCCTCAAACTAAAAGGCTGATGGATGTAAACTTAAAAAATGTATTTTCCAGCACACAACTTGAAATTGCTGAGCCTGTTTCGCTGTGGTGCAAGGCTGTATCCATAGCAACAACTTCTGCAGAGAGCACCTAGTGTTCATAATATTTGAATATGAAAACAGCTACTCTGAGCTACGGGCAATGATGCAGGAAGAAATTTATTAAAAGCATTTGTCAATATAAATCTTTATTAGTAGATAAAACACACAACAGAGTCATTGTTAGAATGAGGTGTTTTATTTTAGAGCTTCTTGACCTGCTGAAAAACTAAATTATTAAATTTGTGGCATTTCTGTTAAATTATTTACTGGCGTTCTTTAAGAGCATCATTCCCTCGCCTACCTTAGGACCTTCTTTCCCGGGGTTACCCATCGGACCTCTCACACCTGGATCTCCCTGTTTAAAACAGAAACAAAGATTAATCTAATTTAAACACACTTACAGTGGCAAAAGGTTAGATACCTTTGGTTAGGGAACATCCTGTATTTGCCAAAGTTATAACCATGTAACTACCAAGAAATAAGACAATGCACATAGGTAATAACATGGTAATAAAGGGGGAATAAATTCATATAAATATAACTATTCAGTAATATTATGGTAATGATACAGTCATTAAGGTGAAAATAACATTAACGAGGTAATGTTAGATGCTTGCAAAACATTTGGTATTTGTTTATTTATTGCTCCACCCTTGTTAGTGATGGTTAGTGTCAGCAGTCAGTACTACTAAAATACTCCACAAAATCCTTCAAAGCTAAACTTTCTCATGAAGATGCAGAACAGTTATCCACTGAGGACTTTTCTTTAGTTTAGGTGCATCAGCACTAAGCCTGCAAAATCTTCCTGGAGGTCTTTTAGAGTCAACTACTCTGGTTTCATCCTACAAACAAGGATTTTCTCAATCTGACGTCTGTTTCAGTCAGCTTCAGCTTTTTAATCACAACTGTCGAGAAAGTGACATAAAAAACCCTCTGGTGTTTCTTCTCACAGCCTTCTTGTGCTCTGTTAGTGTCAAAGATTTGAATTATAATACTGGGCAGTTGGTAAAAATAAAACTTATATGGCAGCTAAACTGCAGAAGCAACATTTAAGGAGTTTTTACAACGTTTTTATAGTGACTTTCCTCATTATTTAGGTATATGACCAGCTAGGAGAAAAGCACTTATAAGATGTGTTCTGATATATCAGAAAGTGGTATTTAAGATCTGAGGTGTCCAGACTTTTGCAAGGTGCCCCATTACCTTTATTTCTGAAAAACTGTTCAAAAACAAAAAAACATAATATATTTGCAAAAAATGTTAGCAACAATTTACTCTAACTTAAAGTTTTGCAGAAACAGATGTTACGAGCAAAGGTGCCTAAGCTTTTATATATCAGACTACACTGAGCCCAAAAGGCTCCAATTTATTGGAAAATATATTTAAAAAAAAGTCTGAACTGGAAGTACCTTCTCTCCCACCGAGCCTTCTAGTCCTTGCGCTCCAGGGGGCCCCTTCTCTCCCTTCTGCCCGGGCAGCCCGGGAATTCTTGTCTGGCACACACTGCAGGCGTTCTGGCAGCGCAGGCGAAGCAAGAAGCAAAAACCGGTGGCACAGATAAGATTTCATCACGCTGAGCTGGCACACTGTATTTTCACCTCATATTCTGTCACCTCCCCTGGGTGGGAGACAATACCTAAACTGACACAAAATGTTCCCTAAGTGTCTGCTGAGCAGAAATAATGTGAACCCACACGGACTGCCTCCCGTGTAGGCGGGAGGTGAACTTTGTCAAAGTCATTGATTGTGGCATTTAGGTTAGTATCACTGTCCCTAAAGCAGGGCTCCCAGAAAGCGACTGGGTTCTCCGACAAGTTGGAAGTAGGGAAGGTGACCAAGAAATACTTCATAACATAAAAAACATTCCATCTATAATCTTACTGAAAAACATTGTATTTCCAATCTTTATAGGGCGGTTCTAGAGGCAGGGCCACAGGGGCATCGGCCCTAGCTGAAATCTGATTGGCCTCCTGAAGTGCCCCTGACCTGACACTCATCTGTCCTTTGCCAGAGAGCGATGATAACAAATGCAGTTCCATGTCCAAACACTAGTGGTGCTAATGAGTCAAATTGGAAAGTCCAGCATGAGTCAAATTTACAGAAGTCTTCTTCACTTTTTAAGATTCAGTCCTGCAGAAAGTCTTTTAACTGAAATGATATTATTTGGTTTGTTTTAATTATATAGTTTTAATTTTCTGTTTAGGCTTTTATCATACACTGACTGTTGTTGTGTTTTATTGACTGTACAGCACTTTGGTCCTATGGTTGTTTAAGTGCTTTATAAATAATGTCGGTATTGCTGGGTTGCAGTCACGTGACCCGGATGACGCGCGAAATGCAGATGGGGGGCAGGAAGTGATTTTCTCCGTTTCAAAACACTGCAAAATGGATCACAGCGAGTACGCTAATGCCCTAAATGGGCTGACGCAGACAAGATATCACGAAAAATTACAGGTACATTTAGGAAGTGATCCATACTGTCTTAATAAAAAAGACTTGTCATAATCTGGAGGATTTACCAGGCGTAGAGGCGATTGACATAAATTATCTGATGTTGCAGATCTCGTATTATACGACGAGCCAGATGAAAGCTTTCAAAAGCCTCGAAGCTACAGTTATTTTGTTTCAGGTTGGGTCAAACATTTAGGATCCAAAGAAGCTTTAAATGGCTGTCGCCTTGTTTCTACTTGTAGTGAGTTGTGCTATTTTAAGTAATTAGCTTATGCCAACAATGCTATCGCTAACAACGAGTTAACCCGTTATTTCTATGTGCTTGGATCTACTTGTAAATAATTTATTTAGCTTCTGTAAACCCAATAAAATATGTGAAAATATGATCCTAACCTGTTAGAAAGTGGTCACTGCACATTCTTGCATTGGCCGTTTCTGCACTTCCTGTTTTTAGCTGTAGATTGTTGATTCACTTTTGTCGTCTTTTTTCCGTAGGTTTTTTTTAAACTATCTCCCTTGTGACACACTACTTTCAGAACACAAACAAAACTTATTTTTCTCCTGATTAGCGCAGTTGCAACAACCGTACACAGCACAGAATTTAGGCATTTTGATGTTGAATCAACAGAAGGAAACAAGGATGCAGTACTTTCTGCCCCCCGTCTGCCTTTCATGTCGTCGATACACCATCAGCAACCCAGCAATGGTAACTGACCAACAATGACTGGATTTTCTCACATGCTGTGTGTTTGAGAGTATTTTACAGTAAAATGCAAAAAAAAAATACATGTACAATTGGTAAGGATAACTTACTGTGCAAGCTTTTTCTAATTACATTGCAAGTGAACATGTGTGACTGATTAAATGTTTACGAAAACCAGGGATTTGTGTGCAAGGATGTTAAAAACATAATTGGCTGCTTTATAAATATTGTGGCCCCTTGATGGCCCCTTACTCTGAAAAATCCTGGATCTGCCACTGTATCAAGTTATTACTGTCTTACAAATAAAGCTTCAGTTTAAAGGGTTTGGTTGCTTTGGTGTCAACAATCTGTTCAAAATCCTGATTAGAGCACCAGTCTGTTAAAATGATGGTCTTGTAACACTTAAAGCTTTAAAAAGTTGACAATGAAGGACAAGGGTTGAGGAAGAAAAAATAAATCACATCTGGCTGTATCTAACTAAAAGTCTCAGTTGACAGATTAAGGACTGAAGTAATGAGGAAATCAGCAAAACAACCTAATCAACAGTTAAGTGAGAGTTATTCTCAGGAGCTATTAATGTCAGTTTTTTAAATATTTTAGAAAAATTGCGATGTTAGTAAGCAAAGAGTTTTATTTTATTGAATGCAGCCATTAAGTTTTTTTTTATTTTCCAGATGCAAATTTTAAATGTATGGTTAGTTTTGTGAAAATGCATGCCTTTCTTATTATCAGGGTGGTTATTTTATATCGCTAACATCCAAAGTCTGCAAAACTTGCATACCTCTGTGCAGCTGTATGTAAAAATCACGATGAATGGAATAAAGCTCTAAAAATAAGTGAAACTAAATTTTTAAAACGATGGGAAGAAGACTGGATCTCTCCCCGCATCATCTTTAAATGACTGTAAAAGTCTTTTTAAAGTCCAATTAACTGCAGTACCTCCACTTAGAGGCTTTATTAACCTGTGCTGAATATGTTTTCTATATGTTGTAACTTTCTGGACAAGCAGCACTTCTCCTGTCATCCTGATGGAGGCACTCACAGACCTGCAGTATCTGCCTTAACTGATCGCACCCATTATTAAAATAAAATAGGTTCAAATCAACAAACGCTGATCTTTTTTAAATACTAACTCGACACCCTTTTACAAGTCATTTCTCTGGAAAGGCTGCAATTATTGTGCACAATGAAAATGAAATACCTTGAGTAAAGCACCCATGTCTCCAACAATAGGCAAGGCAGTCTGTCAAGAAAAACAACAAAAAATAAATAAATAAAAAAGAAAGAAGAAGAAAGTGTTTCTTTCAGGGGTGAATTTTCATGATTTTGGAACAGATTTCAGTTGTTTTGTGCTCCTGCATCTTAGATCATTCGAAAACAATACAAAGGTCATTAAAACACAAATAATTAGTGCTTATTTATATATTTAAACTTACATTTCAGTATATTTTTTCTTTATAGAACTTGACAAAAACCTTTAAAAACTTTGATGCTGTTAGATGGAATCCTGATACACTGAGCATGTTGTTTGGAAGTTAAAGCTAATGCTTTTTATGTTTCCCCCCACTAAAACATTAATTAAAAATAAATGGCTATTGTATATTTTTAGCTAACATAAATGTAGGCATGTTATTATGACAAGGCTGTGATATATTAAAGCTGCAGAGCCCATATGGTGCTCACACTGCAGCTATCAGAAACAGAGCAAATATCGCTCATTCGAAACGCACAAAAAGACAAGAAAGATGTGAAATCTAACGACAGTTTGTTCCAACATTTTCCTAAAAGTGATGCTGGTTAGTGAAGAATAGGACTGGCTGATAATTATCCCCAAACTTGGAGCTCTGTGCTCCAAATCCAGATGCTGCCTGTAAGGTGATCTCTGTAGGTCTCATGGCTGATCAGTGATGCTGAACTGCACCGAGCACAAATGAGATTTTCTTACTTACTGGTTCACCTGGAGGTCCAGCTGGGCCCGGTGGACCTGGTCTACCAGGGGAGCCCTTAAATTGAGACAAAGAATGGAGTTAACAGCCTCCCTGGCTGTAATATCATGCAGACATGTGAGGCTGTAACGTTTCAGAGCCGTCTCAGTCGGTGGGAATCTGTGTCCAGAAGCTGTGCTACATGTACATCCACAGCAAGAGGTGAACTTTATGCTTCTAGTTATCTTTTATCTGCAGGTAGGTGTGGTAGTAAAAGCAAAGTGACAAACTGAACCCACTTACCTCTCTTCCTGGTGGCCCAGAAGGTCCAGGAAAACCTTGGGATCCACGAGGGCCCTGAAGAAAACCAAGGAATTTTTAATTGATCTCACCATGTAGAAGGATTTATTTGTAATGTAACTGATCACAACAACAAACGACTGTAACATGTTTTGGAAATCAACGTGAACATGTATTTTCTGCATTGTGAATTCAAGCGTTTTTCCACAGACCTCAGTTCCTGGTTTTCCCGGGGGTCCCGCAGGGCCCTACAAACACATCACACATCTTGTTAACACCATCTCCCCTCGAGCATCCAGATCCAGTGCAGTAATTGTGTTAGGCACCTTTTGCTCTATTGATTCCTTGTCATGAGCTATCCTGCTTTTTGAAAAAAATGAACACGCGCTCGCTTACAGTCAAATCCGCGAGGTTCAAGTATCGTAGAAAAGAGCATCGCTTTCTAATGAGACCAGGATGCAACGCACCGACTCCTCACTGTAATGAGCAGTGGTTTTACCTATAGATGTATTTAAGGATCACCGCACCTTTATGTATCTTTTAGCGTCTGCGACAAGAATGTAAAAACTTGAATGACAGGACCAATCGATACAACATCGTACTCACAATGATGCTCTCCCCAGGTTCTCCCTTTTCTCCATGGTCTCCTGGTAATCCCGGTATGCCTCGCTCGCCCTAACAAACACAGGGGAAGGTGAATCCAGAGGATGGGGGAGCGGCTGCACAGCAGGATCATTAACTCTAACAGAGCTCTTTTCCTTTCATCATCTTTTGTATTTTAGTGACTTTAAGGTAGAGCCCGGGCCAGACACATTTTAATTATCACCCACCACCAAAAGTCAAACAATTGTGTTTCTGTGTGTGTGTGTTCGTGTGTCTGCCCATTAGCAATATCTCATAAAATACTTCACAAATTTTATTGAAACTCTCTGGAAGTAATCATTGGATGAACCCCTACAACTCAATAATGGTTAGGGTCAACCTAACTCAAGATGGCCATCATAGCTAATCAACATTAGGACAAAAATGCCTACAATTCTGTCAGTTTTACAGAACATTAAAATTTCTCTTGGTAGTAGCTGAGTCATTTACAGCTCATAGTTTGAATATGACATCTCTTGCACTTTATTAATTTGAGGTTTGTCCAAAAAATCTACAGCATCTTCATTTTAGTTTAAAACTACAGCATAAAAGTGATGGGTGATATGTATTTCTGGAATGCTAAGTTTTTTATTTATTATCAGTTATACTTGAACTCTTCCATCTTTTCATGACAACTCTTTTGATAACAAAGGAGAACCATTAAGAGAAGCTGAATTGTCTTTTAAACTGTGAAATAAAGCACATACAGTACAGTATGTGAGTGTATATCTTGCTTATTGGTAAGATGACACCTTCAGTGTACTTGAGAACAACACCTCCTGCTTAACTGTAGAAAAAAACTAAAAACAAGCACAGAACATTTCATAGAAGTTGTTCAACTTTTCAAAAATGTTTAGACAAGCAAACTTTCATATGGATGAAATTTGAATGATCAGTTTTAAATTAATTTTTAGTCTTTTCATCTTTAGTATCAACAAGAAGAACATATTCTCTTATGTTGTTGTCTAGTGACTTAGCCAAAATAATCAAAATAATCAAATTATCAAAGGGAGCCCTATTGTAAAGTGTAAAACAGTATATTATTTATTATCCTCCCTTATGATATTTATACATGTTTATTAGTCAATAATTAATAGTGTACCTACCTACACTTTACAATAAGGCTCCCTTTGATATTTGTGGATATGTATAATGCAGTAATACAGTACAATATTATATGTAAAATATGTGTTTCCAATACAATATTGTGTTTACAAGGTAGTAACCTAGTCTGAAATGTTTAATATAGCATCTTTAGATGTAATATGTACATGAACAGATTTGGCTCTCTATTTGGCAAGAAATCAAACAGTTTTGTTTCTTTCTCATCCTTAATTAATGCATATTATACACTTATTATTTATTTATAAAGTGCTTACAGATGAATTAATAACCTATCTATAAAGTATTTATAAGCCATCTATACGAGGAGCCTTACTGTACAGTGGTACCAAATAATATGTAAGGTTTTCTACAACAAATATACACTGCTTTAAAAATATTTCAAAATTACATGAAAATCAAATAAAATGTGTATCTTTTGCCTTCAGTCCCAAGTAACGTTTCTCATATGGACTGTAGAGTTCATGCAGCAGTTTAGTCTTTTACTTTTCTTGGCCTGCAAGACTAATGTCTGTTTCCAGGAAAATGATGTGGATACATCAAAGCTGCTTACAAAGACGTGACCCATCAGAACTTAGTACTGTAGCTGTGACTTGTTTTTTAAAATCAGTAAGGCCGACCTGTAACAAATGATACGGTGTACATTTTTCCCGCTTTTTCTCCCATTTTCATCCCACTCCTCCAAAACACTTTATCAATGTGTTTGTCACAGCTGAAATTATTAGTAATCAATTATTATCATGCTGTAACTTTGTGCAGATGCATTGTCACTAAAGCAAGGAAACGGTACAAGAAAAATGGCACATGGTTGTGACTGATTTTCCCTAAAATTATTATTTTTTAATGGTCTCGAAAGCAACATGAGGCCATCTGTCTGAAAGTTAAAGCTGAACTAGAAGCTGAAGTTTGAATGATATAATAATCCTCAGCTCGCTCAGTAAATAAGGCAAATCCTGGAAAGATGATATTTGAACCAGACTATGATACAAATAAATAAATGAATAAATAAAAAATTGCAGATGAGTGCTGAAAAAATTAGAAATTTAATGTCTGAGACTGATGCATAATTCTGAAAAAAAAAGTGATTGTTTTTGACAGCTTTCCTTCAATCTTCTTTATAGTTTTATTGTAAAGTCTATGGCGAAAGTTTCAAGATTTCCCTACAGATTTTGTTTTGTAATCTTACATAATAAATACAACATATTTCACATTTTCTCTTTTTCTTAGCTTGCTGAAGAGCATATTTTTGAGTGCCTTAACTTAAAAACTCTGGCAAAACAAAACCGTGCCATTCAGGTTTCGGACCATTAGGTTTGAAAAATATCTCATTTGCAGGAAAAGAAGTGTCACTTCTGTATTTCAGAGCAAAGAAATTCAGCTTCTTTATCTGCTGTTAGTCATTGAAGATAAAAAAAAAAGTCGCCCTTTTTCAGCTAATGCTTTTTAGTTTGTCAGAAATAAAAAAAAGTGTCACCATAATTAATGTTGTCTATTAGTATACTGCAACTAAATAGAATAAATAAATGTAAAAAGAAGAACTTTTTGGAGAACAAAAGGTTTAACTTGTCCACTTTCCTCCTGCATCGGCTCTTACCTTCGGCCCACGAGACCCTCTAGTTTGCGACAAACCATCACCCTACAAAACAACAGGAAAAAAAAGACATCATCGTTAGAATTTACTCGACTTTTATCAGCAATCCTCACTGACGACAGAGCTGCAGCTCCTCTCCCCCCCTCCCCCCGCAAATTAAAGAGCTTTAATTGAAACAAGACTCTCAGCACTGTACAAGCTCTTTGAGGTACGGCGTAAACAATCTGAACGCAGAAATTCATTACCAGTTCATGTTCAGCACCGTTTTATTAGTTCCAATGTGCAGAGGCACAGTAATAACGCCCCGATGCTGAGAAGAAAACGTTGATTGCAACTGAGGCTAGTGTAAGCATTATTTACTGTGCCATCCAGATGAGACATTGATTTCCATGGTCAGCATGTATTACTGTGACAAGTCCTACATTGCACAATGTAAATTAGTTTTGCTGAAGGTGGATTTGGACTAACGCAGCAGTTCTGTGGCATCGGCGAGGAATGTGCACTCAAACATCAAACAAGAAAGTTTTAGAGTGCAGTGTTTGAGACACTTCAATGATGGCGTTTTTGTTTTTGGAAAAAAAGAAACACTTGTTTCGACAGATAATATGCTTCTGCACGGTACTGAAATAAAACATGGTATTTTATGAGAAAAGAACGATTGCTCATCTATGAAAATAATAAGCCAACCAATGAAACGGGGGGTTCAATAATTGCTTTTTATTTGAAGGCAAAAACTGTTCAGTAACAAAGTATTTGAGCAGCGCGTCTAAAAATCCCCCCCCCCCCTTTAAATTTTCTCCATGTAATGAAAATATGTGTTTTTTTGCAATGTTTTCTCACAGAACTGCTGCTCTACATTATTGCTTTTCTTCTTTGTTGCGTTTTTGACCCTACAATATGCAAGGTCAGTGGACAGCTACAAACACAACCCGCTCTCCCTCCCAACTCTCATTTCTCCCAGTGCTGCCGAGTGTTAAAGAGGTTTAAATATTTCAACAATCTTTCCCTCATTACACTGCTCACTGTGTTGCTTGCTCGATTAGCGGGTTCGCAGTGAGAGTTTAATGTTCGGCTCTGTGTTTCCACACGCAAACAAACGTGATGGTTTAAAGAGCAATGCCTATGACATGAGGAGCGTAAGTGCTATCAAGCCGGACCGAGACACTTCTGTATGCAAGGCCATTTCTTGAACACAAAGTACTTGAATAGCTATAAGCTCTGAAATGGGAGGATAGCTGATTACACAGCTGGAGTTACCCGCGGATAGATTGCTTAATGACGGAGTGTTTCTCTAATGTCGTGAAGTTGTGCATTGTCCATCAGGTCTGCTGGAGCGTGTTCTGGTGAACTGTTGGATCAGTGGACAGTTAGTGGTTTCTATTGGCGCCGTCTGTCTGGTTCCTCAGAGACTGAATCATACTTTCATGCTTTGGTAGCAGAACATATCCCCCTGTCCATGGATTTTTTTTTTTTTAACAAGCACACTCTTCATCTCACCTACAGAAGACATACTTTCTGGATTTCTGCTTTGTGTGGGCAGTTGACCTCCAGGGAGGAGGAGTTCTCATCTTTCAATCACTAGATTTTAAATGGACACTGCTTGCCACTGTCCATTAGCCTTACCCCTGCACTTTGTCTATTCATGTCATGGAGCGTTATGAACTGTGCTGGCAAACACCCTACCTCCACCAATATAGGTATTTTATTATTTACACAGATTTTATTGTCTAAGCAACAAATAAAATGTTAAATTTTTACACACAATTTAAAATTTACATAAACTTTTTTGCCTTTTTTCTTAGTTATTGTCCAAATCACAGGCATGGATTTGAGCTTTAACATTACTTCTGCCCAGGGGGTTAGATTTTGAGTTGTACTGGTTGTATTTTTTAAAAGTGTTTTTGATGTTTTGTTGATGAGGACCCCAGGAAGAGTAGTCTCTACTTTGGTAGAGACTTATAAATAAATAAATAAGTAAGTAAATAAATAAATAAATATGTCTAGTTTGATGTATTTATTGTCCAACACCAGAGTATTTCTCTGTTTATGAAGAGCTACATATAGTACTGCCTAGTTTGTTGTATTATGCATATTAGGTTTGGTATTATTTTCAGTCTTTCATATAAAGGGCAAACAGTAACCTCATATACTAACATCTGTGGCAGGCTTCATAAGTTTCGTGGCCATATTGGAAGTTCAGCAAACAAAAACATGTTGCGGTTTATATAAAGTGTGTCAATGTCAACTGATGACAACTGATGGCACAATGAGGCTGCAGAAGATCCTAAATTTCACCATTTGTTTCTTCTTTTGCCACCTTTGACTTAAAGGTTTTATAAACTCAAAATAATGCTCACCATAGATCCACCACCGGGTTCTCCAGGCTCGCCCTTAGGACCAGTAGGACCTTGAGGGCCAATCACACCACCAGAGTCCCCCTACAGGTGGAAAGACAGACGTGAATGATAAATGGGTGCATGATGGGTAGTGTCTTTTGTCTGTTTTTTACATAAATCTTCAATTTAGAAATGCATTTTAGGTGTTCAAATCAGCTTATAAATGGGCTGTAATGTCATTCAGTGATAGTATAAACACAATCAGTATTGGTTGTAACAATCATTTTCAAATATGGTAGTCTCTGATAATCTAATAAATTTATTAGTCTGTTTTATTTTGATCATGTTAACTATATACAGACAAACAATTTAAGCAAAGAAGAAAAAAAAAAATACAGAAGAACTTACGAAAAAAAAGTGCACAAGTTTTGCTATGCTTTTTGTATAGCTCACATGTCAAAAAGGAGTAGACATAAATACATGCTTATTTAATCCCACCCCTTCACCTATAGTTACCCATATTTACTAATCTAATTCTTAATAATACAACTACTAATGATAAACATATGTACACTAATACATTATTCAATACTATTTTTTAATACAGGCTGTTGCCAAATTTCTAGATATTGTTGTATTTCCTGAAAAAAAATCATTTATTCTTTCTTTTAAACTATTTTATGTTTGGACATTGCTTCAACTCCACATTCAAATTCTTCCTAATTTTCACTCCACACACAGAAACACAAAAACTCTTCCTTACAGTGCACACAATAACAACTTTCAAATGACAAAAACGCCGTAAATTGTAACTTGCTTCCTGAAAAATAAATTTACCTGAAATATTTTTACTAATTTGTTTTTTTTAATCTAATTAAATCCATTGCATCTGTTAAGTTCTGCATAACCACACATCATTAGCAAACAGCACCATATTTAACACTTTGGAAACATTGAAAATGTCATTGTTATTGTTTCAAATGACAATTAAAAATTTACTATTCAAAGATTAGCAAATTGGTAGCATTTCTACTTGTCCAATGTTCCTTTTTGTTTGCAAATACCAGAGTAGTCATAGGCATCTAACGTGAGAGGTTACAGCATAACTGAAGATGGCGTTCATGGTGAGTTATCTGAAAAAGTGTCTTCACAAGTTGTCTGGCGTGTTCAACCTGTGATAAAAGATCTTAGGTTCATATTTGTCTTTGAGGTGAGAACTTGATTTGATGTTTACCCACCTTTTCTCCTTTCAGGCCATCTCTCCCAGGAGCCCCTGGCTTCCCTGGTAAGCCCTGTAAATAGTGGTGAATAGAGACACATCTATCAGCCAGCTTTCATCTCCACACACACATTTATCTCCTCCTCCTCACTGCTTCAGCGAGCTGCTGTGCTCCAGCTAAACTTCCCTTAGCCAGGATTTATGAAATGCCTCTTTTCCCTCCCTGCTTTTGAATAAAGACAGATGCTCATTACCGCAGCAGGTGCAGGGAACAGATTGGGCTGCTGCCTGCGTTGCTGGCATAAAGCGCTTAGATTTGCCTCTTTCCACTACTTAATTCTTAAATTTGATTACTGATCGCCTGTGTAAAAATTTGGTACTTTTTTTTTTTCTTTGACTTATTCTCTGTTTCTGCCTGTTGAGATTTATCTGTTTATCTTTCTCTTTATTTTGTCAGGCTCAGTTGGGAGAGTAGAGGATATGGCAAGGTGACAGATACGGCCATGAGGGAAAAGAAAAGCTTGACATGAAGTGCTGGTGTTTAGTGCCAGAGTTACTCACGGGCTCGCCTGGGAGTCCTGGGAGTCCGATGGGTCCTGGCTGGCCTTGTTTCCCCTGACAAACATAAAGGGAAAAATTCTTTGTGCTTTTGTCTCCTTTTGTTTGGTGACAGAGTCGTCTGAGTGTGAGTTTTATGACACAGCTGGCCAAGCTCTAACTTCTAAGATTATTTAAAATAGAAGTCTCAAAAAAACAAAAAATTAAATGTTTTGTCTCTTCTCCAAGACAATTCAGTCTGAGGAGATTTTCTTTGTATTATTTATTTTGAATATGTAAACTATACCTTGCTTCCCACATTATAATTTAACATGCATTTCACAATATTAAATAAAACCCAGGGAAGCACAATAACTGTAGAAATATAACCAAGAAGGGTTAAACTCAGCCTTATAATCAGTACGCCTATATAGTAAATGAACAAATCTAACTATGGCAATCAAAACTGGTTGTTCCATCCATCCATTATCTATATCCGTTTCTTCCTTTCAAGGTGAAGGGGGACACTGGTGCCCATATCCATATACTTGGACAGGTTGCAAGTCCATCACAGGGAACTGGTTGTTCACATGCAAAAAAGGACCCTCAGCCTAACAATAGATCATTAGTGCCCTGATTGTTCTCAAGGGGCTGTTGTAAAAGGGGGACAGTTGGACCCAAAAGCCTCCCCACTTTTAACAATGGTCTGTTTCTCGTAATAGAAATAACTTCCTTTACTCCTTTCTCAAACCATTGTTCCTCCCTATCACTGATGAGAACATCTTCATCCCTGAAAGAGTGACCACTGGCCTGCAGATGAGTGTAAACTGCAGAATTCTGGCCTGATTATGTTGCTCTTCTGTGTTGGGCCATCTTTTTGGTCAGTGGCTGCTTTGTTCCCCCCAATGTGTAACTGGTCACATTCCTCCTGACACTTAACCGAGTACACAACATGACTTGTTTTTGCAGGAATCTTTGGGGTGAACCAGTTTTTGACTTAATGTGTTTTTGGGGTTTGAAAGCCACCGGGACGTCATGTTTAGAGAATAAACGTGTCAGTTTCTCTGAAACTCCAGCAACATACGGAATGACCATTGGTCTGTGGTCCTCTTTTTCACCTGATAGCTGGATGGAATTCTGTTTCAGGAATTCAATTCAGGACTAAACCTGATGTCCTAGTGGCTTTCAAATCCCTCCGCCAACTGTGAAAAATAGGCAACAATCAGGGCACTAATGATCGTTTGGCTGATGGTCCTCTTTTCCATGTGAACAAACAGTTTTGATTGTCATAGTTACACCTGTTTGTCCACCATGTGAAAGCACAGCTTATGAGGCTGAGTTTACCTGTAACTCCTCAGACACAAGAACTCTGTTAAAGGAGAGATGAAACATTTTCAACAAAAAATAACCTTTTCAGAGAAGCTACTCAACTTTTTAATTTCTACCTGGACTATTGAAATGCATTTGGACATTAAAATAGAAGTGTTATATGTACAAAATAACTTACATATACACATTTAATACTCCAAAAACCTCAGCTGCCTATTAAATGACTCGTGATCAATATATACCTTATGTGCATTCTTTATGTGCTGTGTCTTTGCATAATTGATCCTCACATTACAAAAGGAGCTAAACTTATTTTACAAAAAGAGCTTCAAGCTTTAAATGTTTATTTTGCTTTTTGATTCTACTGCTAGTTATTTTTTGTGCATTATTTTTACAATATCTTCCTAAATTTAAAATAATACAGCATTCATAGCGTTCAAAATTAAAGAATTGTTCCAACAAAGCATTGCATTATGCACCGCAGACTTTAGATGCAGAGGCTTACCTCTGGCCCTTGGTCTCCCTTTAACCCTGGTGGTCCGATGCTTCCCTGGTTCACCACAAATCATCAATGAGAGGCATAGAGAGAGGCAGGAAGAGCGTGGGAGGAAAACATTTTGTGTTTTGTCTTTTGTTACACACAAGAAATTCATACACAGTATGACTTCTTTCTAATTTAGAAGTATAATAAAATTCTCCAAAAATTGTTTAGGTATATAAAAACAAAATGGTTTTATTTAGCTGGAAATGAATCACATACTTTGTGTGACATTATCATTTTCTCTTCCTCTGAGTTCAGCTCAGAAAGTAGCTCATACTGGGAGCCACTGTTTAGCTGAGGCTTTATGAAATGTCAGAAAAAGAATTTTCTCCTCAATAAAAAAAGGCTTTTGACCAACAATCTTTAATCTAATCTGCAGTGACCTCCTGGTACACTTGCTCAGACCCTGTGGAAGTCTATAAAGAATGGATTCTTTCTAAAAAAAATGACTTTGGAGCATATTTTTGTCAGCAGCGAACACCAATGCTCAAATTTTAGTGAAAGCTCAGAGTCTTCAATAAGTCACCTTCAAGCCTTGGGGTCCTTGGATTCCATTCTTGCCCTGCAGACAGTATAAGAAACAAGAGAGCACTTTATGTCATAATAAGCAATATTACATAAAAATATATTTAATATTTTGATAATTAACTTGTTCTCTTGTTTCAAAGCAATCATACATGGATGCCTTCAGTACTGTTGGAAATCTTTTAATTGCAGATTGAACATAACCAAGTATTTAAACTGTTTCTGTTTTGTAATAGTCTATGCTTTGGTACAATATACAAACTGTTCTGTGTAAAAAAAAAACAGATAAAAGTAATTAAAGTGATACTAAAATCAGAAGTCCGTTAGATTCTACCACACCCTGATTTACTTATTCTTTAACTGTGTATAGTTCTAGTATTTTGTTGTAAAATTATGATTATTTTTCAGGGTTTTAGATATTGTTATTTACTTAGTTTTATGTTAAAATGTTTGTTCCGTTTGTTTTATGCATGTATCCTTTCATATATTCTTATTTCATGAAGGATCCATATGAAGTCAGCCGCTTATTTAAATGTTTTAATTTGATTTAAGTTTTTTTTTGACTAATAGTCAGCCCGTGCGTATAGTTTGTGTCCCCTCAGTAGGTTTTCTCACAGATTACCTTACTTCATTTTGTTTTTGGATGTTTGCCAGGTTGTTTGTTGTTGCCCATGCATTGTGTGGACAATCTTTGACTCTTCTCGCTGTTTTGTTTCTCACCTGCTCTGTGCCATTTCTATTTTGGCCCCTGGCTGTCTGAAAAAAATCTAACTTAGTTTCTGCCCTTTTACGTGACACCTGTTTGTCTTTTTTGCCTCGCTGCATGCCTCTACTGTACGTGCTCTGACCACCGAGTGAAACAAAACCTCATCATGTCTAACTTTGTCTATATTTATGTGAATTTGGATCCAATTTTTTTTAAACTAAAATTCTAGCTGAATAATCAAATATCATCCAATATATTTTTGTTTCTCTAGCTCGCATCAGCATTCAAAACAAAAGGTGGTGTGTATTTTGTCAAAAAAAATCAACTTTAGTTGTTTTGTTTCCCCTCTCTGTACATTTTATGTGCAGTCATGCAGAATGCTTTCCATTTACAAATGTTCCAGTGTTCAAAAAGACTTAAATCTCTGTGCAACTGGTTTGTCTTTTATTTTCTGAATGTCTCAAGTAATACTTTTTTTTAATCTAGGAGATGTCTGCTTTCATTATTATCTTCTCACACAAGATCACCTCCTTACCCTTTAGACGAATGGACATCTCTGCCTCAGCGAAGCAGCTTTTGACTCTTAAGTCTCAATCAACTCTGAGCCAAATGTGAGCTCATTTGTGCTTGAACTAACATTAAAGACCGATCGATCAAACACGGCTTTTTCAATGCAGACATAAAAATGCTCAAGTTAAACCTCAGATCTGGCAGTTTTATTTAGTTGCATTTTTTCTCTCCCACACAGACACAGAATGCCTGACAATAAAAGCCTATATATTTATGATCTGGACCATATGAAGATGTCTTTTGATGTCTGGTCAATGACTATATCAGAGGTTTTTATGAGTTGGACTGAACTAGATGAACTCTTTAGCTTGGGAATTCAGACAATAACCATCCACATGGCAGTCTTTTTCTGAGCTTCCATTTGTGTTTCTCTAAAAAGCACAAGAATGAAATAAAACTCTCCCTCTAAACAGCAGGTAATAAATCGTTTTTTTTTTCTAAATCAAATGTCAGTAGCGCCTTTGTCGATGTTGCGTAAGAAAATTGGTGGAAGTGTCTGAAAGTCTAAAAAAATTAGTCACAATTAAATCTTTCTTCAGTGGCAAGAAGAAATAATTACCGTCTCTCCTTTTTCACCCTTCTGGGCTGTTTCCTTCATTTCATCCTTGAAAACAAGAAAGAAGAGACCACATCAAACCCTGACGGTTCTGTGTGCAGCCTGAAACAGGGAACAACTGAAAACACAACACCATCTGCAAACACAGGGCGTAGTGTGGTACAAACAGCTGCTTACAGTTCCTGAGAGCTGTCTTAATCCGTGAGCTGTCATCACCTAGAAGTAATGAAAGAGACACAGTGTTCTGTAAATGCTCCGCACTGATCTGCCAATTGCAGCCAATAAACATTTAAACGGTGTAAATATTCTTCTTCGGGTTTCGCAGCTGCATACTCCGAGCTTATGTTTAATCAGAAAATATTAAATGTTTACGTGGACAAAGAGTTCTTATTTCTCCTTCATGTCGTCATTAAATTTGGCGTGACAGTGCAGCTGGACAGAATAAAAGAGAGACAGACCACTTACTGCATAAAAGTAAAGCATTATTTAGAAGGAAGACTTTGTAGAGGGCTTAAAGTGCCTGGGACACATTTTGTACTAATACAAAAGGTGGAAGAAAACATCTAAATATTTAGGAAGTGTGGCATAAAACACATGATTTCCCCCATTTTATCACTTAACTGGCATATCTTTGGGTGAACTTAGTGCAGCTAAAGTGAAACAGGAAGTGACATCAAAGGGGAACTCTTTGAAAAGTGGAACTCCCTGCTGTTTGTTCATTGAGATTTGAACTCTGACTCCGCTTGTTTCTCTCTCAAAATCTAAAAAAACATCAGATTCTTTCTACTATCTATGTTGTTGGCCATTGTAGCTTTGTTCTGCTTACATGCAGGATTTCCCCTTTGTCATCACTTCCTGTCACTTCACATGCAAATATCTCAACAACTATTTGTCTCAGCAGCAGGAATTTATTTTTGCTATAAATGAATAATGCTATCTATCCAAAAATGCAACCTTTGATCCTGAAAATTATATGTCAAGTCCTTAAAGTCCCACATCTTTAGTGTGCAGACTCTGGTTTCAGAAGTCCAACATGGACGCTTTTATAAACCAGGTCCTGCTAGCTTCAAGTTACAACAAGGAGAGAAGACAGGAGGAACTTGGTCTAATAATATAAACAATCTATGTTTAAATCTAAAAATATATATGTAAAAATATATATAGGAACCATTTATTTACATACAAAATGGTGCCCAATGTAGATGCACTAATATGTGTACACAGATCCATAAACATATCAACTTGTGTTCAAATGTTCTAGTAGTCTGCTGGCTTTTTGTTTACAGTGAACAAAGGCCACAGTCATCTCTGGAAGCAGACAGAAGCACCAGGGAGAGAAGGTGAACAATGCATGCACAGACGATACAAGCGATTTTTTCAGCTGAACTGCTCACAGTTTCATTTCGGTGCCGACACTGGAGACATTTCAACAGACACACGTCTGCAGGCACAGAAGCAATCTGGATATGTGATGCTCAGAAAAACGTTGGTCTAAACGGGACTAAAGGTTTGAAGAGGATCCAGCGCTTCAGGCTCAGTGCACCAGAACTCAACAGGTTTAATATTTTTGGTGTTGTTTTATACACACCATCCCCTTGTGTAGGTTTAACTAGTTCAGATTTGCAGACTTGTAAAAATTGATTAGCAAGTCTTAAGCTCGAACCTTCTCTATATTGGATTTTTTCTTATTATTATTTTATGGTACTTTAATTTTGAAAGGAAGGTTCTATAAGCACATATTGCATCTCCTGGGTATGTCTCAAATTAGTTCAGTTTTTTTATGTTAGTTGAATGTTTACCAGTATATATCCCTTTGTTCCTGGTCAAAGTGTGCTCGAGGGTCTTTTTAGACTTTTTACTCTTTAGCAACACTATGGTCAAAGTGAGCAGGGTACTGAATCCGAGAGGTGTTCCTGCAAAATCACTCAATCTACTCTTAGAAAATGGCTACTAGATAGAAAATGCCCATCAACATCGCTGTAAAATATTGCATAAAAACCACTTCCTTAACATAAGCTGGCGTATCAGATTTGGTTTTAAAGATGATAAAACTTCGACGTAAAGGAATGACGAAACAAACACAAGTATGTCTCAGACTTAAAAAGACCCTTTTGTTCATTTCAGGGCACTGGTTGATATGATGGCCTGCGAATCGACTGCCGCTTCTTGTCACTAATAAACAGAAGCACATGAAGCTTTTTGAAGGGAGGGTAATGATCTGAACCCCTGCCTCTGCAGCGTAAGGGAAATCAATGCACAACTGCCAAAATGATCTGCCATGGAAAGGAAGAGAGAACAGACAGAGGCTGGTAGTAAATATTCAAACCGACTCATTTATCAAATGACTAATGTCCTTCCTTCTGCTGTGTGCTATAGAATGCAGTGCATCTTCCTGTACATCGACAGAGGCTAACACCTCAATAAACAAAAAACAACTAGCAATGAATGCTTTAAGCTTAATGAAGTTTAGAGCGATCTGCTAAGCAAGACTTCAATGCTTTAACCAGGCATTCAAGCCACCTACAATGATATCTTTTTGCTTTCATTGAGAAGACTTTTTTTGTTGCATTGACCGAAACCAGTGAAACCAGAAGTGAGAGAGAGAGAAAGAAATTTGTTCGATCTATAATTAAGCTGTCTAATTTCCATATGAATTGCTTGCTAACAAGCAATGAAAATGAGAATACGAATGAGAGCCATCAAACTTTGTTTCCAAGCTCATGTCTAAGGCCTTCAGAGGCTCAATAGGCAGCAGATCTTCAGAACAAAACCCATTAGCGCAGAGTCATCTAAATGTCAAAGCGCTCACGTTGAGAAACAAAAGCTCCAATGCTGGGTTTTCATTTGACACTTCTCAAAAGTTTCATTTCTTTCCTGCTTAAAAAAAAAAAAAAAAAGAATGCAGCTGTAGCACGTCTTTGGTGCCATTACTGCCACCTCACAGATCTTTAACTGATTTGTCACAGTGTGTTTTTGACTTTAAAATGTCGTGGCAATGAGTTTTCCCACTCCAGCGCTAACAGCACTGAGTCACCTTCAGCACTCATCAGATATTCACCATGCTGTCACTTTATTTTTTTGTCCCGTTTTTAATCAGCTTCTCAACTAAATGCAGCACTTGAACCCTTTCACAGAAAAAAAAAAAAAAAAATCCTGTAATTTACAATTATGGACATCACAAACAGGTCATGTGCTCCATGACCCTCATTAATTCACACTATAAAGCCGCTTTTTGTTCCAAGCGACAGATTAAACTATCACTGGCGGGTGACTGGAGCAAACGTGTTCATTTGATGCCAAACTCTTGGGAAATCACAGCATTTATTGCCTTTTAAGTTATTTTGTGCACAATCATTTGCCACGCACATCACTAAAGATCATTCACCGGGAGATTTCTGAAAATGAGCATTGACTTCATTATTTAAAAACAAACAAACAAACAAACAAAAAAAAACAAGGAAGCTTTTCTCAGAGAAATTCCACACAACTAATCTCATCTGTCGTACAAAGGCTTCCCATATTTGATGCCCTTTATCAACCCTGTGCTGCTGTTCATACATGGGGCAGAAAAGAATTCTGCACACATCTAAAGATAGAATAAATCTGCAGCTCTTTCAAGGAAAGGAAATTGCTTACAAGAAGTCATGGCTCTGTACTGAGGGTGTGACAGCAAAGGCAAACACTGCTTTGGTGTTTATTTCTTACCCTTGGTCTCTACGCTGCATGATTTGAACTTTATTTTTTCCAGGCATTAATGTTTTTAGCTGTACCTGTCTGATCTTACTCGTATAACAAAATGTGCTGCATCTGTTACAAGACGTTAGAATTAAATATGACAATTTACTGTAAACAAAGCCTGTAAAGTGATAATGTACTTACAAGGCCAGGAGGGCCAGGAGGACCAACATCGCCCTGGAAATACGAAGAAAAAAAATCATATTAATCAATTTTTAAAGCAATAAAAAGAAAATAAGCAAAAATATTCAGTAGAAATTCATTTTTTAGTGTAGTACTTACCTGGTAGTACTGGGTATGAACCAGATATTTGTCTGACAAATATCAAGTAGGTATCTGAAACTTGCATAGTACCTATTAGGTACTTACTGGAAATGTACTATTTACTACTACTGGGTATGTACTAAAAATGTACCAGGTACATATCAGGCACTTTGACATTATCAGAGGTGTATAGTAACTAAGTACATTTACTTCATTACAATACTCACATATTTTTTTTGAGGATTTGTAATTTTACCATGTATTTTTTTTAAATCGTTACTTTTAATTTTATTTTGTTACATTTAAAACCTAAACATAATACTTATAATGCTTTACTTTAAAATATGACACCTAGTTACTTATCACAAAATTAAACATATCCAAAGTCATCATGAAAGGAGTTGTTTATGCATTCTAAAAAAGGAAGTTTTGAATTTACTCAACCAATATGTCAGCTGATTCCACTAAACCTAGTAGAGTAAATATGAGGCAAAATAAATATTTTCTCAACTTGGTTTAGTGGAACCAGTTTGGTTAACCCCTTAAGAGTCGCCTCTGAATCTCCTTAAAAGCCTTTCACCATTTTTTCTTTTTTGTAAGGGTGTCAAACTAAAGGTAAGAACCGGAGGAAGTTGTCTGACACCCTAGTTTTCAAAATAAAAGCCCAGTAGCGTCTGGAAACGTTTAAAGGCAGAAACCACACCATTTTCCCATTTTTGCCTACCGGTGGAACAAAGACTGTCAAGGGGTTAAGTACATTCAACAGTTTATTTCTTAGAGAGTGTAAAAGTACTTTTAATTTCCCAATTTTATTTAATTATGTTCATTTTTGTTTTACTTTTCTTGATTTTTGTGAACATTTTTAGTTGTTTTCTCATCTGTTAAATTTTTTACCAAAGTCATTTTCTGGTAAGGTATTTTTATTTTTACCTAGTTATATTTTTTCCAAGTACACTCTAAAAAAATGAAATGTTGGATTTACTTAACCATGTTATGTCAACTGGTTCCATTTAACTGAGTTGAGTAAAT
>JARVJO010000001.1:25168016-25200051 GCA_031762555.1 Cynodonichthys magdalenae
TTACTCAACTCAGTTAAGTGGAACCAGTTGACATAACATGGTTAAGTAAATCCAACATTTCATTTTTAGAGTGTACTAATAGATCACTGGACATTATAAAGCTAGGTATTTATACTGGGTACTCATCTAACATGTAGCTGGAATGTGCCTGGTACATATCAGGTACTTACTGGGTACATATACCGAGTGTGTGTCTTGTACATACCTGGACACCTGTCTATCAGTGTGCATGGCTCCAAACTCATACATTCAGAGGGGTTTTGACTTGGTTGGCGAAACAGTTAAGTAAAACAGTCAGTTTTAATCTGGTGCCAACAGAAAGAATCCAATCCTGATCTTAAAGAAAGTGTGAAATGAGCACAACCTTATCAGCACCCCTTTAAATGGTGATGAGATGTAATACATTGAAATTACATGCTGGCAACACAAAAGCAATAAAAATAGAAAGTCAATTAGCAGTTTTATTGTGGAGGATTCACTAATTCCCCTGCTCAGTTAGGTAGTAAAAAAAGCCACAGAATACTTCTGAAAGACTGAAGATGATGATGAAGAAGCAGAGAATTATTCAAAACACCCAAAGTAGTGTTCTAGTTTTGAGACTGATTTTTCTTTTAGACTATGGTAGGACAACAACAAAAGAAGCATGATGTTTTTCCCTGCCTAAAAAACAAATTATTTGTAACTTCGACAATATTTTTACTGAAACAATTTTGCCATCATCTCCACGTGGGGCAAGACTTCACATAAAATACAAGTCAAAGCTTTGTTGCTTTTTTTTCTCATCATATGCCTCCATGATAATAAAATGTATTTAAGTTACACTAATTTCAATCATATTTTTGATGTAACACTGACTCACACTTATGTTCTTAAATTTATTTACATTTGCTGAATAGAATCAAACAAATTTATCTTTAGAGAAAACATATGTAAACCGATGCCTGGTGTTTTCTTTAGTCCTGCACATAAAAAAAGTCTCCATTCCATTAGGCACAAAATTAAATCTTTTCAAGTCAAAGGATTTACCCAAAAGACTGATGTGGTGTTTGAACCTTTGCTCTAATATCTGAATGTGTCATTTAATTAACTGAACGTTATACGCCGCCACAGAATTTGCTGCCTACTTCAGAATGAACTGAAATCATTTCAAGATGTAAACTATTTTTTTTCTTTAAAAGAACAACAATCACCATTTCTGTTTTCCAACAAGCTAAACAAAAATAGGACAAGTTTGCTCTGTAGAAATAACAATTGTTGTTACAAAAGGCGTTACAGTTTAGTTTGTGACAATCTGAGTCCTAACCTCAAATTAGTTTGGGTATTGTTGCCTTGAAAGCACATGTAAGCAAATAAATTACCTCAATAAAAATAGATCCAAATAAACTTTTTACATGAATTCCTTTGTTGAATTTTTGCCTTTAAAACTGACTTCTTGTCTGAAATACAGATTTATAAGTCATTCTGGTTTCCTTTTATTTCATTTCTGCGAATTTTCATCAAATTTCAAAAGGACAGATCCTGTGGCTGCCAAAAAGAAGGCTGAAAGGAGTACAAAGAAGAGTTTTGAATAGTGTTTTTTTTTTTTTTTGTAAAAACTATTGAAAGATTTGTCATTGAAAGGGATAGTTCAGATCTTTTGAAGTGCGGTTCAGCCAAAAGGTTATAAACAATTGATATAATTAATGTTTCAAATGGTTCTTTGACCAGTTTGAAGGAGCAGAGTCTAGTTTTCACAGGATTGATGAGATAATAGCTTGTCTGAGTGGGGACAAGATCAAAGCTAATGACTGGCATCTCCAAACACCTGCAATTTAAAACCCCTTCTACGGTTTACGCAAAACATTATTTGATCACATTTTACATTGGTTTTAGTGTCACATGACATGATTATTCAAACAAAAATACTGTATTAATTCTGCCAGAGGTGCTTCAAGCTGCAAGCAGGTTTATGCTGCCTGACTTCAAATTGAAAGATATTCAAACTAAAATAAAAACAAAAAACCCCAAAGACCTTTAAATTAGGGATACCAATAAAACTGCTTGAACTTACTTCCCTCTAAACGCACAGACTGGCAAGGACTTATCATGTCTGACTCTTGACATTGATGTGACTCACTTTTTGTCCTTTCATGCCGCTGGTCCCCTCGGCACCCGGCTGACCCTGTGGGAGGACGCCTCGGTTAATGACTGTGTAACACGGCGGCATTGTAAATGTCACCGCAGGAAAATACGTACAGGATCTCCTCGCTCTCCCTTCTCCCCCGTTCCCCTCGGGACTCCAGACTCCCCGTTCTCCCCCTGTGAATGTGTGTGTGTGTGAACAGAGCACATCGCTGACAGTGAGTGACGGCAAAGGCAGGGCGAAAAGACAGATAGATTTGAGAGAGAGAAGCTCAAAAGCAAGGGACAGTTGCTATGAATAAGTAATCAGAAAATAAAACATAAAAACATAGTCAGCTCAGAATCATACCACTGTGCGGAGAAGAATAAACACATTTACATGTATGACTTCATGAGAACAAGTGAACATTGAGTCTTGCAGGGAAAAATGAAAATCCCAAGCCCCTGTTGCACTGCAGCATTCGTTTCATCAGAAAATCATTTCCTCGTCTACCAATAGATGGCACTTTAAGATTGCTAGTGTGGTGCCTTTAGAGTGTTTCAAATGGATTTTTTAAGGCAGTTTGGCTGAGAAAACTCAAACAGTAAGACAAATGCACTTGCACCTTGATCATGTATTTTGATAGGGTAACACATATGAAGAAAGAGAAAGACATTCTTTGGCAAACAAACAAGAAAATGTCTCTCTCTAGAACTGCTGTAAATTGACTTTGCCACCTTCTTAAACCTTTCTACAAAACAAATCAAATAAATGACAAAACCAAATTTTATTTCAGCCCCATTGGAATATGACAAACACCCAACCAATCAGTTTGTCTGCTAAAAAAAATTCATAGGAGCCCGCCCGTGGTTTTCTCTCATACATCAACAGAGGAAAACAAGTAGGTAGCTCCTCAAACACTACTGTTCTGTTTGACAAGTGTGAGGATTTACAGGGATTGTTTTAGATACCCCGGAGACATTATGGGGCATCTGTTTAACAATCCAGGAAAACAAAGAGACAACTGAGAAAAGGTTAAAGCGTATTTGCACTCTTCTTAGCGGCGCCTGAACTCTTCCAGATTATAACTGCCACTGAGTCTCACCCCGTCACCCCCCCCACCCTCCTCCACTCCCCTGACTTGCTAATGACAGCCTCTGTAATACCACACCATTCATTTAATGAGATATAGTCACTGTTTCCTCATCCAAATTAGGAGCTGTTATTAAGTCAGAAGACTGCTGCCATATATGAACAGATGGATTGTCTTATTAATATTTCAGGCGGAGAGACTCCCGGCAAAACTGCCTTTGAGATTTAATTGAATTCTGAAGAGCTTCATCAGCCACAAAGACATCGAAATCAAAATACGACTTTGCTCCCAAAAAAGTTAAGGCACCCTAGAAGGTGTTCATAAAAACAGGAAGCAAGCATGTCTTGATTCATGATATAAACTGACAAATAAATGGTAAATGGTAAAAAAAAACAAAAAAAACCCCAACTTTTATTTACAGTAGTTGGCTGAAAAACAGGGTCACGTTTAACTTTGTCTGCAACATTTATTAAAAAACACTAACTCTGTATTTCTCTCTCTCTAACATCACTCGCAGTGTTTTTGGCCTTGTTTTTTACATAAACAGAATTTTATTTGAATCTTTGAGCCTATGAATAATAATGGGTTTTCTCCAGGTACTACGGCTTCTTCCCACAGACTAAAACCATGACTGTTAGGCTAAGTGGTAACCTTAAATTCTCCTTAGGTGTGAGTGAGAGAGTGAATGGTTATTTGTCTCTTTGTGGCCCTGTGATGGACTTGTCCAGGGTGTACCCCGCCCCTTGCACAGTGACTGCTGGATATGGGCACCAGTGACCCCCTGAAAGGAAGAAGCGGGTTAAGATAATAGATGGATGGATGATGAACTGAACATTTCCAAGACTTACTATAAAATACAAACAATCATCAGTGACTCATTACTTGTGTTCAGCACAGTTAGTGACTCTATTCATGCATGTGGAGTTTTGTGGAAAGGTTATGAGCAACCTTGCACAGAGCTTTTCAAGTGGACTCATTTCAGAAAAAATTCAAGGAGATTTATACCAAGTAAGATTAGAGTTGTTCGTAGTCTGTCTACATAAACCCACTTTACGTATTTGCTCTGAATTATCCCTTTGAGTCATTTTTTTGTAGGTAACAACAGTACAGTTGTCTTTGTTTCCAACACATGATCCAGGCGGCTGCTAGATCTGAGCGAAGCATCCAACTAAAGCAGCGGCTGACACGCCATTTAAAAGGTCACTCCGCCTCTTTGTGATGCACTTTCAATGACTAATTATGTTACTGACCTGTTGACAGGTAACCAATTTATCTGGAAGATGTTCTTTTAACTTCACGTTGGCATTGCATATCCTTTCCAGTCTTTTGTTGTTGCCATCCATCCAACCATCCATCCATCCATCCATCCATCCATCTTTGTTACTCGCTTTTTTCCCTTTGCAGGTCATGGGGAGCTGCTCCATAATGTTGCTTCTATCTTAAGTCTTTTAAGATGGATTATGTTCAAAATGAACATCGTTTTTTAAATTAAATGTAATTCTTGTACTACTTCAACATATTCTGTTTTCATTTACACACTGTTATTGTGTGGAATAAAGTTTTAAACTGTTATTGTGTGGAATAAAGTTTTAAACTGTTATTGCACTGAACAGTGACAATGATAGTTGAGTAATGAGGTGCATTGTAAAGAAATCGCATCTAATGGAAATTTGGAAACTGGGATATCACATATTGTGGAAAACTTACACATTCTTGGCAGAGGAAAAATATCCCATCATTTCTTTTGTTAGA
The DNA here is from genome assembly GCA_031762555.1 of Cynodonichthys magdalenae. Taxonomy (NCBI): domain Eukaryota; kingdom Metazoa; phylum Chordata; class Actinopteri; order Cyprinodontiformes; family Rivulidae; genus Cynodonichthys; species Cynodonichthys magdalenae. The sequence continues at coordinate 25,172,963 of JARVJO010000001.1, forward strand.
TCTTCACAGATCATCATTCTGAGTAGCAAAAGGCTAAGTAACAAGTTAATCAACCTTTCAAACGAGATTAACTGGCGGCACGGCCGGTATTTATGTAGATCACTGCTGTATTTACACAATGATAAAAAGCCCAGGGAACTGCTCCACCTGTGGTTGACTGTGGGTGATATGTTGACTTTGAGCCACCTCGAGTCATCAAACTGCAATTAAGACTGTCGGCATCAGTCTCTCTGTCAATATCGGCCGTGTTCTGTCAGAGCCCATTTGAGGCTGTCAGTGGGGGCACAGTTATGGAGATGTAATTCACAAAGACACATCCTGCTCTGCAGACCTCTTTTTTTTCTGTAAAACATTCACACTCTGCTGAGAGAGTCAGGGGGCCTCAGCTAACGCAGATGTTACACTCGCAGCAGTATGGTCTCCCTTGCACCTATTTTATGTAGGCTGAAAAATGCACAAGGGTGGCACAAAGACTGCTGTTTAAAATTTACAGCTTGTAAAAATCACCTCTTCCTCTCAGAGGGCTAGTTTCCCTTGTACTTATCATGCAAGACTTTTTTAAATATGTTCAAATGCATGGATTTAGTGTTTTGTTTTTGTTTTTCATTATAGCAAAATGAGATCTTATTTGATGCTCTGAAGCAAGAGGTTTCTTGTAATCTACAAAATGTAGCTGAAATGTAGGGGAATGACTGATTTAACAAAAACATCCAAAGTGTTCAGGTTATTTGCACTCTATGATGTCTGCCACCATGAAAGGTGGGCAGTTACTAATGATAACTAAGGCTATGTTCACACTGCAGGTCCTAATACTCAATTCTGATCTTTTGAAAAAAATCGATTTGTTGTCGTGAATAAATGTGACCTCCATCAGACTCCAGTGTGAACTCTACACGGCACTGATGTGACCCGCATGCACAGGAAAAGACCTGTAGTCTCATTCAGCTGTTTGTTTGTTACAGAGTTAGCATGGATGCTACTTTTAGCATGTCGAATCTGAAGTTGTTGTTCAATCAGAGCCGATTAAATAAGTATCTGACATGCTTGTTTAGTTTGGTGTTTATATCTGAACCTGCCTCTGACCGGGATGATCCGGTGCAGCATTTTATTTTTGGAACGAAGCAACGAGTTGGAAATAAAGTATCGACTGAGTAACTTTAGGATCGATACGGTCTGCAACTGATGCTGGACGTTACTATCATACTATCCACATGGACAAATAAAAGTAAAAAGACAAAGCAACTGGACTACTGTTTTGGAGCTGTAAACGCTTGGAGCTACAGATTTAAACAGCGTAACTCCAGGTTAGTGTCTTTATCGATCCTTCACCCCCACATCATTGATGAAAAAGTCGGATTTAATGTGGCATGACCGTTCACACTTTAGGCTATTTGAAAAACATCGGATATGTATCCGATTTGAAAAAAATCTGATTTGTTGCGTTCAGACTGTCATAAAAAAAAATCTGATATGGGTCAAATGGGGGAAAAAATTGGATTTAGGTCACATTTGCCTGAAGTGTGAATGTAGCCTAAGTTAGAGTGGTTATGAGTGATCTATCCCCCCCCCCAAAAAGCCATAATCCTTCAGAGCTTTATTGTGGTACAGCCTTCTTATTGGTCCTCGAATAAAGCAAGTGTGTTTACAAAGCGACAACTTCCTTTTTCAAGGTTGGCCAGCTGACATTTCGCCTTCCTCCAGGCAAAAAATAATAAGCAAAACTGTGCAGCTGGAGCTCTCACTGCAGCCAACAACACATCCATACATCAAATGAGTAGGTGCGGTCAAGAGGTTGTCCACTACACAATGGATTTCACTCCCAGCATTATCAGAAGTAGACCACAGGAGGCTTGTTGGGCAGCAGGAGGTGTAGGTGAGTTTGTGAAGGAAACACGTTGCAGCAAAAACTGTGGGAAGCTTGGTAGAGATCCATATCTGACTTTTTCTTGCCTTTTATGCAACTCATATCTCATGTTCCACAGGTGAGCTACAACAACCCGAGGCTTCATAAAAATGACTGCAGACCCCCCCCACCTTTTTTTTTTTTTTTTCGCAAAAGCCATGTATGTAATAGCCATCTGTCTGTTTGGAAGGTGAGTACAGAGTCACACTGTGCTGCTCTGCAGGAGGTGCAGGGTGGGAGCAGCTACTTAACTTGCAGCAGATACGCCACAACTGACTGAGAGCTGCCACTTCTGAACGAGGGAGATCTCCTCCTGACTATTAACACGAAAAGATGTCAGTCATGGACAGAGCAGAATCTTTTTTTTTTTCTGCACTCGCACACTCCTGGTTAGTCTGGGCTGGCTTTTTTTCTTTTTTTTTTTTTTTTGCGACAAGTGTTGTACATCTTTACACAGACAACCCAGATGATTTACATCCTTCGGAGAGCCGCTGCGGTTAACACTGCTCTGTCATCCTGACAATTCACACTCACTAGAGGTGCAGGTACCGGTCCATTTTATCAAACTGGGAGACAGCTTGTATTTTTTTTAAATGCAACATGTCAGCGTGGTATTTTGGAACAAACACCGTTTTAAATTTTACCTTGACACTTGCTCCTTCAGAACTTCCTGGAGGACCCTATAAAAGAGAGAAAAAAAGGTGAATTTTATTTACTTTCTTTTCTTGAAAATATGCCTATTAGCAGCAGTGGCTTGTGACATTAAATCTTCTAACCTTTGCACTAATGTGAGCTACAATAATAACTTCAATCATCTATACATAATTTTTGAGTGTGGCTTTGTTATGCACAGCTCACAGGCTCCACTGTTGTTGTAATATGCTAATTTGATTTTGAAAAACAACCCCTGCCCTCTCAACTGCACTTGACACCCTGCTGCCACTGGACAAGAGGGAGTGATACCCTGGAGTGTGTTGTGAATAGACAATTTCGCCCCCCCTGAGATCTGCCTCGGCAAAACAGGTGACTATAATAAATGCCAAAACCACAGGTTGGAGGCCGAACTGGCACATGTGCAGCATATCATCGGGACATTGCCATTTAGAAATGTCATGCCTACTCTATTCCCTTTCTCTCCCCACCTTCTATAAAATTGCGTCCTGCAACAATGTGAGTTATTAAGGAGGCAGGGACAGTCTGAGTCACGCAGTCGTAGCAGCGAACAGCTCAGTTCTGCTGAAGACAGCTCAACCTGAGCGTCGGTGATGAAATGAGAACAGAGTGTCTTTATTTCTGGATGAAATAAAGACAAGTCCCATGTCCTGGTAGTGCAATCAAGGCAGTAGTGCTTGAAAATAATTGCACACTCGAAACATCTAAGCTACATTATACCCAACCGCTCCTGTTTGTCCTGACATCAGCACTTAAGAGTCTGACAAGCTGTCTGCTTTAACACACAGTGGCGTTTGTGCCCTTTTTCGTTTGTGGGTCACTGCACAAGCACCCAAACAGTGTCTGCGATTGGTTTGGACACCTGAGGAAAGGACTATAACTCAAGGAGTCAATGGGCCTACCAGACAGACTTGTCCAACTCATCAATACAAACACTCTCAAGTGCTACCTTAAAATACCCCTTGTGGTTTTGTGCTAATAATAAAGTCTGTTCAGCACAGTGTGGGCGCATGACAGACAATTTTGAAAAGATCAATACAGTGCAGGAATAAAATTAGTCAGCACAGACATCTAAACATGGACAGAGTCTTTTGTTAAACAATATTTAAACACATTTACATGACATGCTTTTTGTCTGCTGTCGTTCCTGATTTGATTCTGTTTGGACAACTTTTTTATCAACTAAATATATAGTAACACATTAGACATACAATCATTGTCTTTAATAATGGACGTTTTTGCAATTCTTCACACATAAAAAAAATCTTTGAACTGTTTTTTTGCAAAAGTTTTCCTCTTAAATGCCATGAACAATTAATATCCAGCATGTTGTAGCTCACTTTGAAGAAATAGTTTTATTCTAAACTGACAAACCAGTCTGAGTCAGATCAAGACTAAACTCGACTGATGCTGTCTTAAAACTTCTTCCTCCAATATGTTAGTGTTTTTCAAAAAGGCTACTTCTTTTGAAACCTTTACACCACTGTCAGTTTTGCCTTACATCATTATCCTTGCAGAAATATTATAACATTCTTGTAGGAAGTGCCTCAGACTAACCCTTCCAGTCGCTGCTCCAAAAGTCCAATTTGCAAATAACCGTGCAATGCAACACTGACAGTGGTTAGATTTGTGTAGGGGTCGTCAGAATTAACCTCTATTTCTCCAAACTTAGGTTGTTTCAAAAGCTATCTACAACATTTAAGATATTAATTGATCATAACTTTTCCAACAAACACAATGTAGAAGGATCTGAAATATGCACAATGTGAAAACAAGCCATCAGAGCCTAGATGAGTCTTTAATCAGTGTTAGTAACTGCCACTGGCAAGCTGATTTAACTCCTGTCTAAAAGAAAAAAAGTTCTGTTTTTGCGAAAAGACTTACAAACTGAGGTTACATACAGTACTTCAGGTCACAACAACAACATAAGTGGATGGCCTTGCAGTGCACCACAACTCATGATAAGCGCAACTTTATTTTGACAGTAACACATTGATTAGAGGGAGTCCTGAGAGTTGTATTGATTCAAACTTTCCTCTGTCTTCTCAAGGTTATTAACCACAGCCTCCAAAGTGTGTCTATTCAACTGCCAGTGCTAATCTTTTAGTGTTTGTCTTCCAAACAGGCTGGAGGTTCTGCAATTACTAATAATTTACCACTTAGGGACTGACTTGGTGAAGAATATAAAAGCAGAATTAAATTGTTTTATCTGCTACAATGTAACACTCACAGGTAGGCCTCGGAGTCCAGGCTCCCCAGTCTTTCCTCTCCGCCCCTAAGGAAGGAACAGAGAAAGGGGGAGAAAACATCAGAATAAGACATGTACAACAACTGGCATAATAAGACATGTGTGCTGCCAGCAAATAAGGCTAGACAGCAACTCCTGTCGCAGTCTCTAATTCACTTTTAATTAAGAACAAGAAAACAGCTTAATTGCCGCACCCCGTGTGGCCCACTACTCTTTGTTCCCTTGTTTGGTTTACTGCCTCCTTTCCAGCTGTGTGGTTCCCTCAGTGCATCAATCAACCTGAGGAGCAAACAGGACAAGCCAGCTGATGCTGCAGAGCATTGGAACACAAGGTTGGAAAAATGCCATTTCTTCTTAAGTGTTTTTTTTTTGACTTTTTATTTCAAATGACAAAAAAAAAACGTGGTGATGAAATACTTGAAAAGCAGGTAATTAAACGAAATGTAATGCTTTCTGAAGCAAAGCCCTGTTTCTACATCTAGAGAATGTTTGCGCGTGAAGAGAAAATAATACTCTGGATGTGAGTATAGCTTTCTACTGGCAGTGTCTCTGGATTTGTGTAAAGACGTTTGTGGAGTTTAGATGGCTTGTGAGACAGAAATAAAATCTACTTAATTAGGGGATGATGATGCGCAAACCAATATTAATTTACTGCACAGCTAAGAAATCAATGGCAAAAAAAAAAATTATCTGAGACCGTATAGAAGTATTTATAAGAGCAAATATGCGATTACCTCTTTCTAGTAGGAGTTTCATCACCTGACAAAGTGTGATATTGAAGCATTGTATTTCTCTTCTACTGTATGTGTTAGTATGGATGACGCAAAGCACTTCTTCTCTCTACTAAGTTTTATTTTTTATTTTTTCCTTTTCCGTGTGGATCTGTGTGAGGGGAAAAGCTCTCTGGCAGCTGAAAGAAAAAGTTGAAAATCACAAAGTGACGCCCCCAAATCTTTCCTCTGACACCTTATACGCAGACTTTGATTAACTGGGTCGAATTTGACATGTACGATTGCCTGCAACAAAGGCAGAGGAAAGAACTTCACTTCAGTAAGAGCTACTGCATTTAATCATCTGTTTGCATGTACTCTCGAGCTCCTGGGCTGTGTGAGTGTGTGTACTTCTCTGTTTGTTGTCCAGAGATTACAGGATTATGAAAAGAGGAGAAGCCAAGGTGTAGTATGGTAAATATAAACCTTAGTAACGACACAATAGAATCGGTGGGAATTGCAATTATTGAGGGAATTGCATGTTTTTCTGTTTGTGCTGTTTGATACACCAATAAAGTCTTGACCAGCAGCTTTTGATCATCAGTGTTAATGCATCTGTAAAGGCCTCCTCATACTCCATCAGAAGTGAACAATCGACAAGCGGTCATGTGGTTGTTCGATGTTTGTTTATGCACGAACCTTTCATAGTCCTTGAGACACAAACCCCTTCCTCTGCATTATATGTCACTGTTGGGGTTTTTTTCCCGCTAGAGTCTACACTCCAAGGAAAGAAACCAACAAAACTCAGATATCCTTAGATATAAAGCAAAACAGTTTTTGTCAGAGAGATTCCTTCGAGTACAACGTCTGTTTTGTCTCCATCCACAATTTTTTTTGCCTATTTGACAATCTTTATAAATGTCTGCTTCCAGATACAACCGTAGGCAAAACGTAACGCTTTCATCATAAACAAACACATCCACAAACTTTAGACCAACCACACAATATTTCTTATGTGGATGGGGTAAGAAGTTCTCACAGCGGGTTGTGACATAAGGAGTGGAAGACTCAAAGCTGCAAACTCAATGACGCAATTTTTGTCATGAAACTGCGACAATGAGAATGGCACATCAAATTGAGTATGCATAAGCCTTAATGCTTTGCTCTGGAAATTTTAAAGGGAGGGTGTGAATGTGAGAGGTCCCGGGCGCAGATCCCAGACGAGCCCCCATTTGTGTGTGTGTTCTGTGTGTGCGTGCTTTATACAAGGAAGACGTAAGTGCGGCTGGAGAAATGACAGAACAGCAACTTTGTAGTTCGTTTAAAAAATATTACGCCACAGGTCTCTATAATAAGCTGATTTCGTTCTTTTTTTTTTTTTTTTTGATACGACCGCCTTTCCGCTCACTCGTATTACGACGCAGAGCCAGTGAGCGGAGGAGGATTAAATCTACTGATTTTATCGATAGAATATTAAAAATTACACAAAACAGCAAATTTTTAGTTCGTTTTAAAAATATTAAACTGCCATAGAATCATTAAAGTAAGTTAATTCAATTAGTTTTGTTTGATATGAGGCAGCAGACGTCTGTCACACAAAATATACGTCGCTCCACTTCAGCCCAGCTGATTTCTGCTCCACGCCTCTTTTGGATCTGCGCTGCTGCTTAATTTATGAACGCGTTTATGTGAGCGGGCCCTGCCCGCCTTCACCTGTGGTCTTATGAATGACCAGGGGGATATTAAAGGCGGGCCGGTTTGTGCGGCGATAACGCTGATTTGACTTATGAAAGGGGCTAGAGGCAGGAAGGTGAGAGAGAGAGTTCTAAAGCCCTGTGTATTGAGTTACCTTTATACCTGTCACACACCCACCTCTCAGGTGTAATTGGAGCTATAATGAGAGACTCCAATCAACCCATATAGGAAAGAAGAAACATGCCCAACTTAAAGCTCTCAAGCTATCACAAGGGTATTATGCAAAATCAACTTTTTTGAGCTTTATATCATGTTATAATAACATTCCCTCATCAAAAACATACCCAGTGTTGCTTTGACTCATCCATTCATATTTGAGAAATCCTTAAATCTCCTGTGGTTGCCACGTGGCGCTGTCTAAACATGTGCTGGTACAAAGCACTGCCTATTTACCCAAAGCTCCTCCCTGGGGCCAGTCTCCAGCCAAGAGACAGAGGCCAATTGCAAGGCATTTGCTAGGCTATGATGCAAAGTCTTTTTATTTTTTTTACATATACAGCATTTTCATAACAACTGAAGGTAACAGTTACTTGATTGTGGCAAAGAATAGAACTATGTGCTTAAAAAATACATAATTCACACCTCTTAATGTAAACTAGCAGGAATAAGTCAAACTGCCTAGATGTGACAGAGCAGCATGTTTTAAAGACTGGAATCTTATACTTCATATGGCTAAGATTATATTACACTGAAGAAAACCTGTTGAAGATTACTGTTCTGTTATAAAAATAGTTGTCGGAGACAGAGCCAAAGTGTTTGGGTACCTATAGAGTTGGGTGCAACATGTAGATTCAAAACAGACTTTTTGCGCTAAAGGTCTCCTTGTCAAGACTGCAATTTAGCAAGAGTGGATGGTGTTATATCTTCCTTTCAGTGAAAATCAACAGACACTGTATTGTTGCAACGACTGAAAAAATAAATCAAACTGTTTGTTCTAGCTTTAGTCCCTGCTGCTGCCCTTTCCCCTCTGAACACAACAACAAAAGCAGATTACGCAGATAAGTAATTTAGCCAATGAATATTTCATACGCTATTATTCCAAGTAGCTCATGAATTATGCAGTTTTCAAAAATCATTTCTCCATGCTTGCCCTTAAAATCTCATTTAACTTCAATGTACAGAGTAATTTTATGTCCATGTATTTGCATCCAATCATCCAAATAAATAAATATGGGCTCTCTGTGTTTTTTTTTATTAAGGAAAGTTTGAACAACTTGTGTTCACACAGAAACATTGTTATCCCACTGTTTTAATAAATTCATTCATTATAGTGAGCCTGACCAATTCCTGTCCAGAGAATCCCTTAATTAACACACTATTTTCTACAAATATGTGCAAGGAAAACAAAATTAAAAATGTCTGCAGCCATCATCACTGTTCACACTCAGCTGAAACACCTGCCAGTGACACAGTGATAAAACCACCTGTAATGGTTCATGTCAGCTCAGACATTTTCAGACCACCACGAGAGGAAAAAAAAACGTAGCAACATGAGATGCTCTGCAGAGACTGCCCTTTAAGACTCGTGTCAAATGTTTTAAAGTAATCACAGAGGAACCTAAAGTTACATTCTGTGTAAATATCATACTCAAAATGTCATGTTTAAAACACTAAACTTCTGTAAAAGTCTTCATGATTTAGACAAGATTTCAGTAGTTTAGTCACTTCCCACTGTGTCCCATTTAACTCATGTGAATTATATAAATTACCTGAAAAGACTGAAGTGTCAATATTTTGATTTTAGTTCTGATATTCTTGGTATTGCCAATTCAGTATCGATCCACACATCACTAATTGTTTTGTGGTAATTTTGGTTTAGGAACTTGTTCTCAAGTTCATTTTCTAATGCAAAAAATCCTGAACTTTTCTATAACAGTTTTTGGACTTTAAATTAAGTTTTGGTTTCATAATGAGTTGGATGTCTTATGAAACTAAAACTAAATAGATTTAGTTTTGTTATTCAGTTGATGATTTCCTCACGGCAACTTCTTCATGTCCTCAGCTGCCACCTGTTTCTTGTTCTCAACCCACCTGTTTCCACTCACTAATCCCTCCCAGTAAATATGATTCTTATTTCAATAACCTGTCAGATTTTCTAATTACCATAAATCTTACAGTTCAAGACATATTTATTTTTGAATTTTGGTATTCATATACCCTCTTTGATCAGCTTTAAAGTGTTTTTAGATCCTGAACGCGCCTCTTCTGCTCCAGAATGAGTCCTTTCACCACTTTTCATAACAACTCCTTCATAAGTTTTTTTCTTTTTTTGGAAAAACTAGAGAGTAAAATCCATGGCAGTCACTAAGCAACAAGGTTGGAAATTGAGGCGTTTAACTTTACTCAGAGAGAGGAAACAACAAATTAAACATCTGACACTGTCACAAAAGAGAAAAGGGTGAAATGTATGGTCACAACTTGTTTTAACTTTAGATTTTAGCACCCTTATGCTCAACTTTTACAATAAAAACTATCCATGTAATGGAAAAAAAATAGAATTTAATCAACAGAAGCAGCTGTTCCTTGTGAATCATACGTTATCTTATAAGGATGCTTTCTGTCCTCCCTCTATCTTTTTTGTGAATGTCATTTTCTCTTTAGTTCTGATTTAATTCCTCTCTCCTGACTCCTGCTTTTCTTGTCATCTCCCCTTCCTTCCCATGTTTTCTGTCACTCAGCCTGCTTCCTTCTTCACCCAAGTTCCAGCGTCTGTTGGATCACCCTGGCAATCTCTGTTGCTATGCAACACTCAGTGTCCTATAAATTTGACAACATCCTAGTGCTTGATTATTATTTGAGCGCTGCAGTGTGAAGTCCTCCTTCAGGTCATTGCAGCAGATTAGAGGGAGGGAAAGATGGAGGAAAGCAAGGAGGGGAGTGAGAGATGAGAAGAAGGTGGGAAAAATAAAGGGATGGAGGAGATAAAAATGAGGGAGTCAGAGGTTAGGATAAACTACTTCTGAGTAAGTAATAAAGGACTAAGCATATATTCTCATGAGCAATCTTTCTGCTGTGAAAATACGCTTCATATAACTACTAATTTAATATTGGTGCTGAGCTGAAAGGAGGAAGCTTCACACAGACTGACAGCATAGCACAAACTTCTGACCTAATCCTCATGGATCTGTGTCCTGACTGGCTTTAACTCAGCAGTGAATTAAGTGCAAAAGGGAAACACAGACACGAGGCTCTGCTCAGACCTGCAGCACAAACCTCAATCCGAGTGCAAAGTCAACAGTGACGATGACGCGCAGCAGAAGCTCTCCTTTATGATGACTCTATAATCCTTATCCAAATGTCAACATGTTCTCTGAGACGTTCCATGTCCTCCTATCCATACTGAGTTCAGTAGGATAAAACTGAGAAAGCGGAATGTGTCATATTTGATACGGTGAAGCAGACATGGCATCAAAAACTCCACAATCCACCTGATAAATGACCCTATCGAGTGGGGTGGGTAGATAAGCTGGAGAAGCTCCAAGAAATGAACACCACAGGACTGAAGTCAAACTTGTCACAGAGCAGTGAGAAAGAGAGAGAAAAAAAACAACTAGAGAAAAAGCATTTTCTCCAAATATACAGTGCTGAGTGCTGACTGACTGATGAAATCTGCTAAAGAAGCTGAAACTGAGCTGTTAAATCTAAACAAACAAACATATCAGAAGAAGAAGCACAGTGCTAGCAAAAAAGTAGCAAAACACTAAAGGTTTGTTAAAATCTATAGTAACAAAAGGCCAGCAAAAAGCTAGGTAAGGGCTATAAAACAGCACCTCTTTACCTGGTAGGAGACTTTACAGTACGTTTATTTTTGTTCATACACTTGAATTAAACCTAACACACAACTTTCCTGTCCTTACGGAGAAAAAAACAAGGAAAAAAAAAAAACTCTGACATTCCAAAGCTAAGTTGGTTCGTGACAATGTTGAGACATGACCTTTACTCTGTTGAAAAACCTACATGCTACTCAGACTTTTTTTTCCTTAGACTGAGTCCTGTCTCCCTCTGGGGACATGTGGCCACCTGAGCCCTTTTCTTAATTACTGGGCTGAGAAAAACTGTTACATTCATGAGCAGCAGGTGTATTTTGTTTTAGAATGGGAGTAAAACACATACAGACACACACACACAAAATATATATATATAGATATATATAATATGTTTACAGAGAATATGGATAAACAATTTATTATAAGTAAAAATAGTGGTAATGTAATGTGTTTTCTCTGATTCAAAAAAGGCACAAACACTGGAAACATCTGCTACCAAACAACATCTCACAATATTTATTCCTCAGTGAAAATTTTATGCCCACTTCTGGACCATGAAAGGCTTACAGAAAGACTAACATATACATTTCAGATGCATTTGATCTCCACAGTCCTTCAGTCAAAACACCAATTCTTTACAACAATTTGAGACTCTTAGCTGTCATTTTATGTCACAGCTATCTTTGTGAAACTCAACTTAGCAGCTAAAGATCTAGCATTCCTTTAAAGAATCAATATAGCCAGCTATTAGACATCTTTTGATGGGAAGCGATGGAATTCTAGTAATTTTGGCCAAACTTGCAAATAACTACAGAAGAAACATAATCCGTATTTTTTCAGAACCATCAATAGCAAATCTGAGACAGCAAAAACAGTGTTTGGTGCACATTTTGACAATTACACTATACTGAGCTGCACAGCTGGTACAGATGTGTTTTGAGACTAATGGCCAGAGTGATGTGTAAGTAACAAGGCTTTTATCCTTAACTCATTATGTAATATTCTCATAATGTTCTTTTTATAGCTGTTTAAGATCTGCAACATTTATTGACAGATGTAACAGAATTTAAAAGGATTTATAAGGACTACAATGCATTCATTCTCATCATAAGATGATTTAAGTTGAAAAAACTAACATGAAAGGCGGTTGGCAATGTGCATTCTTTAAATAAATCATAGACCTTTAATTGTAATGTTGCAACAAACACTGCACTGACCACAGCTTCACCTGACTCTTATTAAGGATCCAATTAGAAGCAAACGGTGAAAATTTCTTCCTTCTGACTGCACCCGCTGGATGCCATCTTAGGACACTGCACCAGCTCAGAAAATGCCTGGGCACTGGAGCTTGCCGAGATCCCTCACACTTGGTAAAAGCCGCAATAAAATAGGATTTGTTCCAGTTGTTTACTGAGGGTTAAGAGGAGTGGCCGGGGCAGGAAGAGAATGGCAAAGCCGACAGCTGCCTGGCAGGGTCTCAAATGCAGCTTAGCATTTTTCACCATTCTGACTGGCACACAATGCTCTCTTTAACTCCCAGCCATCTAAATATTCAGGGACGTATAAAGAGATGGCTGACACTGCAGCCGACTTAAGACACAGCTCAGCTGGCCAAGATTGCACCTATAGTCTCTCGACTGAAGCTTTCCATGAAGGCTTTCCTCACAGGGACTCAATCATGGACCCTCGTTTTGCAAAACGAGTTATTTGAACAAGTGCCACTAGATGGCAAACTGGTTTCATCCCAAATTGTGTGCATGGTGGGGGACACTGCCAGCGATGAAACTGTAGGTTGTCTCTAAGAGAGGATGGATGTCCTCAATGCATGAATGAATGATGTGTGTTGGGTAACATCCCTAATTAGGCAGTCTGGCAATTAGGCACTGAATACTGTAAAGGAGATTTTTCTGTAGAGGGCTTACAAGGATGAAGACGAGAGAAAGAGGAGAAGGAAAAAGCTGAATGAGACAAAGAAAAAGAAAAAAAACCCCACAATAATACTCATACTGCATTACGCATCTTTTCAGCTGTCACAATACAAGGGGACACAGGTGGCAGAACAACAACAAACAGTTACAGAACACTGAATAATATTGGTTAAAATAACCATTATGGAGCGTTTTCAGTGGAACTCCTACTCCTTATCACCACACAGTGTGCAAACACTGGAGCCGAAAGCAAACACAGGAAGCACAGACAGTGGATGTCAATGGAAAGTGAGCCATGGAGGTCCCGAGGGAGCCTCAGCACAGCTCTTTACAACAGCCACGTTTCTACCACATCTTCAGCCATGAGTTTTAAGAGCTCATTGACTTTAACAACTCCTAAGGAGAGGAAAGAAGGCTGCTATATTGTCTGCATTTGCATTTTTATGTGGCAAGGAAGGGATGATAAATCTATATTTAACTATGAGCGCAATTCCCACCCATCAGCTGAATGTCTGCTTGGTGTTTCCATGCTAGCTGGGCGCCAATTGCATCGGCTCCTTACTGGGTCAGCAATGCCTCCTCAACATTCTCGTTTCCTAACAGATGCTGTTATTAGTTTTGGCTCTTTCATAGTTTCACAGCCTCATCTGGACTTTTGGTCATATTATTCACGCAGAGCAGATTTCTCCCATGCTGTGTTTACACATAGTGAGTGTTTTACAGCTGCATTATCTAACAAGTGAAGAGAAGAGGATAGAAATGAACTTTGAATAAACCACGGTTCATTTTGCAAACCAAATGTTTGAGGTCAGAGACAATAGACTGTGCAAAAATCTACAGGGTGCTCTCTGAGAGTTGTGTGGTCCTCAGCAAGTCTTGTGCTTCATGTTACTCACTGAGCAAAACAGATTACACTAAGGCCTCCCACACTAGTCTGTATAATATCAAGCCACTGTCAAAGCATCACTCCCTAACATTCCATTAATGTGGACACAGATGAAAGTATCTAAATTGGTTGCAGGCAGGATGAGAGTGTAAAAGAATCTGAATATGGATGTCAGGCTGGAACAGTGCTTTAAGTGATGCTGCCTCCTACTACCACGCCTCTGTGCTCGGCAGTGTTCAGTGCCACATCTCCCCCAAAGCAAGCCCCCTTCACCCTGCAACTTTTAGCTTTCTGTGTCCTCCTCCTTCCCCTAAACCAAAAAAAAAAAAAAAACAGACAGTAAAAAAACAACAACAACACAAGTTTACTCAGATGCTTCAATCAAAGCAAAATTGCCCTTTTAGACAAGTAGGGGTCTCTGCAGTACATAGGGGGAGTTTTATGTTGTGTGGGTGAAGTTTGTCCTAACTGTTATTAGCGGAGTTATTGGTGTGGGTGGAGTTATCCAAACTGTTATTAGTGGAGTGATTGTGTGGGCGGAGTTTGTCCAAACCATGATTGGTTGGATTGATTTGTCTTGTGAGGCAAGTTAAAACATGACGTAATGATAATAGTAACATTATTTTGAACATATAAACATAACTTATTGACTTCAATTTTTGTACGACTACCACCTTCCTGTCTGGATTTATGACTACTACTAATATTCATACTCAAAAATGGTGGGTTAGGGCTGTTTTGAGTGAGCAAAATTGTTACACATCCTTCCACATGTACAACATTCACATTTTATGCGGTTAGCACCTTCTCATCTGGAGTTAGGACTAAAATTTATATTTATATTTAAAAATATAGGTGCTTTCTGGCCAGTTCGATCGAGCTACACATACAACTGCCCAGTGTTTTTCAAACCTCACCCAAAATAGTAAATTTGACCAAACACATCTTTAACAAACTAGGCCCACAAAAGTCAAACAGACCAATCATTTCTCTGACAAACTCCTCCCACACAACAAGAAACTCCCACTTAATGCCTCCACATACTCCAACCTAAGCCAAACAGTCGACGCGCAGTCACGTGATTCGACGTTCATTTTCGCACACACCTTTTATAGTTTCTGAGACGCACTGCGCTGAGCTCCTGGGAAACCCCTCCCACTGCGGTACGCGTCACTTCTAAGAAAAACTTAGATCTGCCGTTATGTTTTACACAAATCCGTCCCGGTGAGATCTGCAATTATTTGTCCACAAATCTGAACCAGTTTACGCTCCACACTTATCTACAGACAAACTCCTTCGTACAAAATGTTTTTCTTATCTCCACTCATGAGTTTTTGGATGTTTGATGATCTTTATACAGTAAATGTCTACTTCTGGTTACAACAATCACATTCAGGAAGCAAGTACATCCGAGCACTTTCAGCGGAAACAAACATGCCAACAAATTATTTATTTATTTATTTATTTATTTATTTATTTCATTTAAAAAACAAACAAATTCACATAAAACAAAAAATACAAATCAAATCAAATAAAAGGCAGCATAAGAAGAAAAAAAATGTATAATATCTGCCCCTATTTTTCAAAAAGTAATAATATTAATTTCAAACCATAGTAATCCAACAAATACACATTACAACCTTGTGTCTCTCCAACAAACCAACCCTTATCATTCTTTTAAACAATTTAAGTGAACCAACCTTTTTATAATCACTATCCAGATTATTGCATAACCTTATTCTTTGGACTGAAGTACATCTGTCTTTCAAATGTTCGTCATTTATGTTTTACAAACATCTCAAGTCCCTAAAGATGGTAACAACTTTCTCTTCGCTCTTAACAAAATTTAGATGAACGTTCAAAGGTAATACATATTTATGAGCCGTATACATGACCTGTTAAATATTGTAGTCGACCAACTCATAAAACTTCAGACCACTCACACCTAAACTTTTTAGAAGAAGGGGGGTAAAAAGTCAAGAAGAGGCGGCAGAGTCGACACTGAGAGCACAGTGACGCAATTTTCATCGTGAAACTGCAACAATCTGAGTCAACATCGGCTGGTCTGAAGGAGTATAAGGAGGCCTTTAGTGACTGGAGAGACCCCCTTCTCCCTTTAAAGATATCTACACGGGTATATACATGGGTATCTACAAGACAATGTCTTTTAGGTGATCTAAAATGTCAGGACAGTGTCTTTTGTGTTTTGTTTGAGATTGATGGAAGCTTGAGGAATCCCACAGTTTGAATGACTGAAGCTATGGTGTGCAATATGCAGTCACAGGACCCAGTCACCACCTGCATGTTGACATATCCCACTGAATCAAACAAACTCGGTTCAGCTTACCTTGTCTCACTTAAAAATGTTCAGGAAATGTCATGCCCCTGTGAATGTGAACACTGGAGAAATATGTATCCAAGCAGTGTCCCTCCTGTGTGGTATGACTATCTTTTGAAGAAATGGTAAGGCTATGGATGGGCGAATGAGTGTTCTGCTCAGGCCAGCTATAACAAGTCTGGGTAATACTCAGAGGATGTGTTGACCTACATTACCCCTTGTTGAACATCGGTTTTTCACACCTAAACCTCTACATGACGACTCTTAGACACATGCAAACACAAACACTCGTGAATAGCATAAAAGCCAGTGAGCAATCAAAGTGGTCCACTTCCAGTCTCACCTTCTGTATTCCTTCCTGTAATTAATTAGTCAATTAATGCGTGTTTATTCTGGACACCCGTAGATGGAGCAAAAATTGTGGCTCATTGGGAGAAACGAGAGTCAGGCAGATAAATCAAAGCTTTGTGCATCTGTCCTTGCATGCGCCAAACGCTTCCCCCGCAACCCTCCACTCTCCCAACAGGGCCCGAATAAGAGACCTTTTCATAGCCAATCAGGTCAAATCTTTGTTTCATCCTCTCTCCCAATGCACTTGACATTGACAAGATTAATTGCCTCTGTGCTCTGGGCAAACGTGTTACCTCCTGGTGTAATACAGGTGTCAAAAGCGCGCCTCTCTGATTTTTTTTTTTTTTTCTGTGATTTTTTTTTTTTTTTTTACAAAGAAAATAGAAAAAGTAACCTATTCTATTCTGTTTTGCAAAGGGTTAAAGGCTCCTCCTGCTGCTTGTAAAAATCTCACGGGGCGTAAATCCTGTCATAAAGTCTCAGCTGTGAGCCCTGCTGACCTGTAAATTCTTCTCCTTGTGTTTCTCTGTCATTGAGCTTCAGCAGGTCAGGCCAAAAGTGTAACTACATATCTGCATCACAGAGCCATCTTTAAACACAGCTTTGAAAACACCCACAGCATCCGTAAAGTCAGACTCATTCAGCAATTTCTTATACAAACCTAGCTTATAGATAAGCTACCTGAGTTACAGTAATGTCAGAATTTCATTACAAAAATGCATGTGAATATGTAAATATAGGATATAATTTAAATGGATGGTCTGGTCAGCTTTCATCGAATAGTTACCAATTGTTAGCACTGTGTGCCAAGGTATCAGCGATGGAACATAGAGCAGAGAGTATGGAAATAAGAGTAGAAGTCTTCCTTTTGGCTATGGCTAATAGCTAGGCAAATGTTTCTCAGGCTTATACAACAACTTTTTCTCATAAACAGCATACCAGTGTGAAAAGAAAGAAAACGACATTAGCTGATAATAAACCTCTACACTGGTGGACTGACACAATAAGCAGCCTCAGCACCATTGGCATATAAAAGATGGTTGCCTAAAGCGTATGCCGTAAAATCACCAAAAATGTATGAAAATGCTCTTAAATGTAAGATTACAGAAGAATAAATTCTGCTAATAAATTTACGTAAATGTGTGTCTTTATGTACGAATATAAAAAAAAAACTGATACACACACATACTTCATCTGTAAAAGTCACACAAATGGTTCTGTTAATTAAAAGTGTCAATCTGCTGATGAAATATTACTTCTCACGGCTAGAAAAATAAATTACCACATCATTATACACTGGATAAAAAAGGTTCCAATCAAGGTGATTTTATTTTATACACTTGCTGTATCACCCAAATCAGTAGCAGCCTCCCATGACGAACTTCTGGCAGGAAGGCTGGTATTCTCACCAGGGACTCGTTACTTAATAATCACACGCTGCAGGTGCTCTGATAGAGGTCAACAGTCTGCTACAGCAGCAGTTCATGTCTGCCTCCACCTACGGAGCAAGAAACTGCTGCCAAATGTTCCAGTCCCGCTCCAAACGAAGCCATTATTCCTACCCTATCAGTGTCACAGCTCGGGTTGATCTCTGCAGACACGCAGATGATCGAAATTAATCTTAGCCAAGTGAATTAGCCATTAAATGAATGTCATCTATACTGGGGTGCCTCAATCATCTCAAAGCAGTTGCTGTGTCCTGCAGAGGAGCTGCATCTATATTCCAGTTAGAACGCACATTTGTGTTACAGACAGTGGCATACTTTTCAAATTAGGTTAAATGACAAAAGCTATTAACTGTACAATGACGATGCAAAGCACTAGTTTCAAAGCAGATGAATGTTATTGTATTGCAGCTGACAGTAATGGTTTGACCACAGTGCACCCACATAAATCCCCAGTTGGTGCCAAGTTTAACTTTCTGCAGAGGGGAAGTGCCCGACAGTTTGACGGGCAAGAAAATAACTTAAGTTTAAGATTGCATAGTTTTTCTCCTGTCTTGGAGTAGACAACTGATGAGTAATTTGTAATCATAGGATGGATACCCTTTGAAAGCAAAAGACAAAGGTAAAAAAAAAAAGATATATATATTTATATAGAAAAAGCAAGAAATCCGAAGCCTTTGGTCAGGACTTATAGACAGCTGTCTCAATCATTCAGCTCAGGGCATAAATGAAAAATGTAACTACAACAATCTTCTCAAATAAGACAGCAATTACCCCTCTCTTTGGTGGAAAAGTAGACTAGTCCATTCGCCAAACAGACACAAGACACAATCTTTCCTACTGTTTTGACAGATTCTATCCCTGTCACTTTAAAGAGCCCCTACAGCTGTTGGTGCTGTTTATAACATTCTGAGCTATATATTTTCCCCTGACACAAGAGAAGAACTCAAAAGTGTTTCTAAACTCACATTAGTGATGTAAAACGATTTGTGCTTTTGCTACGAAATCTTTCTGAAGTGATGCAGTGATGCAGGCAGATGAATATGATATGACACCAGTTGAAAATCTGAGACACAAACTTGCATTCATTTCTAAGTAAACATCCTTCCTTTTAAAACTGAACAGAGAAAAAAACGAACCCTCACATCCAGCAACTTCACTTGTGGACATTATGTTGACACCAATTGTTTTGTCCAGTTTCATATATATCATATGTGACTGGTTTGCTGACTTCACTGATGTGTTCGTGGTAAAATAACAGGTACACTAATATGGGGCTCCGTGTAGCTGCATGTCTGCTGTCACTAGATACACAATAAATCCACTTTTTAAAATCCAAACCTTCCCCCGTTATATAACATCTACACAGTCAACATATCTCTGTGAAAAAAAAAAAAAAAATTAACTCAAAATTTATTTTTCTTCCTTTTCAGTCATGTTGAACTTCAAACGGAACAATAGATGTAAAAGTACAACAAATTGAACAGGGTAATTGCCATGTTGAACACTGTAATTAGTGACCACAGTAGCTTTAATGCAGGGACACAGAGGAGAGGAACTGTTTCAACTCGAGATGAATCACCTGTTTGTAAAATCTAAATTCTGTTGTATCTCGCAGCTCTGCTCTAATATTCCCTCAGTAGCCAACAACAATACACCTGGATTATTTATTCAGTATTAAGAACATTTTCAAGAAATTTTTCCTTCTGAATATAAAGACCTAGCATTCCTTAAAATAATGCATATTGCTTAAATGGACTGTAATTATATAGCGCCTTTCAATCCAACCAGGATACTCAAAGCACTTAACACCACAATCTGTGTCCTCATTTACCCACTCACACAGCACGCTGTACAAATGTACAAATCATTCTATGGAGACTTATCAGTGCCAATCACATTCATACACTGATGGAACACACCAGAGGAATGGGGGTGAAGTGTCTTGACAAAGTACACAACAGCTGGAATGGGGGATAGAACTGGCAACCTACTGGCTCTGCCAAAGCCACTGCTTACAACTTTTTATTTCAGAGTTTCAACTAAACTAAAATTGTTCTATGCTTGAAAGAGATGGAGTTATAGCTGTTTTAGTTAATCTTTAAAGATGCAATATCTCACTAAATGCAGTAAGTGCTCTGAGTAAAAGTTTAAGATAAGTCTCAGCTACCACCACATACAAAAATAGCTCAATATATGTAAACAGTGGTGGCTGTAGGGTGGGCTAACTGATATATAATATATAGATATATAATAAAACGCTGCATTCTGGATTTCCAAAAGCAAACATGGAAAGCAGAAAATTAACTTGTTAGCTACAGTTTTGCCTCTTTTGTTTTTGCTGGCTTTGAATGTCCTTTGGTTTATACGCCTCCAACCTCTTCACATCCAGTTTTTCCTCCAAAGACATGAAGGAAAACAGGTGCGAGATGACATAATCCACCTCGTTTATGTCCATCTCGCTCACCATCGTACCTAATCAGTCTGCGCCAAACCACACCCACATACACTTGGGGTAGGTTACTGTACATCCACCTTCATTGGCTAAAGCCTGTGGCCTTCAGAGTTGTAAAGTAGCAAAGTGCAAATACTTTTATCACTTTTGCCTTTTTTTCATTCCAGCTTGTTATTGTTAAAAATATAAAAACATATCCAGACAAATTGTGCCTCCTGGATAAAGTGGATTTAACTATGGTTGGATGAGAAGTATAAATATATACTATTCTGACACCCTTGGTTAGTATGTGATCCATCACACATGCACGACACAAATCATGTCACACCCCCTTTAAATGAACAGAGCTATGAAAAGGACTGTTTGGCACCAGTTTTGTTGTAAATTTCACAAAATGTGATACACATTTTTAGTTTGTGATTTTACTAGCCCACTTATACCAGGTATCCTTGTATGTAAAACTGACTAAGTTATAATCATTTTTGTTTTGGCTAATGTCAACAATTCATTAGTTGTACATCCAACAATTACTTTCTGGTAGTTTCATTAAAAACTGCCCTCTAACTCATGAAATATTTTGCTAACACAAGCATGTTAAAACATTGATCCAACTCTTTGCTGTTGGCAGTGGGCAATAATAATAATAAAACCAATTTGTAGCTTTTAAACCTTTTCACACTTATAATTCTTTATAACAGTTTTTTTCTGCAATTAAAATATATTAAAGATATTTCGATTCAAGTCGACCTGAAAATGTAAATAATCTAAATTATTCACTACATTTCACCATTTGTTTACCGAACGTGTCAAAGTGTTCTCTTTTTCACACAAACACACACTGAAATCCTCCTCTGAGGTAACCAGCTAACTAAATTCAAAACCTATAATGAATGAATAAATCAGAGACAGGATCTTCACTACATAATTCATTTGAAGAGAACATATCTGTAGACAGAGCAGCAGCAATGCCCCTCCCTCTTGCTGTGGTTTCAGCCTCTCTGCACTAACACAGCAAAGTCTAATAAGAGCACTGTGCAGCACATCTGTCAGCCGTGTGCATTGTCCAAAGCCTGAGAGTTGGAAACCTCGACACAGTAGAATCTCTGCGCTCATTAAAGGAGGATTCTGAAAGCTTTAGATTCACACTATTTACATTATGCAAGAATAAAAAAAAACATCTTTTTATGGAGAAATTCAACATGGGAAAAACATTTCACAAATCTCTCTTTGGGTTTAATTCAAACTAACACCTGGATCACTATGCCACCCATCTCGACAACATCTTGTTTCTATTTACACACTGCAGGGCTTGCTTTCTCTATGTGTCTACATGTGTCCAACAAATGGGGTGTAAGGCACGGATTAAAATTCCAAGACCAACACTGGGGTGGAGATTTCTCAAAGTGATGAATAAATCGGCAGGAACCTGCTGCTGTCCCCAGAGCTGAACCCTGTCTGTAGTAAACCCACTCAGAACCCAATGCCAGCTTCAGAAGCAGGGTATGCTGGGAAGACTTGGCACAACATGAATAATCCAAGCTTACTCTGGTGTTCCTGTGTGCTTTGGTTGGAAGCAGCGTGCATTGTGTAGGTCTTCAGTCCTATTTTGAGCAAACAACATTATGTAATTTGTCACTTTTGTATTGCTTTCTGGCATTGAATCCACTTCACTTTTGTACAGAATTTTATTATGCTCACATTCGCCGGTATGTAGACAGGCACTTCGCAGCCCTGCTTGCTGTATGAGCATATCTAATACTTGGCTTCCAAATGACTAAACAACAAAAAACATATATTTATATATTTAGCATGCATGTCTTTCACCTCCTGTATCAGTACGAGGCAGAACCAACCTACAATGACAACACAGAGCTTAGCACATCATTACTGAGTGTGATGAATATTTTAACACACTATAGTCAGCACAGGGGACAGATCTTTTTTTACCAGCACTCCCCCTGTATTTGTTTTTGGTTGGCTGTAATGGGCCACTCAGATTAGACAGAACCAAGTCATTCACATTATCAATAAGGATGATTTCTCAGTGTGGTAATTAGGGATGCACCATTTGAAAATTTCAGCCAATAATATTCGGTATTATTATTGCCGTTATGTCCAATAACCAATATATACCAATATTACACAAACACACAAATTATTTATATACATATACGCAGAAATACACTTGTGTCTTTTTTTGATACCATAAAATATTAACCAGATTATTGACATGGCTCTCTGCTTCAGATATTCCTGGCTGCACAGCGTCATTATCACTATCATAATCAAACAAATACTACCTGACCAAACATTTTCCCTCTCAAAACAGAAACAGTTGTTTAATGTTAAAGCAATGTTTATATTATATAATGCAATAATTGTTCCACATTTGATTTATTGTGTTGAGGTGTGGGGGAAGGCATGTAAAACATTTACAAATTCTATTTTTATTTTGCAATAAAGAGCCATAAGAATTATCACCAGAAAACATTACAGTCACCCATCGAATATATTGTTCCATCAACTGAAATTGTTGAAGTTTTGTGAGTTGGTTGATTATAAGATTTTGCTAGTTATGTATAGGACTCATAAGGGTGCAATGCCTTTGAACATTTAATCTAATTTCATTAAGAGGGAAAGTATTTATAATCTTAAAGGATTTGAAATGTTTATTAAACCCAAAATACGAACAAACTTGAAAGAGAGATGTACTGTACGTCAGTTCAAAGAATAAGGATGTGGAACAACTTGGCTAGAGATTATAAAAATGCTGGTTCAATTCATTTAACAGGAAGAATAGTTAAATTTGATTTGTTGAGGAAATATGGGATTACATATTAGGTATTCATACAAGCTGCTGTTTGAGAAAATGTAAATTTTGATTCAAATATGTTTTTGCTTTGTTTTGCTGATCATTAGGGTGTGCAATCGTTATTTAGGTATATGTATGTATATATATATGTGTGTATGTATATATATAGTATATATTTTTGTTTGTTAAATGGGGCAGATGTTATAAGATTTTTTCTTCTTTCTGCTCCTTTTCATTTTTTTTTGTATAGTTATATTTATTGGTTTTCAAAGTTTTGACAAATAAACCAAATACAATTCAAGAACAAAAGAACAATCCAGCTCTTATAGTTACATACATATGTTGTTGCTCCTTTTCATTTAATGATTTTGTGTTAATGTTGTGTTGAAATTTATTTTGTTGTTAGTTAAATGAAATAAACATAAAAACCACAAAGCTGAAAAGTGGGAAATCAAAATTGGACGTTAATGTCGGCCCAGTTTTACATGCTAAAAAATGACCAATATCGATCGATATCGATGTTAACCCAGATGGCAAAATATGAGTGAATCAACATTAAATATTAAATCCATGTTGAAATTATACAAAACGTGGTTGGTGACTTACTTGTTGAAACAATGTTAAGTTTTCAACCATAACTGATACTACAACAGTGTTGTTTCAACATTGATTAGACGTTGGCATTTCACTATGAAACAACAATGATTCAATAACATTTTTTCAACATTGGTTATTTGGTTAGAATTGGTTGATTGTTTGATGGTTGATCTACCATCAATCGTCAATCTTAACCAAAAATCAACTGTTTTGACCGTAATTCAACATTGAATTAACAGCTTTTGCTATCTAGGAATGCCGATATATCGTGCATCCCTAATGGGAATTGAGTCCCATGAATTCCTTGAAGTTGTCATCCTGATAAAGTTGACTGCAAACCAATCAAGGTAATAAGATCTTAGCTGTTGATATGGAGTGGTAGAAGGGGTTGGGTGATCGCCCTTGATAGTCTCTCTTGCATATGTTGCTTTAAGCTTCAGAAGGGGGATCAGTACAAATGGCATCATTCCTCTTCTACCCACTACAATGTCCTCCACATCTCCTTGAAGTAAATCTAGATGGCTTAGAGTGGTCGTATTTTCCTCAACAATAAATTGAAGCGGACAGTTTGAGAGATGGTCCGGCTTGAATCTAAGACTTTGTGAAAGCTTTTCACTCCCGGCTATTCGGTGAAGGGTGTGCAGTGGGCCCTTCCTGCACCGAGACATTCTGCATCATTTGTTTAGTCGCTCCGGCTCTCTGCAAAAACCAATAAATTGCAGGCATGGTCAAGAATCGCTAATTGGGTGAGAGTCTCTTGCTGCATCAGCTCAGCGCTTTCAAGCTCCCGATAATGATACACGTCCACCCACCTTAAAATAGGTCGCCGAAACTGCAGAAACACACGCTGGTCAACAACTTGGACTCTGTGAGACTGTCAGAGCTAAGAATACACAGAAACCTTAGCACATTAACAGTCACCATGAAGTCAGCCAGCCGTCAAAGACGAGGTATTAATAGATCAGGACTGTGTCTTCAGCAGCAACAACGGCATAAAGTCTGGAAGTGCCACTTAAATGCCCTGTGGCTGTTTTACCTACTTAATCTTCAAAGAAATACCTAGAGCAAAATATGCATACAATTCATATTCATATACAAAACATACACAGTATTTAATGGTGGTAAAACAAGAATAGCATTCAATTTCCACTTACTTAATCATGATTGAACGATTTATCATAAAAGTGTACTTTAGAACAAAAGTGCAAATCCTAAACGACGCCTCTGACACTCTGAGTCTCGTTTTTTCCACAAGTCAACTTGGATGTAAAATAACACAATGACTAATGACGTAGAGACAACACTTTCAAGCTTCTTCCATCTCTTTTTTTATACTTCCATCATAATATGTTCTGCAACTTAATTCATTCAGTGAAATGATCCATAGAGGAAAGTGGAAAAACACAATTGATGATAGGGCTGATATTCTCCACGGTATTTGAAGAAGTTTTGTCATTTGAGAAGTGCGGAGTTCTCGACAAACATGTGTCCACATGTTTTCAGTCTGCTGCATCGTCTTGACTCAAGCTTAATCTAAAAAGAACATTTGCCTGACCTACTTAGGGGCGTTCCACAGCTCAGGCGGCTGTGAATTTTAGATTTTGCTGCTGCAGAGCCATTTCTTTCATTCTGTTTTATGACTTTACTTTGCGACACAAACAGAAAAACTGAGAAGTGTTGAAGATAACACAGTTTCATGGATAGGCAGGTCAATAGTCCGGTCACAGAACTGCAAAAATTTATAAGTTCACGTTTACTTATGTCAGCGGGTCATGATTAAATTAAATTTTTTCCAAATTTCTACAGAATCTAAAGAATTTCTTATTATTTCAAACACATTTAAGGAGATTCCTTTAGATTGTTAATGAAACAAATGTACACTTTTTATTCTAATATCACATTAAAAGAAATCTAACACGTATGCTTAACCACAGCTAATGCTACCAGAAGTGACAGATAATCAAATCTGATATTATATATCAGTTGACTCGGTCACAGACATTGCTTCTATTCCAAATCATGCTTTTAGAAACCTAATACCACCCACTGCAGTGGGACGTAACCATGTGTCCTGCCAGTCATTCTGTGTGTGTGTTTGACCCTTTGACCATGAATCCCATTCATTAATTGTCATGCAGCGTGCCTTCGCCATCTCCTCTCCTCTCCCTCCTTTTTTTTTAGGCCTACTGCCACAGAGGGTCATCTACAAAAACAACAGCCACTCAGCTGCTGTTTCTGCTGGCCCCTCAGTCAACGCAAGCAGCAGCCTGGCCACACAACTGGTTAACTGTGTCTGTTTACTCACCCTTTTGCCCTCTTTGCCTGGCTGACCCGGCGCTCCCTGAGGAAAGAACAAGTGTTATACTGAATTAGCTGCTGCGTTTAGCATCGCAGGAAGTCCTAATAAGCTGCTTCTTGCAGAAACAGACACAGGCAGTCAATGTTTGTGCCATATGTTCTCAGCAGATCAGTAGATATGGAGTTTATTAGCCACTATTAGATGCACACAATCAGCTTAGCTAGAACTGAATACATTTTATAGAAGGTGTATGTAAAGCAGTAGTTTCAAGGCTTCAACATGAATAGCTTCTAGGTGACTTCTCCAATATGCCCTTAATAGGCAATTTGCAGCCTCAGTTGATCAGGACTCCATTCCATTACTCTACAAAGTGTCCTGATAAGAAACTATTAGCAAGTTAATCAAAGTATACATTGACTTTATGTTCCTGTGAAAGAAGCTTATGCTGCTTTGGTAGTTCTTTGTTAAACTTAAGTTTGGATTTTTTAAGAAAGAAAGTACCATGAACTGAGAAAAAAAAGAAACAAAACAAGAGAATA
The DNA here is from genome assembly GCA_031762555.1 of Cynodonichthys magdalenae. NCBI lineage: Eukaryota > Metazoa > Chordata > Actinopteri > Cyprinodontiformes > Rivulidae > Cynodonichthys > Cynodonichthys magdalenae. The sequence goes on from JARVJO010000001.1 coordinate 25,199,668, forward strand.
TAAGATTCTGTTTCAGTTTGTGGATTTATGTTTTACCTTTTCTCCTTTTTCTCCTTGAGGGCCCTGAAAATGTAAAAGCAATAATTGTGTTTACAAAAAGCACAGCCAGAAAAACATATACGTGAAAGTAAAACAGATGCAAATTAAATGCATATTGCCTACCACCTTTCATGACAGAGTTTTGAACTAAAATCATTTTTTGTTGAGAAATGACGGAGTTGTAGCAACTTTGGTCAAACTCAAGTTGCTCAATGTCAAGTTGTATGGCAGGGCTATTCAACTAAATTACTCCAGGGACCGATGCTACTCGAAGGCCACAGCTCGGGGGCCTGACATCCAACCCCCCTTGGGGTGGATGGGGGGGGGGGGGGGGGGGGGCCCTGC
>JARVJO010000001.1:25200061-25226152 GCA_031762555.1 Cynodonichthys magdalenae
CCCCCCCCCCCCCCCCCCCCCCCCCCGGCAGCATGTAACAGAACAAATGCAGTATTAGTTTTTCCTTTTAAATTTGTTTTGTTGCATTGAAACATCAATTTTAAGTTCACAAATGTTTTGAAACATACTTCTTATAGTGACATAATTTAAAAAAGAAAAATTACAACAAAAAAAAAGAAATTAAAAAAATTCCTGATTATTATATATATATATTTTTTTTTTTGGCAGGGGGAGTGTCATTGGCGGGTCGGATGGAAGTCACTCACGGGCCGGATGTGGTCCACGGACCACCAGTTGAATAGCCCTGTTGTACGGATTGATATAAATTAAACAAATGTTCCACCATTTTACAGATATACGGAAAAATAATTCTCATGGATTTTTTCAAAAACAAATGTAAGCAATATTTTTTGTGAAAATTCCGACTTTTTGAGGGTGAAGACACAGGTAAACATCTGAAAGGATTATATGCTTGTATAATATCTTGTATAAGGAACCTAACCTGATCTCCTTTGAAACAGTCACTGCTGGCCTAAAAAAGTAAATAGAAACATTATTAATTAAACAATTCAGTGCAATTAAAACATGTATAAATGTGTAAAGTCGTATCAGTTATTTGCAAGTAATAAAGTTGGTAATGAGGTGGATATCCCTGACCAAGGTGATCTGAGGAGAAATAACTCCGTGACTATCACAACTCTCCAGACACCCTGCTGGCTACGGGCGTCAGAGGGCAGACGGAGTCATTTCCCCTCCAGGCAGCAAAGTAAACACAAGGCCACACGCTGTACATCTCGATTTTCAGATTCCTGCTAAATAATTGGTGACCTTTTTGCAATTGGCATCCAACAGTCTAAACAGGCTTATTTTTTGGAAAAAAACAGGTGATAAAATGAGCATTTCTCATAAGGCATCTTGTGCAAAGTAAGGGGAGAAAAAAAAGAAAAGGTAGATGAAAACCTAAACAGTTTCGCAGATCCAAGCAGCTCTGAACTGTGAAGTCTTCAACAAAACATGCCTCTGCAGCTGTTTTGTTTATAAATAATCATCTTTAGTCGGATTGTGCGCACAGTTTGACCACGAGTAACAAGCCATTCAATGCAAAAGTACAAGTAAGTTGGGATTTTAATAACGTACCACCAGCATTTTCTGCTCAGAATCACCAGCTAATTTACCGGCATGAAGTGAAGAAGTTTGCTAAAACCATGTTTGTTTGTCATGGAATGCTTGTTACTTTCCCTGTTACTTAAAATTAGCATTAGAGAATAGCTAATGAATGGTGGCAGAGGTCTGTGGGAATCGTAAGCACTTTGGCAACACAAAAGGGGCATGCCTGCAGCAGCGGGACTGTATTTTTTTATGTTCCTGCAGTGCTGATTTAAACTGGCAAACTGACCCCCTCATGGTGTGCACATAATTAACCACCCACCCACAGTATACCTTCAATCTACAGCAGCCTTCAACTCCTTGACCACAATGCATCAAGTCTTTGTGCAATTTGCATGTGTCCACACTTTCATTATTTGTGTTGGCCGGTGACCAACAGGTTGACACATCCTGGAATATCATTATATGCATCATAAAGTGTTGTTCATTGCTGGCTTGCACTCAAAAAACTACCATGCGTGTTGGATTAACTGAAATAAAAACATAAGTAAGAAATAAAACAAACTACTAGAAAAACTTTAATGAAACTTTTGGAAAATCTTCATCTGAAGTACATCTATAGTTAATAACTTTTGAACTCAACTCTTCATCAGTTAAATTTGCTACATTTTGATATAACCAAAATTAGGTTATTAGGACATGCTTACTTTACCTTTAAAGAAACTGATAAAAAATCGTGTGATTTATTCCCATATGTATTTAAAGGGGACATATCCTGCTTTTAAATCCTTTCTTTTCACATTTAAATCATTCAGTTGTGGTCTATGTAAAGTAGAATGCAATGCTTTGGTCTGAATTCCTGGTTATTGTAGCTCCACAAGCCCCTCTTTCACACCCCACCCCCTCCAGGTTTAACTACAAATGATCATTGTCCATTCCACCCTGCTCAGTCATTTTTGTAGTTTGATAGCAAAGTTACACCAGAGTTACCAGTGGCGCCTAAACTTTTTATTTACAAATGAATTAAAAGATGTCAACAACAAAAGACTTGTCCATCCACCCAGAGTCGGACCCCGAGTGAGAGGAGAATGAAGACGACGAACCTGCAAAACTGCAAATTCACAAAATTGGTAAGCTGGAAGTTTAAGCCCTTGTTTAGAAGTTCTGCAGCATATACAGTGATGGAAGTTCAGAAAACATAAGACAATAGAGAAAACTGAGCGGATAGAAAAATATGACCCAAACACAATATAAAGATATCTATGCACCACTGGGTGGGACTAAATTCAAATTTTCTGCACTCCTAAAGACTCCAAGTACACAACAAAATGTAATTAACGGCTAAAAAAAAGTGGATTTAACATGTGTCCCTTTAATGGTCTATTCATAAAGTTTTCATTTAGTGTTTTTTAGCTGTATGATTTTACATAATCAGAGAAAAAGTTTAAAAATAACTCGTCTAATTAGAAGACTGAAATGTTGCCTTAAAAGACATCTGCAGAGACAGACACCGGCCCAGTGAGAGCATGTCTTACCCATGTAAGTTACGGCCAGTGCCCACCTGTCACTCTCCACCTTTCATCCTGAGGCCTGAAACTGGACTTTTCTCCGCCTGGTTGCTCATCCCTATCCCTTTTGGCTGAGCTTTCTGAGCCCTTTCTATCTGCTCCTTGTTTGACCCCCTTCTCAGGCAATGGTAATGTGACACAGAGACTGCTCATCTGAGCGCTTCCCTCCCCATCACTATTGGCCAGATGTAATAAATCTGCGTGCAGCTGTCTGGTTTGCCAAAAGGCTGTAATATTTACAAAGATCAGCCTTGTCTTTTCAGGTCGTAACCCTCGTGTACAACTCAGCATTTGAACGACCTTGCATACAGTATACCGAGAGCATAATGAGATGTAAATGAAACAGCGTGAACTTACAGGCAGCCCCGAGTCTCCAGGGAGGCCGTCTCCCTGTGAAGAAAGATAATAACACGAGTTCATAACATCTTTATCATACCCAGATAAATCTATAGAATATATTTCTGACTGTTAGACATCTAGCCTATAGGCCATTCATCATGTTTGTGACAAAACCTGAAGGTCAGGTAAAATGAGATTGACTATGCATAGAAGAAATTTTTCAATCCATGCAACGATGCTGTGGAGGACCATTAACTGGTATTTACAGTATGTCATTAAATGAAGCATGTCTGAAGACTCGCACACTGTCAGACGACTGGCAGCTGGCTTTGAACTATTAAATGTGACAGGCCTTAAAATAAACTCAGCCATACTACATCATATGGAAACTTTGTAGCATTAGCAATGGACAGGTATGATAACATTGTTTGGTGACTGAGGCGTACAGGCTGTCACAAAAAGTCATAAAAGGAGAGCAGTACATGTCTTTTGACACCAGCAAACCCTAACGTAAGGAATGATCTTGACTGGCTTCTTTGTTTTTGTTTTTTTGTCTTGAGATAAAACTTATTTATTGCTGTCCACAAAGCTATTTTTGCCACTCTCGCCAGATTTCTCTGCATCACAAACAGGACTTTATAAAGCTCGTCTGAGAATCAGTAGGTTTTGCAACTGGCAATATCCTTTTTCCTGATATAGTTTTAAGAAAAAAAGCGCTTGTAGTTCATATCCACTTTTTTTGTCTAAATGAATGTCACAGCTAAAATCTTCCTGCTTTGAGACGTTCAGGAGGCTTATTACTTTCTGCTTCAAATCTGCTGCCCTCTGTCAGTTTCAATACAAACAAACGTTGCCTCAGTCCCATCGCCCCCTACCCGCCAACCACCACCCTTCCATCTGGAAAATAGGATAAAATAGTCTGTGATTTTCTGTTGTCTTCAGAGAAACACACAGACCTCATTATAACTTCAAGGCTGGCAGACAGTGCATTGCACCTACAATTATGTGGTGAGTTCTATGAAAAGCCAACAACACCAAAGAAAAAGGAAGAGGGAAAAAAGAGCAGGATATAAGACAGCTAATTACAAGAAGGAAATCCAAAGTGGGAAAAAAGGAAAGAAAAGTAAAAAACAAACAAACATGTTTTTTGTGTTATTACAAGAGTTAATCAAAATCATGTCATTGATGGCAGACTAAAGGTGACTTAATGAATTACTCATAGCTACAGCACAGGAACTGCACATGTGAACATATAGAATTTTTCATTTAAAGCCATGTATCAAACTTATTTTAAATCAGTCTTCTATAAGAAATCAGCAAACCAGAAGGAAATAGTGGGCCGTTTTCATTCAGCTGTAAGAAACATGGATGGATTGGTTGAGTATTCATTTACAGCTCCGGAACAAATTAAGGCGTCCACTGCTAAATGATGGGTTTTTATGATGCTCAGCTCTTTTAGGCATGTCCAGTAGTTAGCACCATTTTAGCTATCCAGCAGGTCTTATTGCAAAAGGTTAATGATGACCACAGTGGTGTTTTTCTTTAATATTTGTCCTCAATGAATAAAATTTGGTCGAGGTGCTTACCAAATCAGTACCTCATTAAGTAGAATAATGTGTGCTTGTGTTGGAATTTAACAGACACTTGAATGGAACATTTGTAATAAGTGCAGAGATGGAAAAAAGGACGAGAAAAAAAAGCATTGGTCTACTAATTCTTTTTCAGAGCTGTAGCCATCATATATGATGATCAAATGTTTTATGAAAGACCTGCGTTACATTTAAATTAAATCTACATACAAAATAAAAAAAACAAGGCATGATTTCTATGGCACTTTGGTTCAATTGGGACCAACTGGACCAATAGACCCTGAGTCATCTTTCAGACCCAGAAAAAAAAAGTGTACCACATATTGAGGTATATTTCCTTCTAGTGATAATAGTTTCCAAAAGAAAGTTATAAAAAACAGCATGTCTCGCTGTATGTCAGTATGTTAGCATTCAAAAGACAATCACATGCATGTGTAAGATTCTCAACCAGTCAGTCAAAACTTCAGGTAATGTCAATCACATGACATTGCATGCCAGAAAAAAAAATCTGCTGTGAGTTCTCGTCAGCTGGTTTTACACTGTGTCTGCCCCCACAATCCTTCCCCCTGGTTTCCCTTGCTGCTCTTTGCTTTAGCAAGGACACTGGTTGTCATTGCTTTTGAACCTTGAAGCGGAGAACCTCAGGGCGGGATTGAACCACGCAGGCTCAGGGAGAAGTCAAGCCTCTCGGTGGTGAAATGTGAAAGTCGAAGGACAGCTCAGATGAAGAGTTATAGCTGATGAATGAGGCCTGACACATATTGACAAGCTAAATTTGCAGCAAGCCTTGTTAGGTGTGACACATTTGGGCCACTGGCAGCAACACTGTAAAGTAAGTTAGGGAGGGAAAAGGAGAGATGGAGAGTGTGAGCAGCCTGTAAAATGACTCAGAAATCCAATAATTTGTCATGGTTAAATTTAGAGTCAGATAGCCTATTAATAGTGAATTATATATCTGCAGAGGATGATTACCTACTCTTATCACATTAAGTCTTGCTACCAGAGACGTGACTAATTCATTGCCTGTTCCCAGCAAGCATTGTCTTAAACGTTACCATCGGAAAACAGAAGCTTGGTATAAAATAACTGCCTGTATGGTAATGATTTCTATACGATAACACATTTTTTTTTAGATTGCACGAACAATGAAAGGGCTATAAAATGATTTTCTCATATTATATAAATTATTATGGTGCTTCAGCCCACTGACACTGCCAGGAACAGAGCAGCCTCTCAAAGCTGATTTTTTTTCGCCCTTCTTCTAAATCAATAGTCAAATTACTTTTCGAGGCCAGTGTGACACAGAGAGATCCAGATGAAAATTTCTCTTCCAGCATTACAAGAGCAGAGGCAGAAGTCAGGAATAACAAAGAGCACAAATAACTACAAATGATGTAATATTTTCAATAGGCTTGTTATTTGTGCTTTTTATGTCATACATTTTGTTATCACACTTAAAAGAAAGCAATACTTCCACTCGATTGATCTGTGATTGATATGTTATTTAATGTATTAGGGTTGCAATAATACATGTATCTGTATCAAACTGTTCAATACTCACTATGTATCGAACGATACAGATACAATTTATTTTTTTTAACCTGTCTTCTGACGATGTGCTGTGTTGAAGGCTCAGTGGATCGGTGTTCGACTACTCCACCTAGGCTGCATTGTCGAGCGCAGATCCACTGAGAAACTTGCTGTTTCAGCAACATTTAATTTAAAAACTGTACTTTTGAGATACACAAATGTTCATAAGTAATTTCAATAAATTACAAGTTAGGAAGGGCATGGAAATTTTTTTTGTATCAAAAAAAATCTTAAACAGTGACACTAAAGGACCTGTACCAAATCAAAAGGTGAATTTTCTGTATCATTGCACCCCTAATGTACAGTATATTTTTATATATTTATAAGTATAGTGCCTTATAAACTTGTAATAAATGTAATATTATGTTTAAAGGGAGAGTATTACTATGTTACCTTTAGTTGTTGTTAAAAAGCTATATATATCAAAAATAAATTTGACTTTGCATCATATAAATGCCTTAAAATTGGCCTCTGCCTCTTTAAGAACTTCCTGCCATTTCTTCATAACAATCCTTTTCATTTATTTAATTTTTTTTTGCCATTTTTTTTTCTTCACAACAATCCTTCGGAGGAGGGATGCTCTGTGGGGTGGGAGCTTGGCTGCAGACTGAGCTCCAGGGGAGGAGCTTTGTGTAAATAGGTGGAGCTTTGTACCAGCAAGCTTTTAGGCAACTCCACATGGATTCCTTGAACATGCATGGATGAGTCAAAGCAACACTCTGGGTATGTTTTTGATGAGGGAATGACACAACATGATATAAAGCTCTAAAACGTTTACTTTGCATAACACCCACACCCCTAACACTTTATCACTTTCACTCCCTTTTGCATTTTTTTTGCTCCACATTGTTCTGGTGTCTATGAACCCATGTGTTGTATTCCCATTGCAGATTTAAACTTACAACTACTGCACAGTAATTTCACAGAAACTACATTAAATAAACCAACACTGCATATTCACCACGTTTTACTGCATCTTTGTGGCAAAAATACTGTATCTTTAACCTAATGTTATTTTGCACTTGCAATATTCATTTGCATTCTTATGTGACTTGAAGTAAATGACTAAATAATAAAGTTTATAATTTATTTATCAATAACCTGTACCCAAAAGACTTGCATAAACTCTAACAAACATAAAAAATACATTAAAACAATTTCTGTAAATATATAAAGTAAGTCAAAATTATTCATTTCTATCAAGCAACGTCTAGTCATTTTGTAGTCGTACATATTTAGGGGATGTTTCACATGATGGCAGTAAAGTGAACCCGCATTTTCCCAGCATGCTCTCTGCCTCCAGACTGTGGAGGCAACACAATATGTTTACAAAAAAGCTGACAGAGAATGGCCATAAAACAAACTAAATAATGCAACTCTTAGAAACTTTGAAAGGATGATGAGTTTTTCTTCCAGCTGCACAACATGTCCTTATCAGAAATTCAGGTCAGAGAAGTTCAGTCAGCGAAACAAGTCACTCTTTTACCAGCAGGTCATTGTTTTTTTGTTTTTTTAACAGCCAGGCTCCCAGACTGCTGCAGCAAATCTTTGTGCCGCTAAACGTTTTCTGCTGGTAAACACTTTAATTACATCATTTCACGAGGCAATTGTTAACTGTCAGTGACAGGACCTATGCAGATGAGAAGTACTCTGTGACAGCACACAATCTGAACCTGTCTGTTATAATGTACATAAGAATAATCAGAGCAATTAAAATGAAGCCATCGTTTTAGACACAAACGGAGCAGAAAAGGTACAACATCATCAAGTTTGGCTGGCTGAGGAGAAGCTTGAGAAATAAAAGGCAATATGCACAAAAATTATGGGGTCTGTTTAATTGCAGTTGTCTTAATTTCTTAAGATGATCCCTCAAAACAACAACAAAAAAATGTTCTATTAGTTATTTAGTTTAAATATTAAACATAGGTGAGAATGTGTCCTGGAAGGGTTAAAGTATTTAAATTCCGAACGTTCAGTCTAATTTAGATTCTTGTTTTTGTGGGAAAAAAGTGCACACAGCTCTATTGTTGTCTGTTCTTTTGGCACCGCAACCATTATAGGGTTTATGTCTGAAGGTGGGAGGAAATGTGTTAAACATGAGGCTGCCTTTATCGTGGTTTATGCTAATTTTGATCAGCGAGACGACTGTTTGACGCTCCTGAACATTGGAAGTGACACGCAATGGCCAAAACAAAAAAGGAGTGTTTCAGGGCTATGCATTCATGAGAAGATATGCAAATACAAAAAAACTTTGTTCATAAGTATTATATTTTATTTATGATGAAAAAAATATGACTTGCACTTTTCACAATCCTGCTTTTTCATTGCATAAATGAGTATGTGCAAAAAAAAAAAAGGGAGGGCAGAAAAAAAAGACATTTGTTATTGAAACTGTGCTAACATTATTTCCCCATAATCTAAGAAAATCACAATTAAAAGAAAAAAAGTAATGTATTTGTTGGCATAGTTAAAAATATAATTTTTAAGTATAGTGTCATATTAACTTTTAATAAAGTCTATATTGTGTTTAACATTTATTTTCCCTTTCGATCCCTTGTTTCCCTTTCTTGCTCCACTTGCTCCATAGTTCTGGTGTCTATGAACCCACATGTTGTTTTTCCCACAGCTGATTTAAATTAATAACTACTTCACAGTAATTTCACAGAAACTATACATGTTAAATAAACCAATCCTGCATATTTTCAGCAAATCCAATTATGTATTTTGGGGGTTCACCACACTGTAAAAAGTAATATCGCATATTATTTTTTTGAATTAGTGTAACATATTTAAACCTAAAATGAAACAGGAGTAATAAGTAAATGTAAGTGATTCTTTTCAGTTACATCTGAATGAAATTTCTAAGCAGAAATATTACATCTATTGTGTAAATATAACTAAAAATACTATGTAAACCAGGTTGAAACCATGACAAGAAGGAAGTAAAAGAAATAAGTACGATTGAAACATTTGTAGGATATAACTGCAAATTTACTAATGACTTACTTAAAAAATGATGTGAAAACTCTTTTTTTTAACCTTTACTGTCCCTCAGAGGGGAAACTATCGCTGTGTCTCATTCAGGGGTTTTCAGCATAGACCGCGGTCGAAGTTGGCCACAGTCTACGTGGGCAGTAGTCCGCTTGTGTCGGCTGCACAAACCGCTGTGAAATGAGACGGTCTAGTCTACAGAAGACCGCGCGCTGCCTCGTTACCATGGTGATATGTTTTATATCAAATCGCTTCAGTTATTTTTTTTCCAGGTGTAACTTCCGAAAATTCAGTTTTGATAGAAACATAACAAAAAATATATAAAAAAGCATTAATAATTTGAATTTAGCTCCCGTATAAATATACTTATCTTGTAACTGCATTTAACATCTCATTGCAACAAAACTTTCTTCAGCTAAGTTGCTAAACTTACATTTTTTTAGTCCGTGATAATTTTTCAAACTCCGCCGTAAAACAAACAAACAAACAAAAAAACTCAACCGTAAAATAATAATAATTTTTTAAAAAACTTCCGCTGTTATTTTTTTTCTGTGTAATTTGCTGACGGCGCAATGAATCCTGGGATACCGTTGGTCGTGAAGGATACTCTGATGCAGCCTACGTTTTCAGGGTTTTGTCAACTACATGAGTACGCGCCAACGAATTGGGACAGCCTACGGTGCGGGGCAGTGATGTAACCGGCTGACACATGTGCCCCACGTCGGCTGCAACACATGAATTGAGACCCAGACTATGTGTCTGCATTTTTTAATCAGAGTTACAGAGTTATTATTTGTGTTAATGTTATTTCTCTACATCTAAGTAAATGAAGAAAATACTAAAACTGGACATTTGACTAGGATTGCAAGACATTTTTAGAATCATGTTTTTAACTGTGATATTTTGATTGGTTTTTGAAAACAGGAAATACTTTGTTTATAATAGTCAAAAAAATGAAAATGATGCCTTAAAATCCAAACAGTGCTCATTAAATTAGACTAAATAATAAGAATTACAGTACTATTGTTCTTATAGGTAAAATTGTAGACTTTACTAATTTAATACCTTTTAATAACATATGTTTCAAGCTGTGGGGTTTTGTTGTATTTGCAGGATAGTATGACAAAGTAAAAGGTACAGAAAAAAAAAAAACAAAAAAAAACAAATGGCACCCGGCTGGGAGGCAGTTATTCCTGCAGCACGAGGTCAGAACACTGTGGGGAGCTGTGCACACTTGCCTGCTAATTACACTTAGCACTGTGTATCGTCACTGCTGAAGCTGTGGGACCACTGGAATCTCCCCAGCACAGGACAACTAAAAGCAAGCAAACAAACAGAGCTTGGGAAGTAAGAATGGACAAATACAGCCTAATTATGTTTTCTTATACCTTTTACCGGGCGGTGCAGCAGCAGGTCAGAGTCTTGGTCTGACAAGATGAAGAATTATAGCAGGTTTCCTTTACTGTGCACAGTTTTATCATGTGAAGCAGCAGGTTTGCACTGGGTAGAAGCTAAAGTACAGCTAAATTGAGGATATACTGAAAACTCTGATTAATTCTTTGAAGCAAAACAATGTTGTTACGCTGCATGACAAACCTTTAGAGGTCTGTGAAAGAAGATCTGTAAGCAATGCAGATATCTTGAGTGCTGGCCTACAAATGCCAGGGAGGTTACAGCAGGAAATGCCTTTTGTGACTTTCCATCTACTCAGCGATCCACTACCACATTTTCTGTGGCGGCAGACTGATCATACTGACACTGAGACCTAAAAAAGAGAACAAATTAGCATGTCTATTACACCCTGAATAAATAAAACAACGCTCCATTGTGAGGGGATATCTCAGTACGCTGTCAGAGATCCTCGAGTGTCAAAGGTATCAGGTTCTATCAGTGTTGCTTGACTTTTTTTCTTTGACACTTCCCTGTACGGCTGAACATCTTGTATCCACCAATGTAACTTGAATTACCCACAAGATAACATGGTGTGCACTCCCCCTGTCCCATAGGAGGTGTATCTGCAAAGCGATCCTACATCACACGCTCATACTCTGAATTCTAGTTTCTCAAGTGTCAACTACAGCTTTAAATAACGCTAGTTTTAAAAATGGAATATGAGCTAATTGCAGTGAAAGGATGGTTCAGGTAATAAAGTCTGCCTCTGGAGTACTCCTAGTAAAAAGATTTAAGGGGGTTTATTTGCAAAACAGAAATACAGTAATGGCTTATTCTTTTTTGCAATTATTTTTCTAATCATTTTTCCTAAAGTTGAGATCTTTTGAAGTTTTAAACAATATCTTACCTGTTCCAGCTAGCTCCTTTAAGTTTAGAGAAAATAGTTTGTTTCTGACTAGACTGATAAGATAAATGCTCATTTGGGCTGGGAACAGACAAAAAAAGGATTGCTGCCATCCAAGCCAAACTTCAATAGTGAAAACATGACAAGTGAATAGTCATAGTGAATGCTATATTTTTTGCGTCCTTGTAAACATTGTGCTTTTGTTCCTAGTTCTGCTGACGGGTCTTAGCAGACAGGAAAATGTATTGAAAATTACATAACAAATAGAGAACACACTAAAAGCATTAACCATGCTGTTTCCAACAGTCTCTGGACTTGTTCTCAGCTATGTTTTTTTTCCCCTCTGGTTTCCTTCGTGTTAAGTAGTTTGCTCTTTTTTTTTACTAAAGTTTGAGTTTTTATTTCAGTTTTCAAGTGTCCTAGCCTGCACTTTGGGTTCTCAGACAACCACTCATTTAAGGTATAAAACTTCACCTAAATCTGAACTCTCCTTTACAGTTTAACTTTATATGGCAGGGCTATTCAATTAAATTGCCCTGAGGACACAGTGAGTATGTCCCGATTCAGCCTACCTAGACTGCAGCCCACGGAGGTCACACCCTACACAGTGCATGTAGGCTAGGCTGAAAAATGAGATGATCTAGACTTCGCATGATGAATGTTTGCGTGACCACACACTACCCCTTTACCATGGTGTTACATTTTATATCACGCGCTTTCAGACTTAAAAATGTGTTGGACATGAATTCAAACGTCTTTTCACTTGAGGAAGAATTTCACAATTAAAACACTACACATAAATAAATAAAACATTAATAATTTGGGTTTAGCTCCAGTATCAGTACTTGTAATCTCATTTCATCAGCTAAATTGCTAATTAAAAACAAACTCTGCGATAAATTTTTAAACTATGTTGCCCGATAATAGTGGGGAAAGCACAGCATTTTGTAAAAGTACAATTAAATTTGGTTATTTTGTTGCATTAAATCATACATTTCAAAGTTGCAATATTAATATCAAGTTAAGTTTAAAATGTATAAATAAAAAAATTTGGTAGCTGGGTGGGCAAGGCCTTATTGGCAGGCCGGATGTGGCCCACGGGCCACCAGTTGAATAGCCCTGTAATATGGAGTTTAACTTCAGTAACTTCATCAATAAAACCCTTTTTAACGATATGACAACCAGAAATACATTTACTAAATGCTTCATCAAGAATGTATAATATCACATCATTTATTTCCAACAACGCTGCAGAACGTCGTGTGTTTTGCTGCAGTGAATAATGCGAGCTTTTTAAATCTCTTAGAGCTGATTACTGCGAGTGATTAACCGATAAGAGGACACATCCTCACTGCAGTATTATTTCGTCAATGTGGCTCAGCTTCAGCCACTCATTTATGAAGATGCAGGAGAAGCCTGTTTTAACTCAATCACGCCCTGCTCGATTCTCACTGATAAGCCACAGGGACCGGCTACATCCTGTCTTTTTTTTTTAGCATCGAGCCATCATATTAATCTAAATCAAACGCGAGGGGCGAGGTCAAGAAATCAAATAAATCGCAGCGAGTGCACAGGTGCAGAAAGGACTAATAATGAAGAGTCCGTCACAGATTGATTTATGCTGTAATTTCTTTAGAAAGGAGGCTTTTCACAGGTTCTCAAAAAGGATGATCACAAAAATAACAAAGTGTGTAATATTGATTGTGATTAATAGCAGAAATGTGTTCGGAATCAATTTTGAAATAGAAATGACCAATTCTGGCAATCAATAGTGTTTACATTAAAGTTAAATTCTAATCTGGACCTTAGTCTCTATTATTTTACTCATATTTAGATATTTTTTTTAAGATGAAAAGTCTTTGAAGCCGCAGACTGCTGTACATCACAAACAGCAACAGTGATGTCAGAAAGAAGTAGTTCTGCAGTAAAGGGAATGAAATATTTCCTGGATTTTCCTGGAAAAGAAAGACTTCATAAATTCATAAAGTTTAGAATGAATGTTACTTATTTAAACTGGAAATATAGATTACATTCACCTCAACTGAACTTGTTAGGTTTTAGAGTCAGATTTCTTTCATTAAATCTTATCCAAAAACAAAGAAAATTACAGCTCCTTTGAATTAAAAATCTAAAGTTGTGCTTTTAATAACAGCTTTTTTTTTTTCTTATGTTTGTTTTTACTATAAATTTCAGCCTTGGAGTAATTCCATCACTGCAGATAAAATTACTACAGCAAAGATTTTATGATAAATCTGATATGCCCTAAAAGTGACTCGTGGAAGGAAACGTTTAAACCGTTTGATGAAAACAATATTGACATGTCTGAAGGTGCTCCTGAACACGACTGCTTTGGTTTTGCTGTAGAAGCTGTAATTAGGTGTGACAGCTCAGCAGTTTCTGGGACAGAAAAAAAAATGTTTGGGTACATAAAATTATGATGGCAAGTTAAAAAAATGTAAATTGTAAATTAAATTACCATTGCTGTGCCTCATGCATAAATTGTGTGCACATCCTTTTTAAGTCTGCAGACTGTATTGATCTTGCTGCTGCCATATGATGCTCAGGATGAAACATTATTAGCATGAGACAGTTTTAGGAAATGCATGTCGCTCGATGATGCCGGGATGCTCCAGTTGGTTAACATAAAAGCAGTTAGCAGTGAGTGGGGCTGGTTCTAGTCCAATCCAGCCCTTTTTATAATCTCCAACATAAAAACTCCAGATGATAAGACTGGTTAAAGGATTTGGTCCTTGTCTGCTTTAAACAGGTTTTACCTGTTATGTTTTGGGGCAAAAATTATATAGGATAATTTAGGAAACATGCAAGTTCTGGACATGGGAAAAACCCATTTCACCATTTTCAAAGTGGTATAAAATGGCACTAATTTAACTATCTGCTACACTGCTGTCACCCACGACCCTGTATTAGTGCATAAATTGCACAGTAATTGTCACCTTAAAAATTAAAAACATGCAGGGCCTAATGAATTGATATTTCAGCAGGGTTTACATTATTGACTCGAGGAAGAAAGAGCTCAGTTTTATATAAAAAAACAATTTAAATATATATAATTATACTGGCTTATCACCTGGGTGATGCCAACTTCACTGTTCTGGTTCACAGTGATTGCCATCAGCAGAAGCTTATTTCTGCTTCGTGTCATCACAGAATTAAATGAAAGTGAAAAATGAAAAGTCCATCCATCCATCCATCCATCCATCCATCCATCCATCCATTATCTATATCCGTTTCTTCCTTTTTTTAGGGTCACGGGGGTCACTGGTGCCCATATCCAGCCATCACAGTGCGAGGGGCGGGGTAATGAAAAGTCCCATCACTTATTAATTTACTATTCACAATATTATATATTACTTCTAGGCTGGTTTATATATAATCAGAATGTACAAAAAGCCCTCTGAAATGTTCCTGTTTATCCAAAATGCTGCTGCCAGCGTTCCGATGAGAGATCATATTTCTCCAGTTTTAGCTTTTGTTAAACTCAGAATTGAATTTGAAGTCTTACATTTAGCATACAAGTGCTCACCAACTTCATATTAAAAATCTTGTTTCATAAGAGAGAACCTCACTCTCAGACTGCAGGTTTACTTGTGGTTTCTAGAGTTTCTAAAAGTGGAGTGGGAGGCAAAATCCTCAGTTATTAGGCTCCTTCTTTTGTGATGCATTTCATGATGCAGATTAGGCTTCAGACCTTTCTTTTTGGTAAATCCTACAGGGCTGACTTGACATCCCTCAGCTATTTAGTTGTGCTGCTATAGGTTTCGACTGGTGGAGACAAACTGACCACACTTTCCCACTGCCCTCTTTCACAAGGGTGACCTGGCCAAGAAAGGCAGCAGCCCTCATCATAATAGACAAGACAAATAAACATTAGAAATATATAAAATGTGAACAAAGTATAATATTGTAATATTACAGGAATGAATCTGCTGGAACTGGATGGTGCGAATTTCTGCTTTATAAATGGAATGAATTATATATATTTATATTGCTGCAGAGAAAACACTGCTCTGAGTACAATAAAATAAATCCTTGGAGGGTACAGGTGTTGAGTCATTTGAGTGTGACAGAAGAACAATATCAACAACCCAGAGATGCTTGGAGCTCCAAAACAAGATGATCTGTAATTCTAGAATCTTGCTCATACTCAGGTTATAGCAGGATACTGATGAAAAATACAACTGATACTTTCTGTATTTGTAACCAATGGCTGAATGCTCCCACATGAGGCTTTCAGGTTTTCCTACTGTGCAGACACGGGGCAAAGACAAGCAGGACTGCCTTCAAAATCCTTGTTCCAAATCCACAAATGAGGCAACTTGTCACACTTTTTTTTTATTTCTATCCACCAAGGGAACTATTTCCCTTTTTGAAATAGGCTGTGCTTAAGAAGCGTATGAGCAAATTATCCAACAAAATCAAATGGATGACTTTGTTCATTTTGAAGATGCAGTTTTTTCTTGTTTTAAAGTGACAAACTGCTTCAGTCTCTCCACAGTCAATGAGCTTCCAGCTGTTTTCGGTTTATGTACCGCTGATAGCAAGTCAAGGGGATCCCTGGCTGAAGCGGTGAGTGAAGAGCTCAGTGACTGTTTCCCGCTGATTACTGTAGGCACCACTACCAATCAGTAAACACTGCGCAAGACTCAAAGAGTGTTGAGCATTCACAAGCTTCCATTATGCTCTGTGTAAGGTATGACTACAAATCAGTCCGTCTTTGATTTGTTTGCAGTTAATTTCCAGTTAGGTGGTCCAACTCTCCTTCAGATTTCCATGTAAATAAACGTGATTATGTCATTCAAATGCAAATGCTCGCATGACGTCAACTGGCTTTTTCAGATCTCAGCGTCTACTTACGTTAGAACAAAAGGGCCCACGGTGGTAGTGGGTGAGGGGGGACTAACTAATGCTTGAATTTAAACTTTGCCAATTTTATTTTCCCCCTGCTTCTACCTTAATTAGTTTACCGCTCAGTTGCAATTACTTTTATCTGAAGTGCACCTCTCAGGCTAATGCAAGGAGGAAACTGATGGAGGCTGATAAGAAAGAAAACTACTAAATCAACAAGTACAAAAAACCCATTCTGTCAGAGCTGACCCCTTTTTCACCTTCTTATAATTGCTTTAAAAAATAAGAGCGACGCCAATCTTTCTGGGTTTCTTCATTGTACGTTAAAATTTAATTATTAGAAAACTGAAATGCTTACAGCAACTGAGGAACAAATACTATTGTGAGTGTTGCTGTTTTGTGCAGGAAAGCAATACAAACAAAGCAAGCTGGTCTAATGTTCATTACCTGTGGTGGCCATTTTGAATTGGACTGACTCCAAAAGTTATTCAGTTGTTCAGCTGTTTGCCCTCCCCTCATAATATATATAATTAATCAACAGATAAATCTTGATTCATTTCTTGTAATCTCATATTTTTGACATAAAATTCTTTAGTGACTACTATGGCTTTATGACATTACAAAACAAACAAAAAAAATGACAGCTTAACATCTGGTTAAAGAGCAAGTCAAGACAGATTTTCTCAAATAATAAAATTAAAAAGAACAAATTCTGTCCACTTTATTAGCTTACTTTTAATATTCATAAAGTGACTGTGAGAAATGTAAAAAAAAAATAAAACGTCGTCTGCAGCTGCAAAGAGAAGCTCTGAGGAGAACAGCATCTGCTCCAGCAGCTCAGTCACAGCAGATAACCGTCACCCCCTCCAGGATGATTCTTATTTACACTGGTTACTGTTTAAACATTGATTTTTGGGCGTGTTTACAAATAAAATGATGGCATCTTCATCCTCTTTATTTTAAGAAGCAACTAAATTTTATTAAACAATTGTCTTTAACTGCCTGATATGTTTTTTGAAGTTGTTCTGCAGATGCTGAGGATGATGATGAGGCACAGCGACAACATAAAATATGATGCCCTAGAGCGCAGAAACATTAAAAAAAACCTTAATAGTGAAATAAATACATGCTTCTTTCTAAACTGGTATTTTAATTAATGTTATATTTATGTATGTATTGAGCATTTACTGAATTGTGAAAGTTTTTATTTATTGTGAAAGGTTTTTTTCTCATGAACTTTAATGTTAGTGAGTCCAAACACGACCCGCTGGGTTTTCAGTGCTGATGACAATCAACAGCTTTTTTCTGAAAGTCACTGGGATCCAGAGTACAAACATTTCATTACCATACTTACAGTAAGTAGAAATGTTGGTTATCTATACTTTACTTGAATAATTATTTTCAGCTGATTCTTTACTTCTACTCCTTACCTTTTTTTAAAAACGGTAAAAAGTAGAAAGTTGTTCCTTATATTTCATTTAGGCATGTCTCTATCCAGATACATGGAGACCTCCTGGATAGAGTGAAATTAACTGTGGTTGGATGAGAAGTATAAATATATACCATTCCAACACCCTACTGGTTTGTACTTGATCCATCACACCCAAATCACATCACTCTCCAGGACATAGACGTGTGCAGCCTAATATGAAGATAACTGTTGCAGAGATGTGTCTGTAACTGAAGACTAGATGATCCTAAATTTTTCAACATTAACATTTTAATATAACATTATAGTCAATATGGCCTTTAGAATATGTCCTTTTGGACAGTCTTAACTCTCATTTTTACTCATTTAATACTTAAGCACATGTTAAATCAGAAAATTACTTAAGTAAAGTAAATCTCAGATACTTTCAGACATTTACTCAAGTAATAATTTTAGAAAATACTTTTACCAAAGTTATTTTTCGATAAGATACTTGTACTTTTTCTTAAATATCACTTTGAGGTACTTTAAACAACACTGTTGGGATCCTCCCTTGTCTTATTACTTTCACAACAACATTGTGAAGAGCAGGTTTCTTCTTTTATTAAAGATGCCTTCTCAGAACATTGTCATCCCAATAAACACCTGACTCTCTTATTATCATCAGTTTATAGAGTTTCACCTACTTTCGACACTTACAGATGCATAATAGAGTATTTTCCCCAGAAAGTAAATTACTGCTTTTTTCGGAATTAGTTTAAATGAACAATCTTTTTATATTTTCTTTATGATGTGTAAAAATCTGGTAATGTTCAGCTCATATTTCTGTAAAAATGTTGAGAATTTTAAGAGGCCCACAAACTTTGAAGCACCCCCTGTACATTACTTTAATCACAGCAGCCAGATTTAAATGTGTGCAATAAAGAATGACCTTACGATGGCGTGGAAGGGCTCAATGTAATTTGAAAAATTAGTTTAGTCCATTAGTATGTCAGCTTCTGGTTACATACAGCACATATCAATTAACTCCATGGCATAAGGACATAGCAGCCGAGAACACATTTGGATCTACTTGAGATATGACAAGCGCAGGAAAACCACCATACAGAAAACACTGCTTTGTTCCCATCACTAGGACATCACACAAACAATCAAACGCCAATAAGAATTGATTCCCTGATGAAATCTGAGCTTGTCAATGTCAAACACATTGAACAAATGTCCGGAGATAGTGCTTTCTATCCATTAATTGTTTTCTGGTCTTATGATTCAAGTTCCCCCTGCTATGACGACATTAAGAGCATAAAGGGCAAAAAAAAAAAAGACCTGTAGAAAATGTTATACTTAAATCTTTTTTTCAAAACTGTATGAAACATACACAAAGCATCCCGATGATTAGCCCTTCATCAGAGCTAAACAAAACAAAACAAAACAAAAAAATCTGAAGCTGTTATGTTGAATAGTTTTTCAGTTATAAGCATTTTTGTATTTCCAGACACCCACTTTTTAGATTGAGCCTCCTCCTGAAATATGGGGTCTATCGTAAAACCATAGGCTGGCGCAGTGTAGGTCAGACACATCTACATTCCTACCAAAATTCACGTTGATCGGTGCAGCCGTTTCTGTGCTACGGTTAAAAACAGATAGATAAATAAATAAATAGTATGAAAACAATATGACCCCCGGCTTCGCGTGTGGGGGGTCATAATTAAATGTGACCCATCACATCGAAACAAGGATTAAGTCTAAAAGTGGGATGTGGAGAAAAAGGCAGATATAGTGTTTTGAGTAAAATGTTTGCAAAAATTGCTTTTTATCAAAATATAATGAATAAATCCTTTATCAATGTAACATTTGATTGAACTGTCTGTAAAATAATTCAAAAACATTTTTTTCAAAAACTGATTTGATCATTAGCAACAAAAAACCTGATTTTAATGAAAAACGCATTAAAATTTTGAGATTTTCCCTGTGAGGCAGCAAAGATTTTTTTCTTTCCAGCTGAGAAACTGCAATATTAAAATACTATTTGAGGTTTCTTTTTTATAGTAACATAAAAAAATTCTTATTAAAATTATAAACAATTAGGATTCAGACCAAATATTAATGTATTATCTTAACCAACAAGACAAATTAAGTCATATCTCTGGATCCACTTAAGATATCCGGATGATCCAGGTATCAAAATGTAGCTTTTAAAGCCACAAATCTGAAAATGTAATTAGCTCATTTTGACCAAATTTAACTTAATCCTCATTTTGATGTGATGGGTCACAAATGTTGTCCATGAATTCGCTTCTGGAGCTTTATTCCACACCAAAAGTTATGGGAGAAGTCTTGGAACTTGCTGGTACTGTTAATAAAATGTATCCTATATACTTTATTGACCTCAGCCAGCCTGTAAAGCTTAAGTGAGCTGCTGTTTTATGTTGTCTAGAACAACCACCTCATCACTCATATCATCAGTTGCTGAAAATTGTTTGTGTAATAGCAACCAAAAAAAGCCAAATATATATCACTAACAGGCACACATGTACGCACAATATAGCTAGATTTTAAAAAAAGGTTTAAAAGATTCTCTCTAAAAGACAAAAAAAACAAAAAACCTTTAATGACAAAAAATTGAGCACACCCACAAAGCACGGCTCAGCATGGTACTGCAAATTAGTATCAGTATTAAAAATTCGGCTGCTGCTGCTTTTGTTGAAGACAACGTGTGCACGGTTGCATAACAAAACAGCTTTTTTTTTTCCCTCCTGGCTTCTGAAGCTAATCTGAGGGAGCACAAATGCACAGAGCTGCACCATTAAAAGTTATTTCATATTCAACATATCAAGCTTTGTGAGCAAACAAGTCACCCCACAGTAAGCTCAGTGTCTTCAGTGGAAACAGATCCAGGATTAAACCATCTTCCATACCTGGGAATAATCCACTTTCCTGCCACTGTGGACGTTTCCTCCACACAGATCTTACAGTCTTTAATAAAAGAAAAAAAAAGATCTACTGTATGAGCTGTATGTGTTTTCGTGTACTTTCTTTATTTCTTTTACAAGTCCATGCCCTATAATTCTATGAAAAGACAACCTAAATTTGCAGAATACAAAATACATATGTATGAGCATGAGAACCTATGGAGCAAGTGGAGCAGCTTCACTCCATTTTGTAAAGTGGACATGCAGACATTTGGTTTTGTGTTGTTTTTTTATTAAAAATATGTCATAACTTCCAGCAATAAAGCAAAAGCATGATTGTTTTCACTGATTTACAATTCTTGTTACAAACTGATAGGAGTGCAATGATACAGAAAATTCACGATTCGGTTCGATACTTTAGTCTCATGGTTCCATGTTTTTTTCGATACAAAAAAGAGAAATGTCCATGACCTTCTTAACTTGCAATTTATTGAAATTTATTATGAACGTTTGTTCAACCTCAAAACTACAGTTTTTAAATGAAATGTTGCTGAAACAGCAAGTTTCTCAGTGGATCTGCGCTTGACAATGCAGCCTAGGTGGAGCAGTCGAACACAGATCCACTGAGCCTTCAACACAGAGCTTCTTCAGAAGACAAGTTGATAAAATTAATTTTAAAAATTTGTATTGTTCCATACATAGTGTGTATTGAACCTAAAGCTCTGTATTGAACGGTTTCATTCAGATACATGTATTGTTGCACCTCTATTTCATTAGAAATAAACACTAAATTCTAGACATGATTTACTAACTTTTGAGTTGGTTTAGTTCAACTTTTGTATGTGTGTAGAAATGAAAAAGAAAGCTAAAGCTGTTTTATGCTTAAAACTATGGCACTTAAAACTATCACTTTTGTTTATGACTGACGTCATGCTAAAAAGTTTAAAAGAAGATATACCATGGATTTATAATATAAAAATATGTTTAGGCTAAAACAAGACTAAATTAATAAAACAGAAAAGATTTAGAAATAGAAAATAGAAAAACTTGAAAATTAAACACATTGAATTCTAACTGTCAACTAGAAAGCTTAAACTGAATAAACAACTTTTTAACATTTCTCTAATTTGAAAAATAAAACTAGTTTCATTTACTCTCCACTTACAAGGTGTCCTAAAACATCCCTAGAATTTATGTAAGTCATTTGTTCCTCACAGCAACGGAATCCTTTATCGACACGGCAAGCCTAATCCTGTTTATGATTTGACCCCAGCTCCTTCTTGCACAAACAGCTCAAACATCTAGTAGAAGTTGCTACTGCAGTGACAAGGACATGATTCCTCACTGGCCCCCCAACCAGGATGACCGCCAACTATGTCCAGCGGGGGGGCAAAAGGCCAAGCCAGAGATGCCAGTGCTTGGAAATGAAACATGTATCTCTGTAGCAGCAGAGTCTACATTGCACCAACCAGGCTCCTGTTTGTTGGGTTAATATGTTGTTGTTGTCTACGTTGGTGTAGTTTATTGAATCATCTCAGACTGGCAGAGTCAAAACTAGAGCTGATAAAACACTTAACCTAATAAGTCAAGATTGCCGTCCTGTGTCGTACCTCTTGTCCTGGGTTTCCTGGAAGTCCAGTCTCCCCTGTGTCCCCCTGTGATGAAAACAATACAGGCAACAGTTAGTGAAAGGTCTCTCGTTCACACATTAGTAAATAGCTTTATGAAGCCTTGTCATTTCAACAGTGGTCTCGCTGGTCCAGCTGTCCCACAAGTTCCTGCTAACTCTTTTGGGCTCAGCAGCTGCAGATCAGGATACTGTTTCCCAACAACTGGAAGGGACAAATCCTAACATTGTGCAGGTCACAGTGTTGTCTCAGTAAAGGTATTAATAACTGTTTCAAACAGACAAGGCAACAGATAGTCCGACAGGTGACTTTTCAGGAACAAGCCTTTACTGGAGAGTACACCAAATGAGGTCAAATACAAAAATAAACTGTTTTAGGTCATTTTGGTAGGCATATAGATATGTTATTGCTTAAAACATGTTTAAAAGCTCTAAACAGAGTGGTCTAACAGCAGCTGTAACCGTAAGATCATAATATCTGATTTAACATTGCCTATATGTTGTATTAGCACAGAATATATAAGGTTTATTATATTAAATATGAAGGATTTCTATGAATTATTATGATTTAACAGCAGCTAATGCCACCTATTAAGAAAATATACTGCATTTAAGACAAATTATATAAAATGAAGTAATATATGGAAATAGAAGTACATTGGCTGTTATCTGTTTTTGTCCTCATTCATTCAATTGTTCCTTTTAGCCTCTGACATAAAACCCTGTTTCAGGAAAACTCAAAATATTCCAACACTGGTGAATATAATGAGGACAATGGCAGGTTTTGACAGCTAATCATAATTCAAAGTCAGTGACATAATAAACTGCTTTGACTAAAGTTTCTATGGTGATTCAGTCTAAAGGTGCAATGGGTATAAATTAAATTGGATGATACAATTGAGTTATAAATAGTGTGGAACAAATTAAAGGTATTGTAACTGTAGAAGAAGTTTTGATTTCACCATTATGCCTATGCGTGTGTGTTTTGTTTTGTTCTTTTTGCATGTACATGCAGAAGCTGTAAATCTAGTAATACCAAGGTTTACGTGCAAGGCCAGAGAAAATGGATTTCCTTTCAAGTAAGCTGCATTCTTATAACCCACCACTTATCTGTTTAATTTCCTGAGGGATTCTGGATTAATCATAGCAGTTTAATCCCTTTGCACTGCATAAGAATCCTCCATCAAACTCACTGTAATGCCGGATTGTACTTTTCATTGGGGTAACACAGCCAAAGTAATCCCCGCACACTTTCCTGAGAAACCCTCTTCATAGGTCACTATGATTGGCCTGCAGCTCTCATTACAGGTCTTTAAAATGCTTTAAATTGCCCAGATGTCTTTGATTAATCTCTACAAAGTCAAGCTAAATTGTTAGTAAGTATACTCCAACTATTTTAAATCTCCCACAGAAAGAGATTCTCCTGTTAGTAATTGAATGTTTCAAGAGCTCCCCTTATTAACAGTATTTGCTCGGACTTTGTTAGCCTCCACTGCTGTTTTCTTAAAGGAGAGAACTGTTTAATAATCACCGCAGCACCACTAGTGATCAATATGATTTAGCACAAGTGAAACATTGTCATAATCAAGCTGTGGAATAATGACAAAAAAAGGTCAAAAAAAGAAGAAAAGAAGCCACTGCACTGCGAAAGCCAGACATTTTGATATATTTCACAGACGGCTTAACATAAACTACTTCCTCCCCTACTGTTTCTGTTCAGTGGTGGCTACATTTGCAAATCCCACATAATATGAGAAGCAGAGACGTTTTCACCGCATGGTCAGCAGCAATATGTTGTTATCAAGCATCATCTCTTTCCCTATAAATAATTTAAATGTCTAGCGGTCCTTAAAGGAAATGCATACCACCCGCTGCCTTTCATGCCAGACTTTTAAACTAACGTCATCTTGTAATGCGAAATGATCAAGCTGTAGTTATTTTGGTCAAACCTTAAATAAAATGTTATGCAAAATCTATAGCAATATCACAAATTCATGACGAAGTTTTAGGGCCAAACTATGAAAATGTTTTGTTTTTTAATAAAGTTATAATAGTTTGAGAATAAAGTCATAAAATTACAATAAAGTTGTATGGAGTAAAATCAAAATAATACGAGAATAAAGTCATAGTATTACAAAGCAGTCTCACTAGTTCACTAAAATGAGGAATCTTGTTCTAGACATTGTAAATAACACTGTTGAGCATCTTTGAATTTACTAGCTATATTTACATCGTTGCACTACATGTTTCACTAAATTCCATCCAGTGGTTCATGAGATGTGTTGGTAACAGACATGTACACACACAGACAAACACATTATTGTCCACCTTTTCCTTTGAACAGCAGGCAATAATGATTAAGCTACATCTGTTTGCCAACCTTATAGCTAATATTACAGTAAACTCTTTGAATTCACGATAATAAATAACCCAAGATGCACTAATAAACCTGGCTTTTATCAGATTATTTTAATGATTTAGAATGTTTTTTTTCTCTGATATGAATGCCTCCAAAACTGTGTCAAATTATCAAACAATAACAAGTGCAGCTTGTGTGGACTCATTAAAATCTCAAATGGAGCATTAAATGATCTCCTCTATATTCTGATGACTTGAGAGGCACTCTAGCTGCTCTGCCTGTTAAATTGTTGATTTGAGTTGCTGTTAAAATACCTTTTGCACTGAGATTAATTAAAGCAACATTTACTCTTAAATTATGGTATTCTTCCCACATTAAAAAGTCTCTCTGGTTTGCACTTTTGGCATTTAGTTAAATAACGAAGGAGAAAAAAAATCAAGAATTGAAAAAAAAATCTATCAGGAGACAAAAGCACAAAACAAGACACCATAAAACAAACATTGTTTATATTTGTTTTAGAATTGGTATCAGTGAAATGCCTAAAGATTAAGCAGAAAAATAATTTCTCCTTAAAATAATTTAATTCTTCAACCTTATGTAAATATATGTTTAGCAAAAGTAATTAATCATAATAAATGCGGCACTATGCTCACTATTAAACAAGCTCGATCACCTGTCACCATGAAAACAGCAAATAAATAAATGAAGATTACTAAAACACCCAGTGTGTTTTCATTTTTGATGGATTTGTGTCATCCTTTGAGGAGTCCTGGAGCTCCTTCTCTTGAATGTGAGAACCCTGATCACGTTTTTTTCCCCCCATATTTAACTTGATTGCGCTAGCGATCAAGCCTGTAATGGGATTTGATATGTACAGTCAGTAAACAAACGGTGCAAACATATTGATGTTTAATGAAGACCCTAAATTTAATTTCAGGGGTGAGAAAATCATAGCATGAGAAGGCTGCAGAAATAACGATAACAACAATTAGGATGACCCGCAATCCTGAAATGCGTGTTTAAATCAATGTTTGATCTTTTGTGCACAACATATGCATTAAATATCCTCTTTTATGAGCTGTTAGGTGTCAGGTCAACAGGTATTGGTGTGTTTTTGTCTGTGTGAGGGAGGAGGAGTGGGATGAGGGGGTGGGGGATGGGGTATAAACAAAAAAAGGATCAGTGTTTTAACCAGTCTAAACTATTAAACAAAGATTACTTCCCAGTACATATGATTTGGCCTAACAAATCAGACAATTCCCAGATAGCAAAATATGAGTGAATCAACGTTGCAATATGGTTAGGCCAAAATATTGAATCTATGTTGGAGCCTGACATCTAAATTATACAAAAAGTGGTCGGTGACTTGAATGTTAAACCAACGTTAGGTTTTTCATCATAATTGATACTATATCAAT
>JARVJO010000001.1:25237477-25339325 GCA_031762555.1 Cynodonichthys magdalenae
TGTGGCTCAACATTTTTTTAAACCAACTACAAAGTTGCTGTTTCGTGTCATTTTTAATATTCCCTCTGTAATAAATCGCAGATCCGCTGGTTGCTTTTTCACAAGTGGGTGATACTACCTCTGCTCGCCGATCAGGGGCGCATCAAAGGTGGGCTCATTTTACTCGCCTCTCCGCCTTTGTGTTTTTTCTGAAAGCTCGGAGGACAGAACACACATCAGACCTGGACTGAGCTGTCTTATGAAAGGGGCTTATGTTTCTGTGTTTTGGTTTGTCTGTCTTTTGGTTAATTATCTCATGAACCACAGGAAGTGTTTTAATTAAACTCTCAGAAACAAATCACTAGATTCACTGGACATCTACAAATAAAGAAACTCATTTTAAGATGGTCAGCACAGCTTATCAACTTTAGACGACAAAAAAATGTCTATAACTGATTTTACACACACAAACGCTTAACTTCACATTTAGGACATTTAAAATGTTTGCATTTTTTAATGTATTTATCAATGCTTCTGAGAATAAAATTTAGGCTGCAACATTTTTGGTTGACTTTACAGAAAAGAAATCATTTTTTCGTTTTTGTATAAATGTATTTTAGCAACTGTATCTGTTTAGTTTTCATAAAGAATAAGGTACACATGATGTAAAATCAAAACTGGCTCTCTTCCTACAGCCATCACACTCACTCAATTGGAGGCTGTTGTTGGGAGGAATTGATCGTACCTTTTCAGCTGGACAGTGACATCTGTCAATTGACTGTGAGGCCGGCTGAGAGAGCATCAGGGGAATCTGGGCTGTAGCTGGAGGGGGGGATGTCCCATTAACTGTCTTCTTGACTCCACACTGGATCGATACAGAAATTTCATCATTAAAAAACCTTCTTTCGTTATCTTTGCTGAAGGACAGGGAAATAAAAGTCTACAGAATACACAGCAATATGCAGCTAAGTTCACCTCATGTAACCTAGGTTTATGAAATTGTGGAGTCAAACTACAGCTACAAGCCTAAAATCCTATTTGACTCATAAACATCACCTGGTCAGGGGTTAAAGGTCTTCATTCCATGTGGAATTACTATAACATTAGCTCTTATTGATTTTACAGTGATGAAAGATCTCCATTATATTTCTATCTGTGGACACTAGTCACTACAGTCTGTTTCTGCAGAACATCAACACATTATTTGTAGAAAGTGTGCCTTTACATATAAGTTCAACAATTTATTTCAGCCTCAGGTATATTGTAAAAATTGTAAATACACTCAAATATCAAAAAATTCGTATTGATAGATACATTTATTTTTTCTTTTGCAGCAGTTAGGTGTTAGTTCTTTACCGAAACAAACAAAAAATTACCTTTGGATCAACCAGTTCGCAACAATTTTCCATCTCAGCCATGTACGGGTCACAATAAAGGAGAATTTGTTTCAGTTCAATCTGTCAAAAAAAGAGAAAAAAACTCATTCAATAATGTCATTATTACATCAAGCTTTTAACTAAAATATGTTTGTTCTTTACTGCTTGGCACAGTCCAGTTTATAACATTTCGACTTTCTAGCTTCATAATATAGATTGGAGTTTTACATCATCTGATCCACTTTCTATACCCCTTGGTCCTGTGCATTCTCATTGAGGCTGGTGCCTATATCTCCAGCAGTCAAAGCAAGCAGTGGGGGGTACATTCTAGACATGTCGCCAGTTCATCGCAGACCCATATTTACGCTCACTCTTGCACCAAGGACCAAATTGGAAAGGCCAATTAAGCTAACATGCATTTTTTTGGACTGCAGGGGGAAATTAGAGTACCTGGAGAAAGCACTCACAGCCACAGGAAGGACATGCAAACTCCATGCAGAATGGCCAAGGTCAGGAGTCAAACTAACTCTGCCGCCATGCAGCCCTACTGTTTCCCTTCCTACAAAACAGCCACAAAACAACTACATAAAAACACAAAGGCTTGTTTTGTGGAGGTATTATGCAACCATTTTATACTTTATATCATGTTATAATGTCATTCCGAGTGTTGGTTTGTCTTATTCATGCATGTTTGAGAAATCCTTGAATCTCCTGTGGTAGCCATGTGGAGCTGCCTAAACACTTCCTGGTTTAAAGCACGGCCTATTTACACAAAGCTCCTCCCAGGGTAAGAGGTTCTTAAAGAGACAGAGGCCAATTTCAAGATGTTTTGATAGGCTATGATGCAAAGTCAAATTTATTTTTCATATATGCAGCGTTTTCACAACAACTGAAAGTAGCATAGTTACTTGATTGTAGGGTAGGGCGATACTGTCAAAAAATCATGATTAATTGTGGTATTTAGCCAATAATGATTAATATGATGATTAATCCCCTGAAGTCCCTGGACGCCTGCATGTAGTCACATGACCAATTTAAATCACTCTAGTGGGAAATATTTGCTCTCTGTAAAAATCTGTTCCAAATTGTGTCAAAAGTACAAACTTCAGGCTATACATCAGTTTTTAAATTGTGTTGATAGGCCAAGTAAAACCGGAGTTATGATGAATAAATTACAGAACTTTAAAAAAAAATGTTCATCATATTTGAAGCGTAGAGTAGTACCGAGCGGACTGGCAGGGGAAATCTTCAGTCAGTCTTCCTGGTGGCATTAATCGTGTTGTCAAGTGCCAAAAATAATCGAATAAAGTTTTTCTAACGATTAATTGCATATGATACGATTTTGCCTAACCCTACTTTATTGTGGTATAGACTTGAACTATGTATCTGGAAAATACATAAAACCGCTCTTAAAACGTTACCAACATACATCGACAGGCTTTCCATCCTCCACTCGCGTAGTGATGAGTGTCCCCCCACTGAGGTCAATGCTGTCCCTTTTATTAATCACACCCCGTTCTATTAGACTGCAGTCCATGTAAATGGAGATGGAGTCGCTCTGTACAGAAATGCTCAGCTTGTGCCACTGGCGATCAAAGAGGACGTGAAGGTCACGACTCGTAAACGTGTAGAGTTTGGTGGTCTTCAGCTGGGTCTGGTAAGAAAACTCCACCACCTTTTTATCACCATCAATCACCACAGACACCTGAGGAGAACAGAAAAGTGTGTGAAGACAATTCACATTGCAAAAATAAAAATGTTTTTGTAACTGTCAAGGTATTTAAGACTGAAATGGTCCAACCTGACCGTTTCTTGTCTGGTCAAATATCCGCCAAAGATACCAACGGTCTTTTTTTGTAGTTCGTCTCACCCGGAAGATGGACACAAATGAGTACTCACTTGAAAACCCATCAGGAAATATTGATCTAAAAAAATAGATATTTATACAACAGTCAGATTCTAATCAAATATCAACCTCCTGACAGTTCAAGACAATTCTCAGTGCTGAAAATAAATGGGAGATGAATAATGAGCAGGCCAATCAACTTCAGTGATCAATAAAACATTTTAGTATCCTCTTGATGCAGGAGCATTCACATAAATAAACCTGAGAAACTTAATTCCATTTAGCGTGATGAATTTTACACAGGCCTGCCTGTCATTCAGATAATGAAAGCATACACACATTGATCCAAAGACAAAGAAGTCAGGTTTTTACTGCATCAGAACACTTATATGGTTATGGATGTAAATAACAAAGACCAGCTATAGGTTTATATTTATGACTTTGGATGCCTCATTTAAACAGTGTGCTGATGCAAAAGGTAAACGTTTTTCTTTTAATGAAGTATATGAACAAAACATGATATTCCAGCCCTGTGATAACCTGACAGCCTGTTCAGGGTGTACATGCCGTTCACCTATTTACTGCTGGAGAAAGGGACAAGCTTCAATTGACACTGCCTGGAAAAGTGGGTAAAAAGTATGGCTGAATGTTCTATTCTGTTCTATAAATAATCACTCAATTATAAATGGATAAAAACACATTACTCAACTCACATCTATAACTGTTAGTTTTGAACAATAGGGAACAAGACAAAACAGCAAGAAAACCCCACTGTATTCTGTAACAGACTACAACGCTACATCATTCACTTCAGGCTAAAATTACCAACCAAAAGTAGACGAGTGTAAACATAATAAATCAGTATCTGCAAAAATAATAATAACGCACTGATACGGTCATTGAGAAGGCAGAGCACAGCCAGTGGAAGGAAGAGAGAGACAGCTTCCTCAGACAGGTTGGAAATTAGTTTTCACTCCAATATATCATTTCCTATTCTCTCAGAGCTTCATACCCTCTTCTATTGTATTCCGAGAGATTTTAGTGTAAACGGTGCATGACTAAAATGTCAAGTACACAGAGTAAAAGCTTCCTAAAAATTGAATTCTTCTGTAAAAATGCTGAGGATTCAGACGGTTGTTTGGGCCCCCCTATGGCTAAGACCGTTTCCAATACAATTGGATATTGAAAGTGGCATGGCAATTTATACAAATATTTTATTCGATACAAATTCAGCAAAAAAATGTCAGGCTTCCAGTACCTGCTTAAAAAATCCATTATGTTTGATTACAAACTATAAGGCAAAGAATTACATAAAGAAAAACTGTGAACCTTGAGCTATGAACCTATAACTCACATTTAATGTAACTGAGACAGAAGAGTACACTAAAGACCTGTTTTCTTTTAAGGCCAGAGAGCTCACACTGCTTTTTTATTTTTTTTTAACTAAGCTTATCTATTTCAAAACCCAGTGCCTTTATAGTGTTGTACATTTGATCTCTAAGGGTCCAGAGTGTTAAAGTTTTTGACTGATGTCATAGACTTAGTGCCAAATGCTAAACCTCAGTGTTACTCCGTTTGATTGCTGTTTGTCTAATTCTTTGCAGAAATGCTGCTCTGCATGCTTAAGTAGGCGTTAATGAGTGAATAAGAAGGATGTTCATTCACTCTCCCTACCTCTATGTAACATTGCCAAAAACACTTTTACAGTAAGTGTTGGATTCTGCCAAATCTGTCTCTTACGAGTCCCATTTAAATATGACTAATTTGCATTGGCTAATATGCTTTGGAAAATAAATAAATAATTGACTCATGGATTACATGCAGCCATAAAATTTTATTTTACTTCAAGTCATGTGATGATTGTGTACAATAAAGTTGAACTGTGATGAAGACAAATTAGCCAACTGGAAATGCCAGAGCGTTAATGCTTCAATAAGATTTCATTTAGACGACTTGTATAGGACAACTTCGATTACAAGAGTTATAATAAAAATACCAGTACAGTCATTTTCTAGGAGAAAAACCATTTGTCCATTAGTCATCCCCCCTCGTATAATCAGAAACAGTGGTTTAAACTAATGTCAAAGAAACACCACCGGACTGGTAGACTGGTATCATGGTCTAAAAGAAATACTATCCTAGAGGATTCTTTGAAACAATTGAAGGAGTCAAGTTGCTGCAGTTGAAACAATCAAACTTCAACTACTAACCTAGTTGGCTCACCTCCCCGTCAATGTCACTCAATCCTAGAATGTGCTAAATGCATAATGCATTGAGAATATAAGTACTGTTCAGTGTGAGGAGTGAAATAAATGCACTTTTTGCCAGCCTCAGAAAAATACCAGTGATCAACCCAAATCAAGTATATGACAACCAAGTCTCATGTGTGTTGCTGTTTTTTTTAATAAAGATAGCAATTTCTCACACAAAGAAAACAGCCGTCCAATTAAGAAATGCTGCAGTTTTTAAAATATATTCTAGCATGAATTTGAAAAGTCTAATTGTGTTGAACTGACAATATGTTCAGGGCTGTAGACCTAAAAGCCACTAGAAAACAATAAAAAAAAAACACTACAGAGAAAATGTATGTAGCTAATTTATTTCAGAAGCATTTTTATAAATATGAGGAAGTAGCTGTGAGTTAGACTGCACTGACTACTGTAAATTGATTCCAAGAATTAACCATCATGACAGTCACGAATCAATGAAACCACAGACTGATGCACAAACACAAACCATGGTGATTTGATACACTGTTTCTCAGTATCAACAGAGCGTTAAACCACATTATGTGAAAATGTGGTTACTCACAAAGGAAAGGACAATTCATTTCCCATTTCAAAAGGAGAAATGACATTGTCCTCCAGAGACAATAGAAATAGAAAATTCAAAGAACCAGTTTATCTCATGACTTCTGATTGCCTTAAAGTTACAAAACAGCAAACATGGCTGGAAATTTCAGACACACCCAAATAAAAAGGATAATTTAGCCTGAACTTGAATAAAGACATAAACACAGCATACTTCCCAACAAGTGAAAAAATGAACTTATTCTGCTTCCTTTGTGAAACATTTGAACAATTAAAATGTCTTGAAGGAATTGATATTGCCTGCCACCATTCATGCCAGAGTTTTAGATAAAAATCATCTCATGAGAGGTTCATTAAAATCTGTCCAGTGTGATGAGATATTGGCTGTCGAAATTCAGGGGTTGCAGCCGATGTCGAGTGAAATTGTTGGCAGATTACATCACTTCCCCGCGCCTACTGACACGTCTCACAAAATAAACCCCAAAAATGTAGGCTGCATCTCAGTATCGTATGGGGTCAACGATATCCCAGGATTCATTATGTCAGCAAACATGTTTTTAAGGTGAAGTTTAGGTTTTGGCGTTTTTTTTTTACGGAAAAGTTTGGAAATTTAGCTCAGACTGAAGAATTCAGTTTGAATGAAAGTTTAGTAACTTAGCTGACGAAATTTATATTGCAATGTTAAACAAAATGCCATTACAAGTACTGATGCTGAAGCTAAATTCAAATTATTGTTTTTTTTTTCTTTTTAACATTTTTTTTAATAATACTGAATTTTGTTATAGTTATACCTTGAAAAAAAATGAAGGCATGTGACATAAAACGTATCACCACGGTAACGAGGCAGCACATGGTCACGCAAACACATCATCCGTAGACTAGACCATCTCATTTCACAGCCACTCATGAGTCCTATACTGGAGGGTAGGCCACGTAGGCCATGGTCTAGGTAGGCTGCAGCCCCTGAATTGAAACACAGCCATTTTCCTAACAGTACAGACAAATGCTATTTTTCCCCAGTTTCTTCAATGGCAGGCAATAATGAAATTATAAACTGTTTGAAAAGCAAACATCTGTGTTTTAGATGAAGAAATCTGATCATATATGTTTCAATATGACGTAGTGGTCAAATGCAGTCAAACTATACCACTGTATGGACAAGTACATGTGTTCTGTCCCTACACATAAATGCTTGCAGTGTGTGTCAGCTGTGATCTATGCGCCACCGTGTGTATTGTGCCAAGGAGTTGGCAGATCATCAGCTAGATAGAGAATAAAGCACAGGGCTGCATATCCTACAAGCAAAGTAAGCAATGTTTTTGCGGCTGTGGCAGGGACAGAAGGGCCTCCTTCTCAACTCAACTACTCTGGCTTTCCCTCCTCAGCTGACACAGTATCACCTGTCAAAGTACTTAGATAATTGGATATGAGAGGGATCACAGTCTTGCCACTATAACCAATGACACTGTCAGCAGCATCACTGAGAACCAGAATCTTCTTGCATTATGGGCCCAGACTGAGCAAGGGGTTGAAATATAAATGTATTTTCGGCTGGCGGACAGAACAGCGAAGCAGATCACAAATCATCTGGCCCAAAGTTACAATCACCTAGCCAGCAGGAATGGGGCAGTAAATGTTTACAGTTGCATGTAAAGATACTAAAAATACCCTGCCCTCCTTGGAGAACGACAGCGCTGTCTTTCACTGTTACAACCTAAGGACACAAAACAGTTATTGCCATCTCAAGGTACATATTTTTTCTTTTTAATTCAGAACGTCACCACGAGGCAAGTCAAGCAACCTTCACGAGTTCATCAATAACTCCAGCCTTTCTGTTTAAGCACAAATAATGGAAATAATTGCAATCTTCACTCAACCTATATTTTAACAAATCAAGTGCCCATTTCATCTAAATTTCTGGGTTAGGAAAAGGAAGTCAAATCCCTACCCATCCAGTTGGAAAATAAAGCTCCTGCATAAATGACAATTTAGTAAGTCATTTCCACTGTTATTTTATTATTTCTGTCTTATTATGCATTCTTGGCTTTTAAAGGTCCCTTTATGTCCCATATTCTGCTCCAAGGAGATTTCTGGAATAAATGTAATATATTAATTCTGTTCAAATTATTCTCCGTCTTTCAGATCACCTCACTGCTTGCCCTTAATAAAGAAGGTAAATGGGACTATTGCTCAGATGCTTCAGCTCAACCCTCTCATAACATTTCTTAGAAAGCTAATTTTTCATTAGAAAAACACTGGAAATGGATGAAAACAATCTTAATATGTCATTGAGGGAAGCACAACAAAATCTAGTTGTTCAGTTTTTTTTTTTTGTTTTCTTACTTTGTTGGTATACTAAGTTGGCTGCTTCCCAATCGAAATGATGGCAGATCTTCTGTGACTGTTCCTTTTCGTTGAAGGAATTTTTCAGTGAGATCAAATCCTGCGAACAAGACCACAGAACGTCACTATAAAAGCTAATATTGACTTTTTTAAAGCACAAATTTAACACGTACCTGTGATTTCCAGAGGACGATCTAAACTATCAGAAAACCTGTGATCTTCCACAGTCAGACTGGGACACAAGCCATCTGGGCAAAAGTCACCAAGTAATTGTTTTGATCCAGTTTCTGAACAGTGCAATTCCATTGAATGGTTGTCTTTTTATGGTCTTTTTTTTTTCCAGAAACATTGTGCTGGAGACAAAAATAAACAACTTAATTATAAAGTCACATACCTGCTCGTTCACTCACTGCCATTCCAAAAGTGCGAGGAACAGAGTTCACAGTCCAAAAAAAAGCAACCCATCTTAGTAAGTAATAAATCATGGCTCTGGTGCTGGAAGGCAGTCCACCTGAAAACCTGAACAGAAACGCAGAAGAGTTCTTTTTTTTATTATTCCAAAATCATTTCCTTTTAACTTAGGATAATGCACCGAGCAAAGATAATTCTGAAAAGACCCGTGTCAACAAATGTGTAACTCAGAGAATTTAGAGAGCGTAATGATGAATTAGTTTAGCGTCACTGCTGAAAGCTGTGGAAACAGCTGGTGGAGCTGACAGCTCCTGCAATCAAGTGCTGAAGGGGAATACGGGCCAAACTGATTTAACCATGTCCAGAAACTGTGCAGGCCTTGGTTGGGGCTTTCCAGGCATCTGTGTGTAAGCAGAATAAAATAAAAGGTCTAATTTATAAAACTTACTTTAGATAAAAAGACATATTTGATATTGGAAACCATGTGTTTTAATATTTAAGATATGAAAAGGGTTTTTTTTATGCTTTGCTTGTAAGTGTGCCTACCAAGTGGCCAAATGATGTAATTTTGTCTTATTGTGAACTTTATTCTGTATAAACGACTCAATTCTGGTTGCATCTGAACAGACTAAAGTAGTGTAGCTTAAGTTACCCCATGAATCTGTATGCAACACGTTGCTGTTCTAGATCTTTCTGCATAAATTCTGTATTAAAACGGAGGGAGCTAAATCATTAGACTGAAGCCATTGCAAAAGTGCAGTGAAATGCAATCATGTTCTGGACATGGGTCAAACACATTAATGGTTCATTAACACTCTGAATAAAAAAAACATTTATTTTTGTCAAAAACGTCAATAAAAAATGTAAAAAACCTTGCAAAATCCTTATTAACTTCTTATTGTCCAATCAGCTACTGAGGATTACTCCCCGGCTTTACTCTCTTGTTCAATTAAAGTCGTTATTATCTCCAAGATGACCTGGACAGTTGTGGCTGAATACCAAACTCAAAGCTTTAAAAAAAACAAGTCATTATCTAAGAAATGATGTCATCTTGTATTTACGATCCTCGCCATTTAGTTGCAAAGACAAAACCAACAAAAAGATAACATGAGCTGCCATTTAAAATGACTGAATGGTGTAGACTGTGTGTGTATTTGAGGTTGTTCGTAACTAGAGGTATCAAATAAAACACAACTTTACTTATTTAGTAATTTGGTTATCTA
This sequence comes from Cynodonichthys magdalenae, assembly GCA_031762555.1. Taxonomy (NCBI): domain Eukaryota; kingdom Metazoa; phylum Chordata; class Actinopteri; order Cyprinodontiformes; family Rivulidae; genus Cynodonichthys; species Cynodonichthys magdalenae. Next base: position 25,247,466 of record JARVJO010000001.1, read on the forward strand.
TACTTATACCCCTTACATTTTCATACAATTATCTGCGGCAGGACATACATAGCAGACATTTGTAGCCTATGAAAATGACTGTGGAAGAGATATAGTTCTGTATATGTGGCTGAAACAGTTAGACTAGTACATCCCAATGTTTCAACGTTAACATTTTAATACATTATAGTCATTATGGCCTTTAGAAAAGCCAACAATTGGTTAAAAATAGACTATTTATGGTTAAATATCCTACTAACTGATTATGTTAAACAATATATAACAATGTTCTAATACCTCCAAACAAATTTGCTCAATACTCCTGTTTCACATGCACCTCCCCTGTGCGGTGCCAGGTTCCGCAAACTGCCACCCAGTAATAAGAATACACCAGTGAGTCCTTCATTTATGTGATCTCATTAGCATCTCCCACACTGTGATGAATGCAGATGTCAACAGTGTGCTGCAGCAACATCATTAGCCCCTAGCTATGTTTTGTTAAAGGTTTGGTTGTTAACTAGTTAGCCAAGGTGACCTTGTAAAGCCTTTTTAATTTCTTGTTGTGAATGAATTAACCTGTACAATATGCGTGTCAGGGTAATTACATCAGGGGTTCAACACAATTGCTGACTCCTTGTGCGCTACTTTAGTCGTGGTGCCAAAGCCTTGAGCTTTCTCCAGTAACACTTCGTTGCATTTGGATTTGAGAAAGGAGCGCAACGTCCTGGGTCAAGGACGTCATTTGCAAGGAAGAAACCTGGGAACCTCCAGGTTGAAGGCAGTCTCTTGAACCATTTGTCCATGCTGCCAAACCAAATCCTTAGCATTACACTCGTGCCTGTGCAGAGGCTACACACAGAGGAGGAGGTCACTGAGGATGGAGTCTCTTTGGTGAGGCAGGGTCAAATTTAATAGATTACTCCACCTTAAGGAAAACACTCTGACAAACTTTAAAAATAGAAAAAAAATGTGCACTGTTATAATAATACATTGACTGAAATGAGCTATAAATAGACTTTCTCCAAGGATTTTCAAACAATAAAAAACCTGAACAGAGCCCACATCCACACCCACACACAAACACACACACACACACAGGTACACATCCAGGATGTTACAGTTTGCACACAAATATTTGAATAAAATCTATATTTTAGTCACATTAGATCCATTTCATCTCCAAACATACAGAATTAGCATAATTTGGAGTGGATAAGCTGTTTGAACACCTGTTATTGTTTAATGATGATGCAGCTTTAACCCCAATGCAAAGATAATACTTTTACCCTGCTGCACTCATCTGTTTTCCACTGGGAACAAAACAACTGCAGACGTATTTTCATAGCTTATATGACCTCCACAGAACAAAACGACACCAATTAACTACATCTATGTGTACAGTTTAACAAAGTGTGACCAAAACTCTTTTTCTTAAAGGTTAATCTTTTCAAAGTCATGAAGACAAATAAAAAGCATTAAGTAAGAAATAGAACCCTAAGAATTGTTTTTTTACTGAGTCCTTAATTGGGACATATCATGCAAAATCCACTTTTTTAGCTGTTAAATACATTTTGTTTGACTTCAGTGCTGCAAAGATATCTTTATATTCTGCTTGGGTCATATTTTTCAACCCATTCAGTTTTCTCTATTCTCCATGATGTTTTCTCAACTATAACATCAGAATATTTGCAACAGAACTGCCAAATAAGGTCCGGATTTTCCAACTACAATTTGGTGGTCTTCATTCTCCTCTGGCTCTGGGTCAGACTCTGGCTCTAACATGTAAGGCTGGATGGGCAAGTCTTCTTTTCCTGACATATTTTAAATAATTTGTAATTAAAACGTTTCTGCGCTGCTATATAGTCGTAAACCCCTCTATCAAGCTACAATGGGTTTAAAAAGACAGCGTCAAAATGAGTTGATCTGAGACACACCTCAGAAAAGGGGTGAAAGAGGGGCTTGTGGAGTTACAATATGGAGGAATTCAAACCAAAGCATTGCAGTTCCACTTTATAAAGACCCCAAAAGAAGGATTTAAATGGGAAAAAGAAGGATTTTAAAGCATGATATGTCTCCTTTAAATAATAAAAATGTAAGCAAATGAAAGCAGATTTATTTTTCACCTAAACATATTTTCTCCAAAATTCTACGCTCGTCCAATTTTTCCGTACATTTTTAAGGCCAGCCTACTGTAGGCCAATTACATGAGTCCCCAGCAGATTCTGCCAAGTGCTTTGTTTACACTGAGCGAGTACCTGCACTTCAGAAGACTATCAAATCAAACAACTGGAGCAAACATCTTTCAAACTGCACCATTTCATGCAGTTCAGGATAACATTTTCTAAGTTTGATTTCATCTGCAATGGACTCCTTTAAACTTTCACTATCGTATTAAAAGTTCAGTTCCTGCAGCAGGACAGCCTAGTAAAAGTTTTGCATGCAGGCCTGCAGCAAGCTGTCATGGCATTTGGAGATGAGGTGACCATGCCACCTAAAACTTCAAGCATGCTTGGGTTGTAGACAAGCAGCACTACGCAGGTATCACATGGCTGACAGGCGGTGATATGTTATTCCTGATATTTTCTGCTCTCTCTGCAGGCTGCATTTACATCTCCAAATAACAAAATCCCCCACTAGAAGAATAAGATTCTGCAGGGGGTTAAAATGCTGCTTTAAGCCCTTAAAAGGCAGACAGTAGCACTGATGGACCATCTGCTGTCAGCCTGCATCGATCTAAAGTCTAAATTGGCACAGTGGCAGTGAAGGCATTGCGTCACAGCTTCAGATAAGAGCCTGAACAAGGCTTGGACACTTAAGTTTCACTCCATCACGCGCCCAGCCGCTTTCGGTCAATGGCAATAACTCTTTTTAACACTTCCAATAGAATAAATAAATAAAACTTGTCTCTCTGGATTTGTATACATAAACAATTACAGACTAAAAAAAATCGGTATGTTTTTTTTTTTTCCTGTTAGCAATTGATGCAAATAGGTATATTACATGATTACCGGAGCTGTCCGATGTAGGGGGGTTGGGGGGGTCCCGACGCGCACGCAAATTAAAAATAAAGAAATAATTAATGATAAACTTTACCATCAAGCGACAAAAAGGTGCACAAATCAGCCACTTAATTCAAAGTGTGTCGGCAGGCAGACGCGCTCATTAAATCCTTCTGATATGTATTTGAGGTAGAGAAGTACTTACAAATTGCTGATAAAGTTTCCTTTAAGGCAGAAACAAACAAAAAAAGCAGCGACAAAAGCATAATCCGAGCGTGATACCGATCAGTCCGGCTCCGGATTCCGGGACTTAGAAATAAAATAAATTAAAAAAAAGTCACAGTGGGATCTCCTGCTCGATCGCGGTCCTTTTTAGTTCCACGGAGTGGCCCTCCCACTCTGTCATTACTACTGAAGCGCACTGACAGAGACTTCTGCAAACAAACAAGACGAGCACTCTGAAAGCTTTCTTATTAAGGGGGACATTAATGCCCGCGGGCAGCTCAAACAAACTCCTATTAACAGAGCAGGTGCGGGAATTAAACACTGTTTGATGTATTGTGATTTAATCAAATTTCCCCCAAGAAAGGCCTGAATTAAATGGATTTGTTCGCCCTTAAAGTGGCTCTTTGTGCTAGTTGCAATAATAAAGGAGGAAAAAAGTGTTGAAGTTGTACTTAAAAGTGCATATCTGAAGAAAACAAAAGGTGTTAACACATGCTTTTCATTCTCATCAAAGTCATTCCTGCCTGTTCTTGCCTTGCAATGAACTTACACTTTGTTTGGAGCCTAAAGCAGCAGACTGCGATGATCCGACATAATCAAGTGACAGCTTTTAGTTTTACTGGCAGCCCTGCTCCTACAACACTGGGTCACTCAATCCACATAGCCTACTATTTTAGTCAGAAGAGGCAAATACCATGGTGCAATGCTATACTTCACAAGGAAGCCAACAACTTTGCCATCCCATCTTAAATGTTAAAGATGTTTTGAAATACAGGTTAAAAAGTCTAATGGGGGCTACTCCAGTAAGAATGCACTGTTTAATGAATGTTTGTTTTTATTCCAAAAGGTGCTCACTGCAAATTATGAACAAAGTTTACATAAACTATACTAGTTGGCTGGTCCAGATACCGATATGGGGTTTTGGAAAAGTGGGACAATATCTGAAAATTAAGCAAAAACATAGCAGCTTGAGCCACATCAGGGTCGTCACAGGTATGTAAGGGTTGGGCAAAATCCTATCGTGTGCAAATAATCATCATAAAAACTTTCAATTTAAAAATTAATGTATAGCCTGAAGTCTATACTTTTGACACAATTTGGAACAGTTTTTTACGGAGAGCAAATCTTTCCCACTAGAGTGATTTAAATTGGTCACGTGACTAGGCAACCCATTCTCACTCCCAACTTGTCACATATTGACGCTTGGTCAGGTACCGTCTGCATCCAGTTTTGACGGGTCGGGTAACCCCCTCGTGTCAGTTATTGACAAGATGAGACAGAGGAGGAGGAGCGCGTTGTCATATGTTTTGAGACGAGTAGGAAATGCATGACAACTAACCATCCCTAAATTGAACATCTATTAGCCCTATACATCCTATCCCTGACCCCAGTACCTAAAATGAACCATTAAACCTGATCCTTAATATTAACCACGGACCCCAACCCAAAGACCCCTATGTGGGGCGAACCTGGAAAAGCAGCGGGCGTCAATAACTGACACGAAGGGGTTACTCGACGCGTCAAAACGCAGACGGTACCTGACCAAGCGTCAATATGTGACAACTCGGGAGTGAGAATGTGTTGGACTAGGACATGTAGGTGTCCAGGGACTACAGGGGGTCAATCATCACATTAATCATTATCAGCTAAATACCACAATTAATCGTGACAATGTCGCCCAACCCTAGTGCTAAACACAAAAGCAAAGAGAAAGATCAAGTAAAGGATACACTACACAACCCATTTTGGCAGATATCTTAATTAAGTAAAGTCTGCAATAGTTAGAGACAGTGGCATGCCTAGGCACAAAACTCTCTTAGTGTGTGATGATAAAGTGTGAGGAGAACAGCCAACTAATGTTGGAATTTCTGGAAACTGGACACAATTGAGTAGTAGGTGTACAGACAAAATCTCCTAAGACAAAAGATCACAGCCTTAAAGGAAAAAGAGACAAACAATTACATTTGTTTTGTATTTTAAAACACCAAAGGTTGGATATTTGTCTCATCTCAGAGTTGCTCTCACATTCTTTGTTTTGAGTTGTTCTCTGTGATGATTGGTGTTTGCTCTACTTTGTTTCCTGATTGGTTCCTGCTCCTAATCACCTCACCTGTTGATGGTCCCTCCTGATGAGCTCCTGGGCTTTAAGAGTATCACTCGACGTCCTGGTCTTCCCTGATGCATCACACTGTTTTTGGTAGTGAACTGAAGCCGTTAAAGTTCACATTTATAGACTTTCTATGTTACTTACCCTTGCCACGTACCTGTTTCCTCCAAGGTCTTGCCACGGCGCGTCCTAATCAGAGCCTGCTCACAGAGGATCACAACGCCAAGCAAACCTGCACCAAGGAATCGGCCTCACCAGAAATACGGAGAACCTGGCCATTCTGCCTGAAGAAAAGTAACTCACCTGTTGGATTCATTCCTCCTCGGAGCCATCTTCATCCAGAGAAACCTGTAAGAAAGAAAAGAGAATTTACATCTCTTCTAACAAAGTCATTTGCAAATATCACTGGACTCACCTGGATCCTTCCCTCTTCCAGATCTGGCTGCCCGTTTTAACCCTGCACCTGTAAATAAAAACACTTTTTTTCATTCTGCTCCTGAGTTTGGTCTCTCAACTCCCCTCTATTCTGACTATGTTAGAACCTTGTCATTCTCATCTTCCACATTTTATTTTTCCAATATATTTTCATTCACTTGAGCAAGAGTGAGCAGACCTATGTTGAGTGTTTTTAATCTCATACAGTATGTTTACATTAGTAATGTGATATGTATTGTGACATGAATCTCACTACACTTTTAATTGGATGCAATGTGTGGCTAATAAAAATGTGATTTGTGAGCTTTTGTCTTGTGAGCATATGTCAGGGAATGGAGTAATGTGCCAAAGTCAATGAAAAAGACAAATTAAATTGAAAACAATGACTAACCGTGAGAGACAGTGCTGACAAAGCAGCAGATCTCAATGATCCTGTTTACCCTTTACACTATTGCCCTCAAGTTTTGTGTGCAGTTGGCTTTAGTTTAGCCTGTGATTCCTCATCAGGTTGAGTTAGGTATAATCCCCTGTCCATACATCATATAAATCAACTTCTAACAGACTGAAAGTATGTATTTCAAATCTGTAGACAAGTGGTGCGTCCCCAGTTGAGACTGTTTTCTCTTTCACCTCAATAGCTACAGAGGACAGGTTCACACTGGACAGATCATAAGGCCACATAGAGGCAAACAAACATTCACACTCATTTAGGGACAATTTAGTGTTTCCATTTAATCTTATGTTTTTAGTCTATGGTAGAAAACTGGAGTACCCAAAGAAAACCCATGCCTACACAGGGAAACATGCAAACTCCACACAGGTTAGGAGGCAAACGTAGGACCTTCTTGCAGTTTCTCACTGTTAATCATTTAAAATAAACAAAGTTTTCAGTTTATTACTGTTAAAGTAGACATATATTAAAAAAATAATTAAAACATGTTTCCTGTGCTTCTTTGATTTTGAAAAATCTCTGCTTAGGAGGGCAAGAAAAAAAATTACATCTCATCATCTTTCAACTACTCCTTCAAGTCGTGCTGCTTTGATTTTACCTCAGAAGTGAGAAGTCCAAACTTTTCTTTTTTTAAAGTATAAATTATTTCTGCTTTAATAGAACACGATAAAAAGTCGTATTTCACTTAACGTCAGCTCTACCAGCACCTTACAATGTCCAGCAATTCATTTCCCAATTATCTGATTTCCTATTTCTTTCAATTTTCCAAGTCAGACGATGGCAGTTCCTATATTCTTTTAGAGATAAATGGGGCAATAACAAAAAAAAAAAAAAAGAACTGACTCAGCAAAATCAAATAGTTATTATTGGAAAATAAGTTCATGTGCACATTGGTTGTTAAGGTAACTTTGGAAAAATGTAAACACCCCCCGCCCCCCATACAATCAAGTCTTGAGTTTATGAAGCTGATATGTGCTGGAAAAAAATCATGATTAGTGTGATTAGTGTATTAACTGCTTGATTGGTTATTATGTTTCTCTGTTTGTCTTTCCAAAGCAGCATTTTAATGACCTGGGCCAGTTAAACAAATGACTTGTGATTAAAATGTGCCTGAAAAATAAATCATTACCAACTATCCATGACTAACTGCAGATGAGAGAAAAGTAATTACACAGTATTTTATAAATATTAAAAGATTTCGACTTGAAGTACTACAACTGTGAAGCCGTTTTAATGTGGATTTATTTTTCTTCCTATCCCACCCACAATCCAGACCAACAGTGCATCAACTGCATGCAGGGCAGCTGATGCATGGCTGGGTGATTTGAATGAAGTGACCTTTTTGAGTTTCTAAAGAAATCTGAGTGATCATGATCCCACAGGGGAGACCAGCTGCACACGTGTTATTTAAAAAAATCTAAATAAAACAGATGTAACATTTCAGTTTTCAATTGCTTATTCACAGTAAGGTCCCAGATGCCTAACAATGATTATAAAGAAATAAAGCCAACTTTTGCTTTCCTGCTAGAATTACTTTGTAAAGGAGCTGGGTTGATGTATCACATAAGAGCAAGAAACCACCTCGACAGATTTTAGGATATGTGTTGTTGCTAAAACCCAACAAAATACAGTGTCCTCAAAATCCTCAGAAATGAGACCCTCTTACTGATTAGAGGTAAGGTTCATTTTATCTGATTGGTATTGCTTATCCTTGTAAACCAGTTTTGGCACCTTTCCCATCAGCCAGGCGATATAACATGTCCCAAGAGACAATTTTTAATGCAGGGAATCAACACACCCGGGCCACCAGATTTGCTTGCTGCTAACTTCACATCGCAGCTGACCTTGACTCGCCATAGGGAGTGGATCCACATGGAGGTGGCATTATTTGGTTTCTTTAGGATGAGGACGGTTCTGCCTGAAGATCCAAGCTTCGGCCACCAGGGGGTCGATCGGCCTGGTATCCCATCCCCGGGGGGAAGGAACCTGTTTGGACTGATGTTGTTTGATGGGACCACTGAATGTTGGGGACCATGGAAGACCTAGCTCAACACAACAACCAGGGGGGTACGCAGATCCCCCCCCACCCTTCCACAACCACATTGGGGTAGAGATTTTGAAAGCAAAATAAAAAAAAATCTTGTTAATGGATTTATTACAGAAATTCCTAAAATATTAAGTGCTGAAATGGCAGCAGCAACTGCACAAACCTGTAAGTACCCCCACCCCACACACACATTCACCAACACTACAACCCCCACCCCTTCCCATCCCACACTCAAAAGCAGGCCCATGCATCACAAGCTCTCCTTGCTACATCTCTATACAAGCCCACCTGTTCTGCAGGTTGGCATTTTTCATTCTCCAACTTCCCTTCACTGTAATTCTGCTCTACCCCTGCCTGCTTTTTATTTGTCTTTTCTTTGGGGTGGGGTTGGTGGTGGTGGGGTTATCAAGTCTCTAAGCTACCATTTATTTTCAACAAATATTTCCAAAAAAAAAAAAACACGAGAAACACCCCCCATGAAAATTATGTATGAATCACATTTAATTAGCAATCAAGAGCAAATCTTTGATTATTTACTTCTTTCTTGCAATTATGCAGAAAAGATTTTAGGTTAGGGAAATTATCTTTTAAAACCAAATCAATAAAATCAATCAAATGTTAATGTTATTTTGTTGTAAAAACATGCAACACAGAATATAAAGCAGTAAATTAATCATAACCTTGTAAGTGGTTCTTGATTGTGCAAGTTGTCTTCTTTTTTTCTGTTTCACAGCACAGTTTTGTTAGACATTAATATGATTTGCAGTTAAACTCTTCTGCATTAAACAACTTAACTTTCGGAGCATTTCCAGGTATTGCTTCTGATGGAAAAACCTGTTGAATAACTTAAGTAAAAGTGATGTAGCTTATCTTTAATTTACACTTGTCACCACTTTCAATGACTCATTGTTGTCCATTGCTGTTATAAACTTTTCATTTCTAATAAATGAAAGCAACACTTCAGTCTATCAGCTTTACTATCATGGAAATAACCCTCCACTTGCTGTTTTGTGGAAAACCTGGCTGGGTAAGACAAAGCACGCCATGATGTATAGGGGGATGGGGTTCAACTTGTCCTAGCCCCAAAATCTTTACTAAATCATAAGCTGTCAAAAGCTGTTCCAACTATTTCTCTGGCAGCTCCATTCAAAACCGCTTACAGTCTAGTCTGCAGATTTTCCAAAGTAATTAGCACATTGTTTAAAAAAGAAGAAATTCTGTATTTTATGTGTGAAAGGCTAAAATTGAATTCTTCTCACCTTATTCCTGCATTATTAAGGGAATAGACAGGAATCTCAGCTTCTAAGAATGTCTGTCTCCAGTCCATGGCATTAAATAATGAATACCTTGGAGTTTTAAGTGTTGTTGGATTAAGCAGGCAAATCTAAGCTTTGCCATCATTTTGACCTCTATACATTTTACATGACTGTGTCACATATTTTAAAAGAACCTAATGTCCAATTCATCTTAGACATGGGAAATGTAAATTATTAACCAAATACATTTAGAGTATTGAACCAGTTTGTAATAATTTTAGATCTTACCTGACCATTAAAAAAACAGTAAATTATCCAATTTAAAAAAACGGATTCAACAAAAACAAAACACTCTAACAAGTGAGAGACACGCCTCAGGCATATCCCCATCATTCGAGAGGACTGCCGATTGAAATATAATTTTCTGGACATGTCCAAAATTATACAGATTTGGTGTAATACTGTATATGCATGTGGTTTTCCAAATTATATGGGGCTGAATTAAAGCCAGATCATAAAATTGCTTTATTTGGGCACTCTGTTAAATGTAGTCCCTCAATACAATGTATTTTTTAAGTACGGAGTGATAATTGCTAAAAAAAATGATTTTAAGATTGTGGAAAACAGAAGTTGTGCCAACATTTCAGGAGTGGCTTTCAGAAATGTCTGGGATTTTACATATGGAGAGATTTAGATATGATATGATATGATGGACAAACCCAAGTCTTTTCTAGAAATCTGGCAGCCATTTTTGGATTTACTTGCCCAACAGGATTACAATCTCTCTTGACAAAGGACATATGACTATACACTCCGTCACCTTCTTTGTATTATTTTTTATAAACTTGGTAAAAGATGCACCAGTGTTTGTAATAGAGATAAATGCCCAATGTTTTTTTGTGTTTGTATTTCTATGTGTGAGTGGATAAATGTATAAATTTGAAAAATCAAAATAATATGGAAATATAATTTTCTTGGTATTTCCACTTTATTGAACATTGAAAAGTCAGATAACAGGGGACATGGTGAGATTTGGCGAGCAGCAGATGGTCATGTTGTTTGTGGCCCCGAGATATTCCATCTACATTTTTGGCTTCCTCTTGAGATAGCCCCAAAAATGATCCAAGACGTGCCAGAAATTGCCCTTTTAGAAACCTCTCACCCTTGTGATTTCTGTTTTACTTCATCCACAGTTTGTGCTGTAGTAAAATATTTGGGTGGCTGCATTTTAATCAGCACTTCCTCATGCCCTCAGACTAAAAAGCATAGGAATACAATAATTTCTACTTTAAACACTACTCTAAAAATCCATGTATATGATTAAGTAATGCAAGAGCTATAGTGTGAATTCAGCACTCACGCAATTGTTTTCCTGTTTTTACATTTTGTGCAATTTTGCTATTTAACGACTTCTGAATACTTGGTGCTTTGTTAGCCATTTTTAAAACTATTTTACAAAATAAATCCACCACCACTTTTAGTTTCCAAGAGAAAGGACAAACCTGGACCTTCCTCTGAGCTGCAAAGCCTCTCAGCCGACACTTTTGCAGCTTTCCAAATAAATAACTCTCGGCTGAAATAAACATGGAGTCGCTGAAGTGTGGACAGATCAAATCTGCAGCCGCTCTACAGGACTGTTTCAACTCCAAAGGCTGACATCGCATCAGCAATATCAGTGATCTCACTGTGGTGAAGTACTTTGGACTCAGAAAACACAATACCCATCCCACCCTCAGCACGCTCACCCTGCTGCTGTATTGCAACAATATAGAAGCATCTGCTGTAGTACCATTAGTCATAGTAGTTGTCTCATCATTCAGTCAAATAAGGAAATTAATCCTCAAACACTCTTCACTTTGATGCTGTTGTCTTTTAGAAATTCATTTATTTTGGGGAGTGGCAAGATAGATCATATCAAAACTTGGTTTTGACATTTTTATCCCCCAAAGAAATAATTAAATTTAACATTTAATTAATATTAACTAAACAATCATCATAAATAAAAGTTTATTGTGTCATGTTGGACGTCAGATATTTTAAAGATAAGCCACATTGATAATTTTTGGTTCATAGAGTAATTGTTTGAGTATAGCATGTGTGTAGATAATAATAAAGAGCCCTTAATGGATAAACACACCAAATAAAATAATACATAATGCAATAAAGCAAACAGAAACCCTGATGACAGTATTCTGTTGAACCTAATGGTGTTTCAGTCCACTGAAATTTGAACTACATTACAAAAGCAGCACTCTCCTTTTTGAGTGCATGTGTTTTATGATATATAACACCATCTTAACCGGATATACATGCACATATATAACCCCAGCAAACCCCATTATATTGGCAAACAGTGGCTTGCTTTTGCATGCATGAATGGATCACTAAGTTCACTATTACTAAAAAAAGGTTTAGAGGCAAAACACCTGTCCCTTTTTTTCAGAAAGATTTACAATGTTGACATACGGCAAAGCCCCGGACAAAAGCTTCATATTATGTGTCACTAATCTGTATGCCAACATAACCATTGATGCGTACCTTTGATGTGCTCATAAAAGTCACAAAAACCTTCAATCAGTCTGTTTGTCGTTTTTAAGAGCTCACCTGCACATGAAAGCCTACACAAAATCCAGACTGAAAGTTAAAGCATTTAAAGATACAATAACATAATTTGGCCCTAGAGCTACAGCTATGTTGAGAAAAATGAAAGGATTTGGTCTTTTCTTATGAGTAAAAAAGAAAAAACATTTGGTCAGGACTTTACTGAGCTGTAAGTGAGAAACTGATTTAACAAATAAACATAGTGGTTTAAGGCTTTTGTTCAACATGGGATAAACTGTAGGCATGACTACAGCAGAAGTCAACACTGATGTCAACACAGATTTTTGACTTTTAAAGACTAAAAATTTAAACTAACTGGGTTCTTTTTGTTATATTCAAAGTTTCAAAAATATATAACTGCAGTGTGATTTACAGTTTCAATCTGCTCTTGCAGTGCATTATATTGTGAGTTTGCTGATGACCATCCGCTCATTGTGCTTTACATAAATTTACCTCCGAGGGCCGGGTGCAAAATGTGCAAATTATACAGAGTCTTTTTACCGAGGCCAAGGTGAGACCCCTGGACCAAACTGGTGCTAGATAACAGTTTAAGTCAATGCTGTACATAAAGCATGTCAGGGATCTGACTCACATTGCTGTAACCCAACACAGTCAACTTATTTTCATTTCACATACAACCAAAACATCCCAAGTTTATCACTCTCATTTTTTATATCAACAATATGTTTTCTATGTTAGTCATTCATCATAAATCTTTTTTTTTTTTAATTAAAAGCATAAAACTAATATGGCAATTCCCCCTCCAGCCCCGCACCCATTTTTTTCTTTTAAATATCCAGCAGCAAAACAACAATTAAAACAACAACAAAACCCAGGTTGAATTTCAGAAAAATCCGAGTTGATTAAAATAAATATAAATAAATAAATAAATAAAACTTTCCTGTAAATTACAAGACTAAACAAATACTCAGAGCTTTTAGTTTGTGATGTTTTCTAATGATTCCACACAGTTTTAAATGAGGTTTAATATCCAGTCTAGAATTTACTGGACATTTGCTTTTGAAAGGGCCTAAAGTTGTTTAAATATATTGTTTACTGAACGTAAATTAGACAGAATTTGAGAAATTATGCAAAAAGCTTCTGAAGTGCTTCATAACACACTTACCTTATTTAGAGACGCAACAAGGAGAGTGTTTCTGTAAGAACGTAGCAGGACGCGGTGACGTCTACACGATCACGTGGGTTTGTTATTACAGGAAGTAAAGATGGCGGTGCAGTCCTTGCTGTCAGAATCTGTTATCGGATGGTCAATTTTCACTCTTATTCTTCTGGTAGGCACTTTAAAACATGTGTGTTTCGTTTTCTAAAGCCGAGCAGCGGCAGGTAACTTCTTCATGAGGTGTTAGCAGCTGGTGGAGTCGTTTATATTTGACATAATCCGTCGCAACATGACCGGGGCATTAAAGGAGGACTGGCTGCGCTCTGTTTTTATCTAACTTTAGCCGTGACACACTTAAAGGATTGTGGCATGCCTGCATTTCTGTGTTTGGTACACGTTTTTATTTTATCTTATTGGAATAAAACACCGCTACTTCATGAAAATGACCGGATGTTCCTACTTTAGTAAACGTAACGTTGCCATTTAGCTGTCAACACTTTGTTTAAAAATGGGCATTTCCGCATAAATATTTTATTACTGCTGGGAAAAAGCTCGCAGTCCCTTTTCCCCACCGCCAATAATAGCATTTTTCTTCTCTCTCTCTCATTTCAGTCACATCTAGACTGACCTCGGCACCCGGCTTCTTAACGAAATGCTTTTAAATTTGTGCACCAAAGTAATCTGCGGCCAAATTTAGCCCTCATTATCTCTTAGCTGCCATTCACAGTCACATGGCAGGTTAAATTGGGAAGAATAGAAAAAAAAAGACTGCATGCCAACAAATTGCTTTGTTTCTTTGCCCACACTTCTATTTGAACAACCCTTTTAGATCTTATTTGGATGCAAATGCCGGCGTCTTTACCTGACAAAACAAGCAGCCAGAGGCTTAAAGCTGCGGCTCTTTAATTGATTAATCTGGTCTGTGAGTGGCAGACCTGGATCTGCTGCTGCACACTTGTTTGCAATGTACTTATTTCTTGCAGCTTGTGTGTCTGGAATATGACCTTGTTATTTTTGATGCCTTTTCTTGAAGAGTTCTAGGGCCACGTGAATCAGTTATTTGCTTTACCATTTTTTATACCATTTTGAAAATTTTAACAGCAAAACTTTAATTTTCAAGTTAATTTAAAGTATTTTTAAATTCCTAAAGTAATGCTTTACATTGAAGCAACATGTATTGCCTTACTTCAGTAGCATTATAAGGTTTGGAAAGACAGTGTGGCTTTTGTTGCTGTTTGATAGTAAAGTTAAAATGTAAACTCACTCTAACCCCTAATTTACATTAGATGTGGCTCCACTGCGCTGCGGTCCAACCTCCGCAGCAAATACGCAACCAATATAGTCAGAGTATTTAAACTGGCGGTGGTGAATGGACGCTGATCTGCCAAAATTAGATCCGATCCTATCATTCAAGGCTGAAGACCATCGATTATCACACTGGCTATTTTTTGAACTATTTAGATACTAAAACACAAACTGTATATTCCTGTATAGAGGCATCCACTTGTCAAATACTGGTAACTTTTTTACACTTAAAATCTTTTTTTTATTTTTACATTTAATGTGTTTTTTATTTTAACTTCGTTTTAAAAGTACAGACAAGTCTTTGTTTTCATTGTCGCCTAATGACGAAGGCAGAACACAATTGTTTTTCTTTGTCTGTTTTGTTATCAAAATATCTTATGAATAACTGAACAGATTTCAATTTAATTTTCAGAAAGTAATCACTGTGTTGCTATAATACAACTGCTTAACTTTGGAGTCAGTCTGATTCAAGACGGCTGTCACATGTTATAAACATTAGAAAACACAAGAAAAATGTCTATAACTCAAGTCGGTTTTACAGATTTTGTGTCAAACTTGGTGTGGTGGGAGCTGAGACAGACTTCCTGTTTATATTTTGAGTTCTAACCAGTCACACCAAATCTGTGTTTTAAACACAAGGCGTTAATGACTGGACTTAAGTTTGTTTGTAGTAAAATGTCTCATGAACTAATAAACAGAGTTAAATAAAATGTTTTGCATTGCACATCAACAACTGATTAACCTTTGGAGTCGACCCAAATCAAGATGGCCACAACAGCTAATCGTCTTTATCCAACACCAAAAGTTTTCTGCAGTTAATATAAATTTTGAATTCCAGACAGTTAAGCAATTTATATTGGCAGAACACTTTACTGTCTTGTGTCTCAGTGTACTGGTTTTATTGATTTTATTTTACTTATCATTTGTTTTAATTTCTTTACTTGTTTTCTGTTAAGGTAATTCTGGCATTCTGTTGGATCTACATTCGGAAGTTTCAAAGTCGGCAGGATAGTGAAGTTATTTCAACTGTCACAGCAATATGTGCTCTGGCCATTGCTTTGATAACATCTGCACTTCTACCAGTGGACATATTCCTTGTGTCGTACATGAAGTACCCCAACGGCACATATAAGGTCAGTATCTGTTCTGCTTATGACTACAGGAAAAACAGTTTGAATAATTTAAACTACACCATCTGGGAAAATGTTTTGCATTATTATTCAACAGTTTTTATCAAATCCAGCAGCTCTTTATGGTTGAGCTTTTTGGTCAAGTTTGTTCCCGTTGATTTTAATCTAATGCAAAATTAGGCAAAGTGTGGAATAGTACCTTCTTTGTCTGAGTGACAAACTCCTTTCATGTGTTTGACACATTTAGTTTTAATCATTTTGTACAATCTGTTTATGTAAACTCCTCGGGAACATAATTCTTCACTTACTGAATGAAAAAGTGATTTCTTGAAAATTATATTCAGCTTTAAAACATACTTCAGTATGAAAGTACATGACATGAAAGCAAGCATTTATTTTTCAGTGAAACAGGCACATTATTGCCAATGAGGAGGGATCAGATGCAGAAAAATAAATAAAATCTAACTAAACCTTTTGCAGCATTTAACATTTTTAAGGTGTTCAAGCCATTGTTTATGTTAACAGGAAGAAATAAAAAGTAATGTTGGGTAGTTTTCCTTATCTGTGCTGCATTAAACTCAATGGAGACAAGAGCTTAACACCTCTGAGTAACAGCTACTTTTGTGTGTTCAAGCACAACTGTAGCCCACATACCTTTTTTCATGTGGCTTGAACTTTCTGTGGCTATATTATTGGATTAAGCCATCTTTATGTTCTTGTTTTTCCTTAATGTTGAGCTTAAAACTGACTTTTGGGTGTTGCAGGAATGGGCAACAAGCAATGAAACACGAGATCACATTGAAGCCACTGTACTCTATGGGTACTACAGTAAGTACATGTTTATGTAGTATTAATTCAATATAAATACTATCTTTGTATGAAAAATATTCATGTTTGCAAATCATTGAGTAAATGTATATTTATAGACACTGACACCAATTTTGTTTTAAATATCAGTGTGCCCAGGTTTGTGTTTGAGGTGATGCTAGTACCAGTTCACTTTGTTATAATCTTGGGCATACTTATAAATGTCTTTTTAGTATTATTGTTTAATTCCAAGAACTAAAACAGCAGAAAATGTGAATCACATTGAGAGTAACACTCAAACAGACACACTCTTTACCAGTGGGAGTTTGGTTGCACACACAAGTTGGACATATTTGTATGCTAATGAAGCCACTTTGAGCACATTGACATATAATATACTGTAGAATCTCAAAGCTTTACATTAGCCAAATGAAACTTTAAAATGTGCTAGTATGTATTCTTGATCTCATACATGACCAATTGTAGTTCTTGTTGAAAACATGAGATACACACATGGGCAAAATGTTTGGTATCCCTCGTTTAATGAAAGAAAACCCCACAATTGTCACAGAAATAGCTAGAATCTGACAAAAGTAATAATGAATAAAAATTCTATGAAAATAAACAAATGAAAGTCAGACATTGCTTTTCATCCATGAAACAGAATAAAATACAAACAAACAAAAAAATCATGAAACAGGCCTGGACAGAAATGATGGTACCCTTAACTTAATATTTTGTTGCACAACCTTTTGAGGCAATCGCTGCAATCAAACAATTCTTGTACCTGTCAATGATACTTCATTGACTCTCAGCAGGTATTTTGGCCCACTCCTCATGAGCAAACTGCTCCAGTTGTCTCCGGTTTGAAGGTTGCCTTTTCCAGACAGCATATTTCAGCTCCTTCTAAAGATGCTCAATAGGATTTAGGTCAGGGCTCATTAAAGGCCCCTTCAGAACAGTCCAATGTTTTCCTCTTAGCCATTCTTGGGTGTTTATAGCTGTGTGTTTTTGGTCATTATCCTGTTGCAAGACCCATGACCTGCGACTGAGACAAAGCTTTCTGACATTGGGCAGCACATTTTTCTCTAGAATACCTTGATAGTCTTGAGAACACTGATGTTCCTTGAGCTTGAAATTCACCTTTAGTTTGGTTTTTCTGGGCTCTTTTGTTACCATTTGTATTATCCGTCACTTTTGTCATCAATTTTCCTCCTGCGGCCATGTCCAGGGAGGTTGACTACAGTCCTATGGATCTAAGTTAAATTTTTGAATATGTGCAACTTTAAACACAGGAACATCAAGTTGCTTGGAGATGGTCTTATAACCTTTACCTTTAACATGCTTGTCTATAATTTTCTTTCTAATCTCCTTTCCTTCGCTTCCTCTGGTCCATGTTGAGTGTGGTACACACCATGTCACCAAACAGCACAATGAATATCTGTAGCCCTTTATACAGGGCCACTGTCTGATTACAAGATTGTAGACACATGTGATGCTAATTAGTGGACATATCTTGATTTAACATGACCCTTTGGTCACATTATTTTAAGGGGTACCATCGTTTCTGTCCAGGCCTGTTTCATGAGCTTTATTTAAAAAAAATTCTGTTGAAGCGTGGTTGAAAAGCATTGTCTGACTTTCATTTATTCCTTTTGATAGAATTTTTATTTATTATTACTTTTGTCAGATTCAAGTTATTTGTGTGACCATTGCTGGTTTTCCTTTCATTAAATGAGGGGTACAGACAATTTTGTCCTCATGTGTATGTATGTGTATACTGTATTTTGTTGCTGTATTTAGCATCTGTTGTTGTTATGGTTGCTTGTATTGTGTTACAAACTCTTACTCATTTATGCCTAGTTGGGCAGAACTACAGGAAAATCCCAAGTTCACAAGCTGTTTATCAGGAATATAAAATGCAGTCAGACTGTTTTTGTAAGTTGAGTAAAATCACTTTGTGAGGTCAGTGTTTGGACTGTTTTAAAGAGTCATCATCTAGCTTTGTCAGGTTATTTTACATTCAAAACTTCCACATTTCCCTTTTTATTGTTTTTTCGATTATTTTCTTTCCGTCTATTCTGTATATTTTTGTGCCAAACTATATTTTGATGTACCATTAAAATTATTCATGATTATTGTATTAAAGATAAATATTTTCATTTTTGTTGAGAGCAAATGTAGAGATGTTTCAGACTTTAATAATTTTTTGGCATTTGGCCTCTCTGTTATTTGTTTTATGTTAAAAAATGTCCTGAGTAAGAACAGCAATCTGTGTCCTTAGCCAGAAAGCTTAGATTGAAAAAAAAAAAAACAACCAAAAAATTTACAATGACACGTTGAGATCAGAAAATTGTTCTTCATAGGTCACGAACAGTGCACATAAATCTAGCATTCACTGGGACAGACAAATTTAATTTCATACATTTTTCTCTTTTACTGTCTCTAATTAGAATTCGACATAGTCTTAAATTGAAACTTTGCTTCATAGCAATCGTGAGGAAAAAATGAATAATTCAGTAGGCTTAGCCTCCTGTGCAGGGCTCTGTCTTGTCGGTAATTTAATTTGTTTAATGGCCAAACTGCCTGGAAACCTTGTTTATGGTGCAACAGCTAGACTCAAGAAATTTGTCACAGATCAGAAGTGGTTGGTTGAGTAATTAGTTAAGTAAATATACTTATCAGCCACAGCATTAAAACTACCCACCTGAAATTGTGTTGCCTCTTTCTGTTAGATAACAATGTTTTGGCAAATTTCAAAACTGAATTTTTCCTACAATTTCATTCTCTTTTTTTTCTAGATGTGGCAAAAAGAAGCTCAAAATAGCAGCACCATGTTTCAAAAATGGCTTGAGTCTCTTATCAAAGTTTTCTTTTTTCTAAACAGAACTACTCACAATAAACTTTACAAAATATTTTTGATCAAAAAATTAGAGATGCAAACTAGATTATGTGTTTGCAAAGAAATCTACGCTAAATATGTCTGAAGATGATTTTTATCAAAAATCAAAGTTATTCTTTTTGTAACTAAACTGACCAAAAATGCTAAATCTAATAGATCAAACTGTTTCTTTTTGCTACAGCTTTTTAAAATGGAACAAATTCAGTTCTGGTTTGTCTTTAGGGCCATCACTTTATTATTTGCCAGTAGGTGGAGACCAAGCTCTATGTCAAATGGATACACAGGTTTCTTGCAAATCCAATCCTTCAGGACACATTACTGTCCATTTTTTACATCACAAATGGTATAATTACAGGGCTGATGCAGAGTTTTACATCTCTGCTTGTAAAGGATGTTTTTTATTAGCATTGACTGATTTGTACAAAGACCAGAACCCAGTTCTTTAATTCTGTGATGAACTCTTGGGATTATGTGCTTGATCATATGTTGTTTTAGGAAGTTGTCAGGTTTTAGCAAATCAGTGTAGATAAATTACTATAAATGCTCAACTTGCACAAAGTAAATGGGTACATTTAGTACTATTTCTGCAGTCTGTCTGAATTAAAGTTTTTGCTGTATTTTCAGTTTTAGTTGTTCAAACATAGTCTTGTCATATTTGCAATGTAAAAAGTTTTATTTATTCATTTGTTTATTCATCCCCAGGATTGGGTCTATACATATAGACATGTTTAAATTCCAAACAAAGTTTACTAAAATTACAGTTACAAATGAGTTTTTAGCAAAAATAAACAAACAGAAAGAGAGCATTATGTAACTTGATTTTTTTGTAGGATTTCTTTTCAGTGATGAATAAAGTATCTGTGAAAAGTGACTTAATTTCCTGAAATTGACTATTCAGGTATTTAAGAGAAGTAGAATTTGTTTAGTTTAAAAAGTACTGTTTTCCTGGTTTATTTTTCAGTTGTTGCAATACCCCACCCCCTCTCACACACACAAACATGCATTTTGGATTTCCAGTTAATGTTTTAAGAGACTCCCCTTTCTCATAAAATAATAGATACTAATTATGTTGGTCTACAGAGCAAAACATTACCATTTTACAGCAAAAATTACAAAATTTTAACCTTTTCTCAGATCACTTCTTTATTTGCATGCACTTGTGCATTCTACTGTGTTATTGTGGGCATCCATTGCATTAAACAGGTTTAGCTAAAGGTTCCTGTACAACCAGTGTTAGAGCTTGGTCCTCATTGTTGTATGTAAGTCTGGCGTTCCCCTTTGTCACCGATTCTGTTCATAACATTTATGGACAGAATTTCTAGGCGCAGCCAAGGTGTTGAGGGGATCAGTTTTGGTGGCTTTAGGATCACATCTCTGCTTTTTGTGGATGGTGTGGTTCTATTGACTTCATCAGATCGTGATCTCCAGCTCTTGCTGGAGTGGTTCACAGCTGAGTGTGAAGTGGCCGGGATGAAGATCAGTGCCTCCAAGTCCATGGTCTTGAGCTGGAAAAAGGGTAGAGTGCCTCCTCTGGGTCGTGGGAAGAGGTCTTGCCCCGAGTGGAGGAGTTTAAGTATCTCAGGGTCTTGCTCACAAATGAGAGAAGAATGGAGCAGGAGATCGATAGACGGATTGGTGCTGCGTCTGCAGTGATGTGTGCGCAGTACCAATCTGTCGTGGTGAAGCGAGATCTGAGGCAAAAGGGGAAGCTCTCGATTTACCAGTTGATCTACATTCCTACCCTTATTTAAGATCACAAGCTTTCGGTAGTGACCGAAAGAACCAGATTGTGGATACAAGCGGCCAAAATGAGTTTTCTCTGCAAGACCCTGAAGGGTTGATGTTCCACTGCTGGCCTGGGAACGCCTTGGGATTCCCCCAGAGGAACTGGCCCGGAGAGGAAGGTCTGGGCCTCTCTGCTTAGGTTGCTGCCCCTGCGACCCGACCCCAGATAAGTGGAAAAAGATGGATGGACAGCTAAAAGGTTTTCATGAGGATAGGAGGGGTGTTAGCCAACAGAAATCTTGAGTTGGACAACCAACCCAAATTGTTCTAAAATTCTTAGACTTTTTGACTTTGCTGTTGTTGGTAAAATTGTATTTTTTAAATTTGTTCACCATTAGAAATATTTATGGTTAGTAGATTTAAAGTCAAGTTTAGGTTAAAATGTATTTAGAAATGTGAACAAAATGTATTAATTACTACTGTTGGTGTGACTTACATAAACCTGTTTGAAGAAGGGTTTATCAGTAAAATCAGAAGGTCAAGTTCAAGGACATTTATTAATATTTTTTTTATTGTCCATTGTTTTATCAATTAGCCTTTTTATGAAAACAATTGAACATGGTCTAAAAAATGCGACTGTCACTGGGTATTTTGAGCACAATTTTGAATGCCTTTGGTATATACATAATAAACCACCACTCTTCATATGAATGCATAAATAGAAAATGTACAATTTTTAATTCATTATCAGACTAGTAGAGCAATATTTAATCTAGCCTCTATTCACAGTTTGTAATAAAGAGGATTGGGGTCTTCATCAGGGACTTACACATCTTTTATCCAGCAAATTTTTGAGGTCTTGATGTGATTGAAAGGTTTGTCCATTTGTACATTTCCTTGGACTCTTCAGAACTTCAAAGCAGTGATGCATAAAACCCTTGAGCAGCAGAGCAAAATACTCCTGGGCTTTCTAAATAAATCATTGGCTTTCTTCTGGCTTTTTTTAAAATGCCATTTATGAAAGAGAAGCTAGAAAAGAAGCAGTCCTCCTTCTCACCACAATAACATATTTTTCCTTTTAATCTGAGTTTGCATGTGCAGATAGATATTTATTGGAAAGTGGTAGCCTTGTGGTGCTTTTAGAAGGATTTTTGAAAACTGACAAATTTCTATTTTATTTTTGAGGGCAGCTTTAGAAGATTGAGAGGAGACCTTAACTAAGAGAACGTAGATAAACGAACACATAAATCTGAAGAATAGTTTTTAAGTGTCTCAGTGTGTGAAAACTGCAGCCTATACCTTTTTTAAAATTTTTTTCTTCAAAATATTCTCACATATCTAGACCAACGCCAAAATGACCATGAGCAAACACAGCAGTTACACTTTCATTGTGACGCTTTCAGATAACTTTCATGTAATTATACTTACAATGTTGTCTGCATAAATGTACGGAGCCCATCCGGTGACATGGTAGAAAATAAATTATCACGTAGCCACGAAATAATAACGCGTGCCCACGCAATAACCAACGCGTGGCGACGCAAAAATTATTGTGCAGCCATGCAATAATAACAGCGACCTCTTTGAATGGCATTATAATTCATCCCTAGATTAATATAAAATGAAATAAATTCAAACATGCCCATGTTAACAATCGACATCTCTGCATGTAAATAATTACAAAAATTAGATATATTGCGTGGGAACATGTTATTATCGTGGGGCCATGCATTAGTTATTGCATGGGCATGCGTTATTATCTCTTGGCCATGTAATTATTTTTTCTCTACCATGTCACCGGACAGGCTCCGTATAATTGTCATCAGCACACACACAAATAATTGGCTATACTTTACAATGAGCCTTGTTGACTTATAAAAAGATGTCATTCCTTGTGATGATTAAGGGGGTTGTTCCCGTCTTGTAACCTTTTGGTTCATCACACAAACCAAATAGTGCTGCCTCTTTTGGCATGTTGGTGTTTGCTTAGAAACAAATAGCCAAAACAACGGAAACAGATGTGATAGTGGTGTTTTCGTTTTGTGTGGTTTGCTGATTGTGGTTGACTTAGAATCATACTGATGGTGGACAAACTTCAACCCTTCCGCACTGTCATAGATGACAGCAATGCACAACAGTCAGGCCAAGCTTAAGAGCTGATGTATGAAAAAGACCAAAGATTATTATGTAACAAAAGCACCAGAGCCTATTTGCAAATGTCTGCAGACAGCATCAGTAAGGTCAAGACTCAACATTACTCATTATGGCTTCAGCGGTGGTAAATTAGTGATACTTCTGTTTAAATGCTAAAATAGTAAAAATACAAATGGCTGAATAACTTTGCAATAACTTTTTGTGCATGCAACAAATAAACATGATCTGTATGAAAGGTTAGGAACATTTATTTATCCCCACTCTGTCACTGGAATAAATGTGCCAAACTTTTCATTGTGATCAAGTGCTCTTCCTAATAGATGATCTGGGTGTAGAGTAATGACTGGTTCACGGCCATACAAAATGACCTATTCTCTCTGAATGTTAATATTTATGGTGCTGTGATTGATTTTTACTCACTGGTTTAACTGGCAGAATTTTACCATTGGCTGCATGCTCTGAATTGCTTGTGTTTATTGGCTACTGGTGGCATCCTAAACTCAGTTTGTGTGGTTGTAAATGAGTGTAAATGGATACATGGGTGTAGCAATGAGCATGTGCATATTGAAATCAATGCCTTGTCACAATTGCATCTGGCAAAAAACAAACAGCAGCATTCATGATGCTGCAGCAGTGAAAATCTTACCTTTTTGGTTCATTTTCTGTAGGTAACAATTTTTTTTAAATTTAAGTTACATAATAAACTCTTTAATATGTCTTTTCAAGAAAGTACTAAAAGCCTGAGTGCACTTTGTAACAGAGGCCTGGATTTACAACTAATTAATGGTTTGAACTGTTATGTTATGATTTTACTTGATTTAACTGACCTGAACAGTTATAAGTGAAAACAATGAAAGCTTTGTGTGTACATGATTGTGGGGTTGGATTGTCTTTCCTACATGCTTTCCTGTGAGTTATTTTAGGATTGGCTGGACTATCTCCACTAACATCCATTAGGTTCACTTTTGTAAAAAAACAGAAAGCTTAAAATAGCACATTGAAATAATGCTTTTTTTGCATACGCTTTCTATTTTACGACGAAGTATTAGGGCCACACAAGATTTTTTGATTTTTTTTTAAATTACGAGAATAAAGTCATAATATTACGACATTAAAGTCGTATGAAAATAAAGACGTAATATTACGAAATTAAAGTCGTAATATTACGAGAATAAAGTTGTAACATTACAAGATTAAAGTCATAATATTATTATAAAAAAGTCACAACATTCTAAAATTGAAGTCAAACGAAAAAGCATTTAACATTGCATTAAAATGAGGAATGTTGAGCAACTTCTCGTTTTAGCACATTAGCATCAAATTATCAGTAGCAGGACTTGGAAATGTGCAAATGACCATATAAAAAACTAAAGCCGTTTTGTAATTGACAGATTTAGTCTTTACGTAGCTATATTTGGATAAAAGCATTTGACACTAACAATGACTCAAGTCATCCTGGGCTACTTCATAAACCCAGAGAGATGTATATGGCTGTTCACAGCAGGTGTTAGGATAATGATGAGGAAATGATTAAAATATCAGGAACGCAAAACGGACATGTAAAATTATGGACTTTTACTCATATTATTATGACTTTTTTTCTCGTAAAATTAAGACTTTAATCTTGTAATATCATGATTTTATTCTCGTAAAATTACGACTTTAGTCTCGTAAAATTATGACTTTATTCTCATAATAATAATAATGATAATAAAAATCTTGTTGTGTGGCCCTAATACTCTGTCATACTATTTTAAGTCACACGTTTAGTATTTTGTTTCAGTTGCAGTGTTTAACACTAACAATGAGATTATATTGTATTTTTTGTTGTGTATGCTTAAAGCAAAAATTATCTATTTGTAAAAGGATTTTGTGTTTTACTTTGGTTTGTTTGGGACTGTGGAGTAAAATCCTAGATGATACATGATCAATCACACATTATTAATTGTAGTCTTATAGTTACATTGTTTTATTCAGAATTCAGATGTTTGGCTTTATTAGTAGCTAATATATTTTGACTAATTCTTTCAATTTTGTTTCCATTAAGCTCTTTACTCCATCATACTGTTCTGCGTCTTCCTATGGATCCCTTTTGTTTACTTCTACTATGAAGAAAAAGATGACGACAACACAAACAAGTGCTCGGTAAAAAAAACACAATTTTTCTCTTTCTCCAGCTGACTTAGATGTGGTGCTGAGAAGCCCACCTTTTATTCCCATTCTGCACCTACATCTGATTGACATGTATTTGCAGAAACATCTTAAAGTGATTCAAATAAAACTTTCTAGAAAGTTTCAGGCAAGATTAATATGTTTTTTTTTATTTATTTTTTTTATTATTATTTTATTATTTATTGTTATTATTTTATTAATATGTTTATTTGCCATTTTGACATGACAGAGAGCTTAACCTTCTGTTTTGTTTATTACAGTCTTAAATATCCCGTTTCTTAGACATTTCAACTTCACAATTAGTTCATTTTAATACAGATTCACTGTTTAAGTAGTACTATGTGCTTTTTTTTATTGTTTTATTTGAATATGTTAATATTTTTGTGATAGAATTGTAAGATTGCTTATTTTTTGCCAATAACTGGTACAGAATAGGGCTGCACGATATTAGGAAAACCTGCGATGTGCGATTGCTTAATATTGCGATGACGATCTGACTTGCGATAAATGAACAAATTTTTCAGTATGTAGTGTTGATGTCATTCTGCTCTGGGTTCAGAGCAAATAAAAAAACAAAAACAAAACAAAAAATTTTATTCCAGCATGAATGTTTTAAAAATATAAAAGATCTAACCAGTTGGCCAAATACATGAAGGGCTCCATTTAATTGGTGAAATACTTCAAGCTTCAAGAAAACGCATAAATACAAATTTTGAACGAACCATTTATTGCAGTTTATGCAGTTTTTTGCGATATGCATATTGCACAGTCTGTTATCGCGACAAGAAATTTTTGATTTAGTGTTCAGCCTTAGTACAGAACACAAAGTACACAGACAGAAGAAGAAGAAAAAAGACTAGTGCATTGTGAGAGTTTGTGAATGTCTTATATGTTACGAAAACAGCAAAGATTTTTTTACAGCTTGGATGCAGACAATACACCCATTATTGGTAAGCTTATTTTTTGTAAGGCAAGGGGATTCAAATAAATTATTAGTTACTGTATTGTAAAGTTTTTGGTAATGTCATTTTGTCCTGCCTTTGTACCACTGCATTCTTACTGTGAGCTGAAGGCTCCCTATTATAATTCTTCTGTTATGACAAAGTGTTAATTTTTTTTTTCTCTTTAGAAGTCCCAGTGAGTGACGATATGACTGAGTAATTAGTGAGTCATAGCAGTGTGCCTTCTCCTTGCCATGTGCTGGTTTTGAGCTGACAGAGGCACTTTCTCTTACAGATAGTGGGGTCTTTTGTATTGTTGCTTTAAAAGGCGCTTGAATGTGACACGTTATCTCTGCAAAGTCAGCCTGGATCTATACTTATTCAGTGTTGCGCTCAGTTACTTTAGCCCTTATCTAAATGGAGTATGAACTTTTAACTTGCTCAAAATGAATAATATTTCACTTATGGCCATAATTGACCAGTTTTCAAATATTTCTTTCTTATAGCAAGTGAAAAACGCTCTGAAGTACACAGTTGGATTTGTCATTGTCTGCGTGGTGCTCCTTTTAATTGGGTGAGTTGGACACACCAATGACTTTTTCTGCTTCACTACACAGCAGGTGACGGGATGTGGATGTATTGTGGTGATAATGAAAAAGACGCATATCATTTGACTTTTTGCAGAAAGCCATTAGGAGAATAAAAAAAAAATGGTACACCTCTGTCTAAATAGAAGTTCCATTTGGTTCATTTGAGTCGAAACTCAGTTTAGCGAATTGCTGTACACAAAGCACATTTATATTGAATCAACAAATACAGCTTGTACTGATGCACATTTTTAGTCATATTTTATTCATCTGCTGATTTTACATAGCTTGTGTTCAGTAGCACCAGGCAGCTATAATAGATTTCCTTTGCAGCAGCGATAGCAACATACCTGGAGTCCAGCCTGAACCACTGAATGTGCTCTCTCAACCATTAAATGGGGCTCTGAAAGAAAGCTTATCTGGTTTGAAAAATAAGAAACACATGACTGTAATGTCTTCCACCATAAAGTTTAGAGGACATTTTTATAGACAGAACCACTATATATACTCTTTTACCTCGTGAACGGTAACTCTAGACACTTTGTTATATCAC
The DNA here is from genome assembly GCA_031762555.1 of Cynodonichthys magdalenae. Lineage (NCBI taxonomy): Eukaryota > Metazoa > Chordata > Actinopteri > Cyprinodontiformes > Rivulidae > Cynodonichthys > Cynodonichthys magdalenae. The sequence goes on from JARVJO010000001.1 coordinate 25,274,962, forward strand.
TTGTTGCTGTGATCCTTTAAATTTCAACAGTGGTTTATTTTTTAACATTTTTATTTTATTCTGGACACATTTGCTGATACCAGGAGATCCCAATCTTACAAATTATATATTTTTTCTATACAAATGTACTGTAGACAAAGGAGGTTGATAGAAATGATGGAACTACAGTATTCTATTTTTAAAATTTTCAAAAGCATTTTTCTTGTTAGTGGTGGACTAACAAAATAACAAACACATTTTTATGAGTTTTTGTGTGACTTAAAGAGTGAGTACACTAAATGTTGAAGAACCAGATACATTTTGTCTACTTATTTCTACTTCTTTTGTTTTGTTTTGTCTTTTTTAGAGCATTTATTCCTATTCAGGTTCCATCTAATCAGAATTCCACTCAGTGGGATAAGGTGCAGTACCTTTTTGAGGAGCTTGGCAGTAGACGTAAGTACAGCTGCTTTATGACCCACTTTTGAGTTTTACTAGTTTTCTTACCACAAGTTAACTTTATTTTTTTTTCCTTTGTGGCTCTTCAATAAGAAAATCACTTGTTGTCATTACTTTTAGAATCATCTTGGTTGTTCACTTTTATTTGTCAAAGTCCACAATTATCTTTTTTTTTTCATTTACTTTTTGTTTCCTGATTAAAGGGGCAATATCAACGTTTTTGAGCAATATATCATGTTATAACATCAATACCTCATCAAAAACATACACAGAATATTGCTTTGACTCATTCATGCATGTTTAAGAAATCGTGTAATGTCCTGTGGCATTCATTCAGGAGAACAAAAAACGGCTGCTTGGACCTACAACCGCCTTTTATGTGCCGCTCCCCCACCATGTCTCGTGCTGATCTCGTAATACTTCGTAGTCCAGTCCTTTTTGGGTTACAATATGCCTTTGAGGAAATGTATTTTCAGATGCCAAGAAGACTACCCTCTTTTTAAGCTTCCCATGAATGACACAGTTCTTATAAAATGGTTGGACTTCAATTTTGGAAGTAACCCTCGGACAAAAAAAAGTTATATTTGTGTCAGCCACTTTACTGATGATAGCTTTCTGAACAAAAGGGAATTTAACAATGGACTAATAGGATTATCACTAAAAGACGATGCATTTCCAACACTCAGATTTACACAAACACCATTGTCGTCTCCCAGGTAAGCTGAAAACAACTCACGTTGTTTTGTTCGATTGTTCAGTCGATCTGTGATCTACGATTACTATTTATAACTTATATTACGATCTGTGTTCTTTAATTGGCTTACACCACATTTTGATATTAAATAAATTAGCTTAACATTGACGTGTGTGTTTGTGAGGATGACTGGGAGATCTCTTACCAAGCTGAAATGTTATCTCTCTACTCAGTTCTTCAGAAAACATACTTTCCGTGTTCGACGTGAGATCATTTAAGTAAGGTTCAATTGTGTTGTGAAGGTGACAGTAATTTATTTTGGTATAGAATTGAACGTATGCCCGAGAAACACATAAAACTTGACCTTTAAACTAAAAAGGCCAAAATGCTGATTAAAGACTTATTTAATTTTTTTTAACATAAATATTGATCAGACATAACATGTCGATGCCATAATATTGTAAACCTTGTTTTATATATTTATTTATCAATAGTTTTATTTTAATTTGGATGGAAGTGTAAGTGAAGTGTAAGCTTAAATTCTGTCTTTTAAATTTTAACTTTTTTTTTAACAAACTAAATGTTTTATTTAACTTAATTTAAATTTTCTATTAATTGTTTAACATGTTATAAAGAAGGCATAACTATATCAAAAACCACAGCAATGTGTGCTATCAAACTGTTTAAAATACAGCGCAGTATGCTAACAAGATAACATATCAGTCATGAATGTGAAGAATAAAAAGACATATTACTGCCTGCGGTTTTTAATTATTTAAAGTGAAATCATTCCAGAAGCCCATTACTACATTATGACTAACCACAATACATCTTGTTGGCCTTCTAAAAATGGAATGAGTAATAGCCTATAGATTAAACGTTGCATTTAGTATAAATTAGCGACTAACATACTGTAAGACAAACCCTGTCTCACTAAACTTCTAGAATGTTATTTAAAATGTTTCTTTTATGTCTTTCTGTACTTGTTTTGTTTCTGTTTGTGAAAACATTGAAATACTTTTTAAAGAAATTACATATTTTGTTTTTACTTTTATGTACACTTTGTTTTATTGTTTTACCTAAACTTGCTACTGCAATGTGACGTTTCATATTTTTGGGGAAAAAAATCTAAATGTTATCAAGTTGACTGGAGTTATGACCTCTGTCTTCATTGTATTTGGATCTTTTCTGATAAAATGTGCATCCCAAACTCTGTTTTAGCAAAAGCAAAGTTTTATTCATAATAAGTTTAAAAATTTCATTGCAAAATACATGAAATAGAAATCAAGAATATCCAATAGGCTATTTTCTTTGTTTCATAAATAAGAGCCTTTTGATTGACTATCCAACAAAACTAATGATTGAATGTTAAATTTATATTTTTACAAATGTGTTTACTTTTCCATCAGTTTGTCTTTAATGTCCTTGTAAAGATTTGTTAAGATTGAAAGACCAAATAATTCCTAGAAAACTGAATAAGTTCTTAGTTAAATGTTTATTTTCATATCTAAAGACTCCATTTCACTCAAAGCCTGTCTGTGGCTCCGGCGGTCCAAACTAAATGGCTGCCGATCACGTGTTCTTAAATTATTTATAGAAAACCTGGTCACACCCTCTGGAGTGGTCCCTCTTACATCAGCATTGGAATGTCTGAAATGTAAACCATACATGTTTACCCTGCTGGAATGAGGCACATTAAATAGTCTTGTTGATTCTCTTACTGTAGAAAGTAAATTATTACGACCAATCAAAAAGCATAAAATTCAGGTGTGTATCTAAAATTCAGTTAATCACAAAATATCCAACATTCTTTTCAATTGTAACAGTGAGTTTATATCCTAATTAATGAAGGCAATTATGAGAATTTGTCTTTTTTTTTTGTCAAAGCTAGATAAAGTGAATGTCTGTAAAGAAAGCCTCTTTGGGTTTCTTTACTTATTTAGTAAAACAGTGTCAGTAATTATGCTCATGCTAATGCAAGAACATAGCCAAATGTGGACCCCTTGCAGTTGTTTGGCCTTTTGCCACTTGTGGATCAAGAAGAAAGTTGAACCATCTGCCTCTCTGCTTAACAGTGGCCCCCTAAATACTCTCCCTAACCTTCCTCCTTTTGCACTAAGGGAAATTGCTCTGCTGCTGAGAAAATGTGAGGATCATCCCCTTTTCTAATTCTCTGTCTTTTCTCTCTCCAGATGGGAGGTTAATTGTGTGAGGAAGACACTTTTGCCACAAAACACTCCTGACTTTTTTGCAACAACAGTTAATTGAGTCTACTAAATCTACTACATATTCATTTATTTAAGCATTAGACTTGTTAAAACAGTTTTGCCCAAACATAGAGCAGACCAATATTGAAGCTTTTAATTTTATTATGCAAGATCATGTTGGAATTTAATTGCAAAACACATTACAACCCCCACTTTTTGCCTTGGGGAGGTTGGTGGCGGGAAGTGTTGGAGCATTAGCTAATAGTACTGGAGCAGATTTATAATAGTTTGTTTTTCCTACTTTTTTTATTTGTCAAAATTAAGAAAAAAAATATGACACTTGTATTATGTGTGGTATAGGTTAGAGTGAAAATTACTAGTTTGACTGCTCACAGTAATTGTATGACCAAAGTATTAATTTTTTACAAGACAGCTTTTACAAACCAAAAACATCTTACCTAGCTTGTAATCTCTGATAAACCCAATTGATTTGACTGTGACCCAAATGCCCCCTGCCCACCCGACCTGGCTTAATAAAACCTTGCATTATTGCAATGTCCAAATGCTTTTGTACCTTAGAAATAAAGAATGTCCTCATTTATTTTTTCAACTTTGTAAAACTCTGTGCAAACAAAGGTTATATTTTGGAACTGCAGCTGTTCTCTTGTTGCTTTTGATGATTCTGTCATTCCACTAAAGGAGGATGCCAAAGCTAAAGGAGCTTCTCAAATAACACCTTTTTGCATAAGACTCATACAAGAACACAAGCCTGAAGGGCTATATGCAAAGTGAGATAAGAGCTACCTCATTCCATTCGTTTTTGAATTGACGTTGTGCAGATATGGAAACACCACTGGTAATGTACAATATTCCCAATGTTTAATCCCCGGAAAATCTGCTCAGGAAATGAAGAAGACTGGCAGCAAACATCTATCCTTCGCTTTGTGTAGAGTCCAGGAACAGAATGGTCCCTATGCAGAACATAAGGCTATTGTCTGTTTTACCCAGCTCACCTCTAAACAAAGGCAGTAAAATCACAACTAAAAGCTCAAAAATAGGAAACAGGTATTCAAATGTTAATGTTTAGCCTGGCAGTCAGACTTCAAAGTTGTCTTTCGACATTCTGCGCACATATTTTTTTATCTCCCATTTTCCACATCTTTATAGTGCAGCATGTGAATCATTTCTAAATGAAGTGATTAATAATGATATAAACAGCCCAAATTATACACGACCTGAGTGGTGACTTAATATTCCTGATGAAATGCCATTGTCAAGGAGAAAGACAAGGGGAGACCCACCTGTGACAAGGCTGACAGGTGGTCTGGGTTTTATAAAGTTGCCGTTGAGAGGATGTGGGATATTTATAAGAGGACGAATGTGTAGCTTTTTTATTTAGAAAGCTATGACAGGTGGGATCTTGACAGGGGAGTGAGGCAATCAGTCTCCTCATCAATCCCTGTCTTTTACCGTATCTATGGCAGCTGGTGTGATACCCACTGCTGTTTGCCTCATAGGTGGTCCTCTTTCTGCCTCAAAGGTTACACAATCCAACTCAACCCACATACAATGAAAGACCAAACTGTTTGAATACTTTTATTGTTTGAAGTATTGAATTTGAGCGCCTAATTACTAGCATAATGTGTTCTCATTTAAAAGAAAATTAACATGTTCTCTTATTCCTTTCCACAAAATTAATTTCCAGAACTCATACAATGATGCTGTCTTGCTGTTGTTAATGAGCTGTTTATAAGTGTCAGGTGTGTAGCCTATTAGCGATTAGTTGAACTCCATGGTATTGTTGAGACATTTGAAGGCACACATTAGGTTTATCATGAAAATGATTTACTCCATGGTAACACAGCACTTGCAAACTGACAATCTGTTATGTTGAGACACCAGCAAAACACACAATCTACAAAGAATGTTCAGTGAAGCAGCAGATTAAAAAGAAATCCCAATTTTTAATCTCTTGTCTTTTTTCAAAGTCACAGCAAACACATCCTTGATTTAAAGCAGTACTTTTTGAGAAATCATTTTTGTTTTACTCTTGGTAAATTCTCATATCGTATTACAAATAGCCCATTAAGCATGGTTACTGGGTAATCCAAGGCATACTCACACTTAAAGGTTTTATTTCACCATGTACATCATTTTTCACAAACTACAGTAGAACTTTCCAGAAATAATAAACTAAACTGAACTTTATTTTAGAGTCAGAAAAAAAAGAATCTTTTAGTTTTATTGAAATGAAATTAAAATGCACAATAGAAAGTAAATGCTCTTGAGTTTTTAGCACATGCAGCAAAGAGTTTATTGATGTTTCTTCTCAAGGTCTAGGTCAACTTTCTAATAGTTTCCTTCTCATTTTCAGATGGTTTGCCAGCTCTGTCTTTCTCCATCAGCTCCTTGACCCTGATTGGCATGTTGGCAGTGATTACTTACACCGTGAGTTGAGGCCTGAAATATTTCTTTTGCATTGTTTTGTGCTCCATCAATGGAGTGACATAAATATGCACGGAAATTACAGAAAATTATTCAATGAAAAGGCTTTCATAGCTTGACACCTCTGTAGCATAATGCAGCTTGTATGACTAAAAAAAAATCTGACATTAAGAAATGAAAAAAGACTAAAAATAAATAAAACATGAATCTCTAACCTTTATGGCTAATATTGAATAAAGATGTTTTTGTCACATGTACTTTTTAGCTTCAGTAATATTTACTAAATAGTTGCCGCTTTTGTGTGGATGGATCTAGTGATTGGTGATTCAATAATAGCAGTCCTTTGTGGTTGTATAGCTCTAATATTCAATTGATCAAATTACCTTGACTTTTTATAATGCATGGGTGGTCCTCACAGGCTTATCAACCACTTACCTGCTGTATATATTCCTCAGAGTCCATTAATATATGCCTGTATTTTGATTCCTTTTGCGTCCTGCAGTTTTTTACCTTTTTCCCCCCCAAGAAGATCAGAAAAATTGACTTGTTAATGGTGTCCATTTTTCATGGCTGTTATCTTGGTAACTAGACTGTGAATATTCCCTGAAGCTGCTGATGCTGGTGTCAGAGGCACAAAATGCATAATGGTGCCTACTGCAGAAAGATACAAAAAAAAAAAAAGAGAAAAACTACTTGGGGATCAAATCTGGGACTGAAAGTAAAAGTGACAGCCAACCCCAATCTATCCAGTTTCTGTTGAGCTCAAAGAGCCCTGTTTGACAAATTACACAACAATTGAATGTGGAGCTTTTAATAAATAATACACAAACGAGTCAAGTAAGTTGTAGAACCAATCCCCATTTAGGACATACAATCCGTCTTAGCTGGGCTTTTATCCACTATTTTTACTTGCCTCTCACAGTTCTCTATGTAGTGGATAATTATCCAGTTCAACTGGACAATGGTACTGTGCTTATTTGCTCTGACCCATGTTGCTATGGACCCTGTAAATGCTCAGTGGAAATCAAAACTCCCACTGCATCCTGATTTTTGATCTTCTTGTTTGGTTGAATTTAGTCAGGAATGAGCCCTTTAGGCAACAACAGCATCTGACTTCTTTTTTTGTAGTGACAGACCACAGAAAATACTCTGTATCCTTTTGTGTACTGCATTTGCTCGCTCTTCTAATCAGTAAAACTCTTCATAGCGACAGTCTATTTAAATTTACAACAATCTGTGATTTCTCATCTCCTACAATTTTTTTTATTGCTGTTCAGCCTGATTGACTCATTGAAATACTAATGCCTTGTTCCATAAGCAACGGTTACACACTGCATGATTCCCCCCCAAAATGTATCTCTACACAGAAGTATCCTGCTACCCTTAGTGCAAACTCTATGTGTCTGCTATTTTCTTTTGCTCCAGAAATACAAGAGACATGCCTGCTGATTGACAGATCTCAGCAACTTAAATTAACTGCAGTAACAGGGCTAAAAGAGCATGGCCCATTATTTTCTGAATCAAAATAGAAAATCCCTAAATGCATTCTGTAGAGGGAAGTACCTCTTGTTACTTGCCTAACTTCGCTTTTTCGAGTTGCTGCCAGCTCTAAATATTGTGTAGCATTGGTGTTCCTGAGATTAACCCAGTTCTTCTTCATCTCATTATTCTCCAACAGTTGATGTAGGCATCCAGGGAAGGAACATTTTCATGATGAAGGGCAATTAGTTAGCTAGTTGTAATTTTCTGGCTTTGTGGAGCTTTTTGTGTCAAATTCGCAAACTTTGTTGTTTTAGAATACCAGTTGTGTCATAAGCATATATTGTGAGTAGGTTCACTGGTGTGTGCTGTTCTTCACAATCTTTCTATTGAATACTGGGGGCTAGGGTCACCCCACTTCCTCCTCCTTTTGGCTTTACCATCACTAGTGCAAAAGGCAACAAAGAAGAGGCTTGTGTAGAAAATCTGTATCTAAGTTCTGCCTATTCCCACTCGGCAAGAATAAAAATCTTGTGATTTTCATCCAGTGACTTCCACCCTGAGCCACCAAACACACGGAGTCGCACACATTCCCATCTATTCCGATAAGCTATTCTTGGTTATCTTTGACCCATTGTTGCTTTTCAAATAAATTTAATGAGCATGCATCATTACATGTAAAAATGTAAACTCCTCTGGAAGTCGTTTCCTATTCCTCTGCGTAGTTGCACATTTGAAAGGAAAAGGAAAGGTTTCTCTGGGGATCTGGGACAGGTTTTCCTTTTATGAGTGTATTTGATATTCGGGACATGCTCTGGCCCTAAGAGCTCCATGATTCATTGCAGGAAGCGACATTCGCCCATAGCAGAGATCCACAGCAGAGACTAATAATAGTGTAACCTGACTTTGTATCCCACGTGGCGCTCTTAATGCTATCTTAACACTCAGAAAGTAGTAAAAGTTACCCCCCCCCCCCAAAAAAAAAAAAAAGAAGGGGGGGTAGACTTTTATGGTTTTGCCTGTTGAGAGGAGGAGTGTAGGAAATATTCAACGGGCTTTATCACTTCACGGGTCTCTTTGTTTTATTATGCATGTCTAAAATGACACTTCTGAAAGTTTATCAAAGTGACACAACAGAGAAAGCACAAACGTGTTGCTTTCACTGTCATTCTTATTGTTAGTTGGTTTCCCATTTCTGAATTTAACCTTAATTTTTAATAAAGGTTCAGACATCCTGATAAAAGATTGAAAACTGTTCAGCTTAAAGAAGCATTTCAATTCTGCTCATACTCTCTTGCTGTTTTTCACCCTGTTTTTATCTGAGTCTGCCATTGTTTTTTGCACATTCACTGTTACTGCCCCCCCCCCATCGCAAAGAAAATAATAAAAAAAACAAGGGCGTTTATTAGAAATCAATCTATTCAAGCATCCCTTGTATAGATAGGGTACCTTATTACCCCTACCTCCAATTCAGATTTCTTTTTTCTTCACAATGATTGCTGTAAAATTTTGGAATTATGATATTGCTGTCACATAGGGGCACTGTTAAGCTGTAAATGCATCAGGGTGATATAAGGCAGTGATATCCACACAAAATGGTTGCAGCAAATTCTTCAATAAACCTCAGCACAATTATAGATTCCACCATTTTAATCTTTTTACCCCCTTTACCTAAAATGACATAGCCTCGGAGTTTAGCATCTGCATGATTTGCTGTGTGCATGTGTGTTTACTTCCCCTCAGTTGACTGTTGTCATGTTCCACATTGTGATGTGCTTGCTGTCTGGCAGGAGTTGGTGTGTGTGGGTGGATACACGTGCCATATGTGCAATCCTGCTTTGACAATAGTGTGTGATTCTAATAGTAGTTCTGCACTGTTTTCAGGCATATGGAATGTCTGTTTTGCCTTTGAATTTGATAAAAGGCACACGGAGTGTCGCCTATGAACGCCTGGAGAACACAGAGGACATTGATGATGTTGAGCATCAGATAGAAAATCTGAAAGCCAAGGTGAGTAAATAAATGACACAAAGCACAACATTCATGTGACTGTAAAGAAAAACTAAAATTTCTTCACTAGTTGGAAACTAAACTCATTTAATATCCTGCACATAAACAGACTAATCTTTAGATGTTTCATAAAACCTGAATATAATGCGTAATTACTTATTAAAAGCCTTTGTTTGCATGCCATTATATAGGATGAATATTGTCTTTGTCTACCAGTTCCTCAAATATAGGCAGCTTAAACAAGGAAATTAAGAAAAGTAATTGTCCTCCTTCGGTTGAGTTTTGCAAAGAGAAAACATTTTTTTTCCGTGTTTGTCACAAACATTAGATGACAAGTGAAAGTAAAGTTCAGCATAGAAAACTAGAATAGCAGAAGATTTAGTTTGTTTGGTTTTTGTTTGTGTTATTTTCAGATTTTTTTGTTAAACTAATACATTATGCACTGCCAAAAATGTTGCACAAGCTTTTACACTATACTTGTTTTAAGTTTTGTTTATTTACTAATATAACTTAATCTGAATTATGTGGCAAATGTCGTATTTCCTTTTTTTTGACAATCCCTGGCAATATTGTTTACCTGTAGTTCTTCATTTCTTTGATGTTTACTTCAAAAGTCCTCATAAATCTTCTAAGCACTATTATGACAAGTACAATTCAAAAGTGCTGTACTTTCAGTACTTGCATGTCTGTTCACTGGTAAATTTTGTGTGTGTTGGTTTTCTTACCAGTGTAAAGATGGACGTCCTCTGTCCTCAAAGGACAGACGCAACCTGGAGGACTTGGAGGGCAAACTCCAGCTCCTCCGGCGCAGGGGAAGACACCTGGACATTGCAGAGAGGAACTGCTGCGCTAAACTTGGCAGAGCTCTCAGACCGATCAAGGTGAGTCACCATTATGGAATTGGTTCTTGTTCACAGAAGTAAATTGTGTTTCCAACGTGGACAATGTTCTAAACAAATACAAGATGTTGTTATTTGAACATTTAATTGAAAAACGTTTTTGCCATGTTAACTGTCACTTTTTGATTCACAGGTTACTCTGTCAGGTTTCACTGTATTCTGTATCAGATTTAGAAACCTTTAAAAAGTTGCATATTTTATAAAGAAAATAATCCTCCTGTCTTGGTTTGTTTCCAATAGCTTCAGCCCCTTCCACTGTACTTTTACTGAACTTATTCCTTTTGCACAAGTTCTGATTTGGACTGCTCTAGATTTACTTTCAGTTCTACTTTACACTACCGCATATTTACATGAGTCCCACGGGTCGTCTCTTCACCTAATTTACTCTGAAGTCTCTAAGGCAGTCTTGCATTTCTCAGACAGGATCTTACATTTCCCAAGTGGCATACCAAAACACCCACAACCCTATCTTTGATTGAACTTTTTCTCTGGGTTGGTCAGCCAATAACTGGACCTCACAAATGCAATTTTAATATTAATGTTCCAATATTTCTCTAGGACACAGGGGTCAGAGAGAAGGAATCTCAAAAAAAAACTTCTATATAAGTCTTTTAAAACCATTTCTAGCTTTGGACATGTTTGTACCAATTTTTGTGCTGTCCTAGTCTTTGAATTTATCTAGTCATGAGCATTGATGAGTACAATGCAGGCACATTCAAACCTTTTTTTTTCCAGTTATTCTGGCTTGGTCTATTTCACTGATTTGGACTGTTCCATATTTAGGCTCAGTGATGGAGTGGGGATCTTCAGTCAGAGAGTTGGGTGTTTAGGTGCTGCCATAAAAAGTGGGCAATTAATTACCCTTGTAATGCATGTGGTCATTTGTCTGTGTCTTAGCAAAAAAACACAAACCGACTTAAACTTCTTAAATTTGACAACAACAACTGGCAAACATTTGGTCTGGTAGTTACTGAGAGTCATCCCAAACATATAAAAGATCATCAAGCATTAATAGACTCTGTTGTACAACAACTACATGCTATTTTAGTCTCACTTTTTGTGTCAGAATTAGAGATGTCGGCAATAGAACCAATTCAAATATTAGCTTGTAGTTCACTTGTTACTTTTCCGCTGCAATTTGTTTATCACTGTTTTGTTTTACTGCAGGCTTGCACTAACATTTTCTCCCAGTATCTGTAACAGTTTGCCTTTAACCAAGAGGGCTGCTGCTAATGACAGTCCCTAGACTCAAATTCCAAGTAATGAGTTGAGAGATTAATTTATTGTATGCTAAGACAGTGGTGTTGAATGATAAGCAAAGTGGTTGTAATTTCAGTGGCAACACTGTGTTCTGGGCACGACGCGTTACTATTCCTGGTAAATCAAGTTACTCAACATGTTGACCGTTGACATGTTCATTTAACTGGCAAAATTGTCAGTGTTTGGTGGGATTTTTAAACAAATGTTTAAAAATTGAGGATTTTATGAAAGTAAAGTTTTTATTGTTTTGTTTTGAAAAAAAACTTTCACATTTCAAAGTTAATCAGTCTTTTTATTGTCCTTTGACTGGATGTAAAATAAAAAGGATTGTTTGTTTTAAAAATAAGATTTTGGGTTTCAGATGTAATATTTTTCCATTTTCTCTACTTTGTTTAAGCTGTTTATGTTATAGTAATAAAAAAATGATGGCACAACACTAATGACTGAAGGATTTCAAATCTTCTGCAGTTTGGCTCAATTTTTGTCGAGTGTGTAAAGATAGAATTTGACATAGTATATATTGTTGAATAACTGAGCTTGTATTCAATTTAGTTAGGACTTTGCATCACAGCATTTTCTGTCTTTTTTACAGGCTTGGTTGAATAAAGTTTGAAGAACATTAACAGAAAGGTTACCTATGTGTGAATGAATCATTACCTAATGAATGCAGACCTCTGTGTTACATATTTCTTGTATATGAACACTTATTTCATGCAGTCATGCTTTTATATTATATGAAATAGTCATATATTATGTTACATTGTGATTGATTTTTTTTTAGGTTTAAAATGTTGCTTATGTCTTTAGAACATACTGTATGATTTAATTGATGTATTTTTTAGTTTCTACTCATTTTTACTTCCATTTTTTGCAACCACCCACTTTTTTGCTTGTCTGGTTGTAACCTACTGAGTAACCCAACCCTTTTGGGCTGTGCCTTTGCCTCCCACTGACACCTAGTCCGAAGTGCCATACTGAGCCTCTCCGATGCCATATGGTCTCTCTTTGGCTAAAGACTTGACAGAGAGGGTATTTCTGCTGACCCAGTGGATACCTTTGGAAACGTTTGTTTTTCTTAGAGTTCACAAAGGCTCTTGATAGAGTGCATGTCCTTCACCTGGTTAATTACAAAATGTAATAACTGATTTTCATTTATTTATTTATTTTCTTATTCACAGATTGTACTGGGCATTTTCTTCATCCTGGTTGCACTGCTGTTTATTGTTGCCCTGTTCATTTCTAAGTAAGTCCCTGTAAAACACTATTCTTCCCATATAACATCAATGTAATAAAAAGCAGGAACTATGCAACAAAAGGGGCATTGTAGTAGTTTTCATTTTATCTTTATTCCTACTTTTTTGTTTTTTTTAGTTTGGATAAAGCCCTTCACTCTGCTGGCATCAGCTATGGGTTTATAATCTTTGGCACCAACCTAACCAATCCTCTGAATGAGCTTCTGTTAGCCTTACAACCTGTGAGTATCCTCTCATTGTGCATGTTAAAAAGATGATTATCCTCAATTAGGGTATCCTTAAAGGCATATTTTCTTGTGTTTATCATAATTATTGTAAATGTAGCTTAATTTAAAAGCTGGATCACAGCCATTTTTAAATGGACATGTACTCTTTAAGACTGCTTCCTTAAGCTGCATCTCAACTTTAAATTTGCCAAATCTAATTTGGTTAGAGCAGTTAGTCGCTCACACACACACACACACACACACACAATGGATTGTCTTAACTTTTTGCTAGCTCTTGAACACGTCTGACTATATTCTGGTAGGCACCATGCACATCTTATATCCCCTTCTCAAAAAAAAAAAAAAGAAACTTAAAAGGAAGCATTGTGTGCTTGAATCAAGAACCTTATGTGATGTTTAGTTCAAATAAAGTTTTTGATTTTACAAAAAAAGAAAAACACTAAATTGTCAAAACTCTTTGTAGGGAGTACAACAGGTGTTAAAGGGTAAAGGACAGTTGTTTGGGTCCACAGTGTTTAAAACCACCCATTTAATAGTTCATTTAAAAACTGTAAAAAAATATATAGATATTTTTGTACAAAACTCATATTCTTATAAATGTGGAAGGTTTAGAACAACAAAATAAAGAAAAATCACAAATCAATATGATTCAGAAGAACATTCTTGGCAGCAGCCTTTTTAAATGACGGTTATTAGACTCGCTGCTGCATGTCCAACTAAACAACACTTTTTAAAATAGAGATTTTAGTTTTTTTGCAAGATTAAACCTTTTAGATTTCATAGATCATTATACTTTTTTTACATGACCAAAATTAGTTAACCAAAGACTTTAAAAGTAAGTTTCCCACATGTCATTAAGCACTGAGATTGACAGGAAAAATCAGTAACTAGCATCTCATCTGTACTCCAGGCCCCTGCTGCTAGACATAAACATGGGAAAGAACATGCTCTGTTTTACTTACTATTCCAGTGCAGATTTTGAAGAAGAAAAAATGACAGACAGCTCAGACCAATTAAAAATTGTTTCACAGAAAGTGGCATTGATTAAAAATCGAAGACTAATGGTTAGAAGGATGACTGTGGTATTTAAAAAAATAACGTTTTTTTCATATCTAGAGTTGGTCGATATTTATGCAGGGATCAGTTTGTATTTTATGTTGTATATAAAATGATTTACTGTATATTAATTGTTGGTGTTCAGTAGATTTAATGATGTTTAGATGTACATTTACCAGCTGAGATGCACTTTACATTATTTGTTGGTACTGTTAATAGAATGCTGTCAAAAAACATTAGCAAATATTAATATTTGAAATGTTGCTAGAGTGAATCGTAAGATTATATTGGAGTGCTTACTTGATTAGGTGATGTGTATTAATCCGTGTCTTGTTTCACAGGTTTTCCCACTAGATTACATCCTGATCACTGTCATCACCATGTACTTTGTGCTCACGTCTATGGCAGGCATTCGCAACTTGGGCATCTGGTTCCTGTGGATAAGAGTGAGCAACGTCCAACTTTTAGTTTGACTTTAATAAAGCTAACATATATTGGGGTTGCAAAACAAAAACAAAAAACAAATCGATACTCAAATCCTAGTCAAAACAGAAAAAATAGTATCTGATCTGAGACTTGTTTGGGACAGCATCAATTCATTTACCAGTAGGGACAATACAGTACTTTTGTGTGTTTAGAGTTTTCTTTTTTTGTTTTGCTTTGATATTTTTTGTTTTGGTTTTTGAATAATTGATTTTTTGGGGGGGTTATTTTATGATAAATTGCATCATAATCCTCTTTGAGTTTCTAATCAACATTAGATAAAAACAGAAGGTGTTTTGCAGCATTTAGGGTAGCAAAAATCTACTCTTTCTGTCATTTTTAAAATCAGGATACTGCAAAAAACATCATATATGTGGTGGAACATGAAACATTTGGACTGAAAACCAATTTGCTGACCTGACATCAAACATTACACACAAAACACTCATGAATCAAGACCGTGCAATGTAAACTGTCCAGACTGGCAAAATGTCAGCATGGATGCCTGAAGCATTTTAATAGGAATAATTTTATCGATCTGCAGAAAAGTCTGAATTTTATCCACACTAGATTAGATTAGATTAGATTAATGGGTTACAATTTGTTTTAGAATAAAATCTTTACTTCAGAAACGCCTCAACTCATTGGAAGTGAAACAGATTTGCCAAATAGTTAATTAGTTCATATGCAACAAGTAAACACAATACAAATTCTTCCATCCTTATTCCGTCACTGACTAAATTATTCAATCATCTTTAGTTCAATGCAGACAGAAATCATTAAAACTATTGTGGTAAAGTAGATTTGAGCTGAGCTTATATTTTTGTGCCAATGCACTTAAGATTTTAGCCTGAAGCCTCAGTACTACTAGTGTTCAAAGTTAATCAAGAGCTGTTTATTAAAACACTGTGTTGCATTTTTTTTTAATGTTTGTAATTTCCTAATGCCATCAAAATGCTTTTATTTCTCTGGGTATTTGAACTTCTAGTAGTTTGACAAACCTAAAATGTCCAGCTTGTAGCGCATTAATATGGTCTTTTTCCAACTTTTTTAGTTGTACAAAATACGCCCCAAGAGAACACGTCCTCAAGCTCTTCTGATCCTCTGCATGATTCTCCTTCTGATTGTCCTACACACCAGCTACATGATCTACAGTCTGGCCCCACAGTATGTCATGTATGGCAGCCAGAAGTATGTTGCACAGGTGGGAGTGGAATTCATATACATTTCTGTGTCTTTCTAGTTTGTTTAGTTTTCCTGACGAATTCGAACTGTAACATTGGGTTTCCAAGAAAGGCTCTGTCAGTCAGTGGGATCAAACTACTTTGGTCCAGCTTGGTGTAGGCAGCAGGATGGTCTCTATGGGCTGGCAGCCAGGCTTTTAGACTCCTGTTCTTTTTAAATTCTGTCTATCTGTCAGACAATGTGGCTTTTGCTGTGTGGATCTGTTTTTTGACAGTATACCCTCTGTGTGTTCTGATGTAGCTCTGCTATGTCTGTGTGGGGGTGTATGCATTTGGTTTCAATAAACTATTGTGCGTGTGTTCTTTCTAAAAAATATATTTTTATGCTGCATAAATCAAATGAACCATGGTGCTGTTTTGCTAAAACATTGTCTTTTTAACTGAACTAAAGAAATCAGTTGCAAACTATCTGTATGATTCACAGGGTAAACATGGTTTATTCATACTTGCTGTTTTTACACCTTCAGCATTTTAAATTTACTTTGTTTCTTTGCCATGTCTGCCAACTAAGGTGCAGAAACTTAAACACTTTATTAGGTGCATATATTCAAATGATTGTTAACATAGTTAGTCAGCTGTAACAATTGGCTATTTAAGCTACCTTTGCCTTTTGTCACATTAATCATCTGTCATTTTTCCTCTGACCTCTTGACACGAACAAGGCATTTTAGGCCACACGACTGCCGTTAATGAAACATTTTCTCTTTTTTTGGATTCTCTATAAAAATGGTTGTGCATAAAAATTTCAGTAGGTCTTCAGCTTCTGAAATACTCAAACCAGCTTGTCACCAATAATCATGTCAAGTCACAATAATTCCTTCATTACATCATTCTGATGATTATGGGGGGTTGCTGTGAAATAGTAGCTTCTTCTTTTTGTTAAACTCTAACAAAACTTTTCTTTTTTTCTTCTTTTTTTTTTAAATCAGAGCCAGGTGCCCACACCAAGCTCTGTGTCTGGAAATGGCACCACGAGGATATGTGATGCAGAAGCACCTATGGGTGAGTTTCCTATTGCATTGTCCAAAGTCTTTTCCTTCCAGATTGAGTCCGTATCAGAAGAAATATCTGTTTACACCCCAACTATTTGATCATCGTTATCATTACTCATTAGAGCAAATTAAACCAAGAACAAACATTTCTCCTGCAAGATGTGGCTTATAGTTGTCACCGTGCCAGTTCTTATTAAGATATGTCAGCCATGAAAACATAAATGTGTAAATGTACATCACACCACTGAGCTTTATTATGATAATTTATTCATTTGACTAATGATCAGGTCTTGGTCCATCTGGTAGTGGGGTGGACACTGTGGTGCAAAGGCAAAGACGGATTTGAAATATAGATTTGTGTAGAACCACATTCCATAATGTATTTTCTGTATCTAGGAAGTCTTCTTACTTTCCTATCTTTGCATTATAGTATTTGGCTTTCAGTGCTTATAATTCAAATTTGATTGAACAACATACCTAATCCACCCTTCCTTTCAAATATGATAGAACATGTGACTCAGGCACATGGTTCACATTAGAGCGAATGGTGACATTCTTGTTTAGAGTTCAGTTGTTATATTTTTAGTATAATAAACCTATACTCTTGTTGGTCATTTGAACCATGGCTGTCAATGTTCGAATATTTTTGAAACTAGTCTTGACGTCTGCGTGAGTGAGTGGCCCTTCATAAATGGGGTCTCACTCGTAAGTAATTTGGTAACATGTTGTGAACATAAAAAAACAGTGACTAGTGGTTCTAGGTTTCTTAAAACTTGGAACATACCCAAGGGGAGGTGCCAAAGTTAGTTTTTTTTTTTTTTTTTCTTAGAGCGATTGATTTGCATTAAGCTGAAAGGTTATAGATTTGTTGCTCATTAAGGCTAAAACATTACTGCCTACCTTAGTTTTAAAACGACTGCCAAAATATTGAATGTGTTCCTCTTTTGCTGACACATCTGTTCAGACTCACCAGGACAAGGACATTGGAAAAGGATTCTTTTGGCCCTATGGGAACTTGTGTTGAACCTTATAAGATCTGGTTGTTCCATCACGTGAGCGTTGGAACTGTTGCTGAGAGCATATTTGCACCAGCTGTGTTATGTGTGGTTGGTGTTGGAACATGAGTCGTATTTTGCTTCACATGGTAACAAATTAGAACTTGTATCCTGGCTGTGTGACAAGTGCATCATAAGCTCTACTTAAACATCTGCGCACCATGTAGCATTGCAGATGATGCCTCCTTTTTTTTTTTTTGCACATGAGCAAAGTGTTAGAGTAACAAAAATACATGTGTAAAACAGTTCCTTGTTATTTTATTAAGCTCATTTTTGACACCAATACACATTTAATTGTATCTTTGTAGTGTATGCAAAACATATGTCATACAAGTTGAGAATATCATCAAAATTTCATTTTTCATTTAATGATATTGTTTGTGTTGCGTGAAATTTGTTGTTTTTAATTAAATGAAATAAATGTTAGAAAAAAAAAAAACTTTTATATCAGTTGCGTGTTATTAAAGAAATAAATTAAGCTTTTTTTGTTGGTCTTCTAGTTTTAGCAACAACTGAATGTTAATTTTGGATTTTTATAATGGTTATTATTTTTCTACTTTACACAAAACTTTGACAGCAAAGGGAAAATAAACTGTGGGACCTGTGAGTTAGAGTGTGGTGCAGCTTGCAGCATCCCATACTTCACAGATACGCACTCCTCCCTTCACCAGGAGGCATAAAAGCAGTGGATGAACTTCAATCCCATAGTCCACCTTAGTCATTTTATTATTGATATGCATGTGGGGGAAAAAAGGTGTCTAAAATTTTGCCTTGAAAATATTGCTTGGAAAGAGCAACAGACTTATTGTAATGGTGATGTGTTTAGCCTACAACAGTACTGACTTGAATGGTGCATGCTGAAGTACTGTGACCCCAAAAATTGTACCAGAGCAATGAATACTAACATGCTAATCAATGTTTTCACTTCACTTGTCAGTGGCTTTATTATTGTGGCTGATTGGTGTTCCTCCTCAGTTCAACCACTTATACCTTAGAGTGAAGTCATCTGCGCAAACACGTCTACCTTTCACCAGCAGGAGTGTTTGGCTTTCTGTACATGTTTGTTATTGTTACCGGAAGATTATTTGTGCAGCGGATAATTAATGATTTAAATTGTGCATAAATGCTTTCTGAAATGACAGTTGACACAAGTGGAATGAAATTAGAGTTGCTAATGAGATTTGATGTGTTAAAATGTCAAGTGTGTAATAAACATAGACAGACTTTCAAATGTAAAAAGTTAGGTAGGAGTTGTTTCCTACTGCTCTTTTTTTTATTGAATGCATCTTAAAAGTTTCCGTTGCATTAAATTTTGTAGTATGTAGTTTAGACCAGGTGTTCCCAAAATGTTTTTTGTACCATATTCCAGCCTAAAAACCCACTTCTCAACAAACTGTTGAGAAAAAGTCTTAAATAACAGTTCAATATATTATATTTTAAAATAAAGATTGAAATACTGATTCAGTTTCATAATGATTTAAAACATTTATTAAATTGTATTTTTTTTTTACTTTTGTATTGTATTTTTTATCTTCCATCCAGATTTCTGAGGCTCCCCTGGCAGCCCCCACCTTGAAAAACCCTGATTTAGACGACTAAAAAAATATAAGAAGTCAATGCATTACAATCAGAAAAACAAGAGTACAGGAATTATTATTATTCTTTTTTAGGTTCTGTGTTTTTTTTTTTTTTGGTCATTTTTAACCTTTCCATTCACAAGTCTAAAACACACACAACATTGAAAAGAATTATTAAGAATTATTACAGAAAATAGATAACCAAACATAAACAATCATTAATTTATGTCAGTAGCCAAAACACAAGGATCATTTATATATTTTTCTAAAGAAAATCCTCACAGAATTTTTAGTTTGTAAAAAAACAATCATATTTAAACTAAATGATTTTTATACATTTTTTAGAGTGAAAAAAAACAATTGACTTTTCACAACAATTATTCGACATGTTTGCCCTTACCTTTGTTTGCTTTTTCAAAACGAAGCTATTGTCAGAAAGAAATTTTAATACTATTGAACCATTTTCTAATTTACAAAAAAATATTTGTTTTACATTTTATCATTCTACTGAGTGCAAAAACAAACCAAGAACACCCAGAATGCATCCTCCATTGAGACCAAAGCTTTATTTCACAATTTTAATGAAAGTGATCCTGATCCACTCCAAAAGTTCTCCCCTCTGCTCGTTGCCTTGCTGAAGGTATCACACTCTATTTAACTTTAGCTAATTAACAAGAATATAGTATGTTTACTACGTAAGTAGATAAATAAAAGATCAGTGGGTGTTAGAGGAAAATGCCAAGAGTCACAAGTAATTAAATTATCTAACCTTACTAAACATAAAAACTGTGGGATAGTGTGTTTAAAGAAAAACTGTAGTTAAAAATAGACAGAATTCCTTTAGGTTGTTACTTTAGATTTCAACACAATTATCACAATGTTTTCTTTATTTTATTCAAGTGTACAATTTTACAGTTGATAAAATGTAATGATGAACACGAATAACTTTATCCAAAGCCAGTGAGATTTGATTTTTTTTTCTTGGCCTTGCAGACTGTTTCACTCTTAGCTCTTGAGGTGACCTTTATCATTGACCACTGCTGAGGAGGGAACTGGTGGTTTTATGTTTTCTTCAGTCATACAAAGACTTTTGAGTGTGAATTGATTTTGAAGCCAAACTCCTTTCATGAATTGAATTGTAACTTTTTCCAGCCTGATAAGCATTTGCAACTTTCTTCATCTTTTTTTTTCTTATTATTATACTTGTTTCATGATACATTATGGTATTTTCATTAGTTGTAGTACAATAAAGATACTGTTGTCACTTGACCAGCAAGATAGTTTCTCTTTTGAGCAGCTTGGGAAAATAGATCCTTCATTCGGCCGTCTTTGAAACAGCTCCTGCTTTCACAACAAGCATTGTGCCACCTACCATGTGTAGGAGGAAGTGTCAAGCTGAGGTAGCACATGCAACCGAAAGGGAACACAATCACTAATCAGCTGATAGTGTGTTTATGTAACAAGTTTCAAATTTTACTTAGGTTGAAAACAAAATGAACCTCTACTTTATTTTTTATGTTTCATTTATATACAGCTCATGTTTCATAAGGAGAGCAGACTTCAGCCTGCTAAAATATGCAGTGTTTGTCGCTGTGAAAAGGTTGACGTGAGTAGTTGAGAGGAACTAATGGCTGCATTCTAGACAGCTAAATAAGCAGATCATCAAGTTATCTGACAAATTGGATATTTTCTTTATTGGAAAGATTTTTAAGATTGGCCTTAAATTAAAGGCAAAGAGTTCAGCTTTATGTTTTATGTGACAGAAACATGATCCGTGTGAGTTTTACACTAGTTGTGACTTTACATTGCAGCTCAATATTTTAAAATGTTTACAATGAGAGTTAAAGTCATATAAATTGTTCTTACTTGCATGTTTTCACCAAAATGTGTATTTCCATTCTACTGAAGCACTTGTTATACTTGACTTAATACATATTGATTTAGCACAAAATAAAGACAAATGTCATGTTATGAAGTGTAAAAATTGCAGAGGGAAATGTAATAAATGACAAAGACGTTTTTTTATTTGTCTACATGTAGGAAGTCAGAGTAGGAATTCTTTCACTTGATCAGCTTTCACTGTGTAATTGAGACAGTCTTGAATAAGAGGAACTGTGCCTTCCCTGTAAATCTGACGAGGATGGCAACGGGCTGAGACCAAAAGCTGCAATCAAGACAGTTTCTAACAGACTTCACAGTTTGTACCCAAAGTCTCAGAAATGCTCATGTTTTACATCTAATATAAAGTGGATAGATTTCTGTAGTAATTTTGTTTATTAGCATGTTTTTGATCCATCTTGAAATATATTTCATTTAATATCTCATCAACATAGAACCTCAGTGCAAAGTTGGAGTTCTAAGTGTACTTTCTAAACATCTGACTGCAACAGCAGTCTTAGGTCTTCTTTGAAATGATCCTACAAATTTGACTTCCCGTTTCTTTGGGGGTTATTTTGTTTGGTCGTGGAAGAAATGTTTGACTTAACTAACTTTTCAAGACTCAAGAGGTTTGAAAGGGTCTGAACCCTTGACATAAAGTCAATTAAACCAAATCTAGACCTGAGTCCAGATTCGGTTTAGCTGACTTTATGACATTTACAGATTTTTTATTTTTATTTTGATATTGTAGGTTTTCCAATTATAAAATTATATTTTCGTCCAAGGGACTGAGTTTGCTAGGTTCTTTCCACAGTTTCTTGCTTTCACGCTGCCATAATTTGCTGCATTGATTTTTTATTTATTTATTATTATTAGATTAAGAAGGTGAACTGGAATTTGCATGGCATAATTTGTTAGTAGATTCAAAATTATTGTATTTTAAACACTGCAACAAGTTTCTTTTTTTTTCCTTTCCCACTTCTCTAAAAGAATGGCGTCTTTGTTTTTTCGCTGTTGGACATTTGACGACAAACACATGCCTTTTTATGTGGCTGCCTAAAGGAACAATGGCACATGTATAATTTTAATAAATTCTAAATGCTTCTTAAGACATATAATAAAAAAATCACATGCGACAGCTCAGTTTTGGAGGTAACCAAGGCTCTGTCTGCCTCTGTAAATCAAATATTTCAGCCCTTTTAAAGTTTGATCAGTTCACAAAGTGCTCAGAAAGGCTTTTGTTTTATCAGTATGGGGGGAAAAATGTTTGTAATTTAACAACAAATAATACCTGTTTGTCTGATCAAATCTTTAAGATGCAGTTTTCCATCTAAAATGTGTATCAAGTCAGGTTTTTATTCTACTTTCACCTAAATTTGTCATTGTTGTGAAGGTTTAGATTCAGACAGAACACATTTCAGTGAGTCATTAAAGCCTGACTTGTACTTAATTAGCAAAACTAATAAAAAATCTTTTGCCTTAAACCAACTGACAGCTATCACAACATTGGAGTCAATGATAAATAATCAAAAACTGTGAGTGTAAAAACATATATAAACTTAGCACAAAAAGTAAGGAAATTTGTGTTTGTAGATTATTTATGTCTTGTAACAATGATTTTTGGAAAAAAAATCCTATGCCGGACACCTGATTGGCAGAACCTGGGGGTACCAGAAGCTAACAAGTTTCAATACCAACAGCAAAATAAGCTGTTTGGCAATGTCAGATTAGATTTGTCAAATTTTTCATGTGCACAACCCACATACTCAGCTCTACTTCTCATCCCACAAATGCATGCTCCTTACAAATGTGGCACCATTTAAAAGGGAAATTAACAGGTTTTCCAATGGTGTAAGATTTATTGCCAAGAAATATTGAAACAAAGAAACAATATACCAAATGCAAATTTCATTACGTAATTGTTATTATTTATACTATTGTGTTTGACTTTTGAAAAGTATACTCATACATTGGGTGTTATGATCAGGATTTCAAAATTTTTTGATTCTATTTTAGTTTTAAACCAAGAAACCTATTACAGCACTATGACATATGCATCAAAACATGATGTGTTTGGTGCAAAGTGACAAACCTGAGCTAAAGAATAAAAATTGAATGAAAAGGCAATATTTTGGTAGAGATTTGCATCAACTCTTACACAAGCTTGGGCGAGGCAATATGTTTTAATAAGTGTGAGAGTCAGGAAAAAGAGGGTAGAAGTCAAGCTGGTGACTGATTGTCCAGCTGGACAGAGTGAGGTAATGACACCAACATCTTGGCAAGCAGGTGCTCGGTGCCAAAATCTCCATTATCTACTCTAAGGTCATTGCCATACCATCACTCATGTATGCAGCGTAGATGAAATGAATACGCAGAAACTGGCTGACATGGCCTCAGACAACCTCAATCTTGAAGTCTCCTTCTGTATCTCATTTAATGAAGAGCAGGTTGTTTTCAGGGAAAGAGGTTTGTGAGCATCGCTTCAGTTTGCTCAGTACTGTATGCTCTGCAGAGTAGGGATGCTCTTTTCATCTTAGTCCATTTAATTTTATATCCATCATATTTGTCAAGCCACTGATCCGAGCCTGATCTCTCACAGCACTAAATTTCTCCAAGTTCAGTTTTATGGCATCTCAGGAGCTGAGTGAAATCCACAGATATCTGAGCACCAGAGGTGGCCGCTCTGTCAAATTATTTCTGTGTGAAATAGCTTTTTTTTTTTTTTTTTTTTTGCAGGAAGGAAGCATATTTTACAGTTTATACCAGTAATTCCAACCAAAGCTTTTGCGTTTGACTCAATAGCTCAATTTAATAAGCATACCCTCTAGCTCTATTCTCTACTTTATTTTCTTAATCATTTTCCCTTCGTTTTTTTGTATTTATTTTTTTGTTACTTCAACACTATCAAAGACTTAACTTTTGGCAGTGAAAGCTACATTTTAGCTATGATCAGATGGCCAGCTTTAACCCTGGAAAAAAAAAAAAACTGTGATGAAAATTTTTAATACACAGGAGTATTTTCACACCATAGACTGCTGTCTGTTTCCTAGCAACTTGGCAGTTTCCACAGCATTGTTTTTCAGAGAGCTTCAGGGGGGAAATGGTCACAATTTTATGCTTTGCCTCCAATATGTCAGGTGCCCAGGCAATTATTACCAGGAGGCTTCTTCAAGCCCAACACAAATTAACGGTTATTTTCCTTGCAGCAAGGTGATCATTATCAATTTGCATGACAATGGGACATGTCAGTCAAAAGGTGCTCTGCTGAAAGAAAAGTGTCCATCTTTATCTGTTACCCACAGACATTTATTACGTTTTTACAGGAATTTTCAGTTTCAGAAAATAAATTTTCAGAATAAATTATCGACTGTTGATTTAATTTCAATGTTTGATCAATATGGCTTTTAAAAAAATTGAATTAGAAATCGAATCTGCATAAAATCCCTTTTTGTTTCCTTTTTCTATTGTGAAACATTTGCTTGACAAATGAACTTTAAACTGTGTTTTGACAGTAAATGATGATTGCGAAGGAACAGAAAACAAAATGTCAGAAAATTTACCACTCTCGCTAAAATGGTAACATAAATAGGATTTTTTTAACTACCTTGAAATAGTTTTTTTTTTCCCTTCGTTGTTTTCCATCGCTTCCACTGCACTTGTCTTGTCAATAGCGTGATGCTTCCCAATTAAAATCTAACTTTTATTAGTGGAGGGAAATGAAAACATATATATTCATCACCAGGTGCATGTCTGTCATTTCAGTAAATCTCAGGTAAATAACAGCACATAAGATTTTACATTGCACCATTGTTTTTATTGTTTTTTATTTATAAAACAAAAAAAAATAGCCCAACCTAAATATATTTTTTTAAATATGTAATTTATTAATATGAAAACCAAATGCTTTATTGTCATGATTAGATGCATAAACTAAGAAAAAGATGCCCTTACTAAGGCTGGGTGATAAAACAATAACAAAATACACTGCCTGGCCAAAAAGCAAAGTGGCCACAACAGAAAAAAGGTCACACTCTAATATTTCATTGGACCGCCTTTAAGCTTTGTTTACGGCTCCCATTATCTGTGGCATTGTTTGGATAAGCTTCTGCAATGTCACAAGATTTATTTCCATCCAGTGTTGCGTTAATTTTTCACCAAGATCTTGCATTGATGATGGTAGAGTCTGACTGCTGCACAAAGGCTTCTCCAGCACATTCCAAAGATCATCAATGGACTCTGGAGCTGATCCATGTGTGAAAATGATGTCTCATGCTCCCTGAACCACTCTTTCACAATTCCAGCTCGATGAATCCTGGCATTGTCGTCTTGGAATATGCCCATGCCATCGGGGAAGAAAAAAATCCATTGATGGAATAACCTGGTCATTCAGTATATTCAGCTGCCCTCATTCTTGGAGCACAAACTGTTGCTGAACCTAGACCTGACCAACTGCAGCAACCCCACATCATAGACCTTAGTTAAATCCAGGTGGCGACTTCTTTTTTGGCCAGGCAGTGTATATCGCAAAAGACACGTGATCAATATGAAAAGAAATTCACCTAGTAGAATGTGGATAATTGTACTGAACTCCGATCCAGAACCTCGTGGAATTCTGGGGGATGTAGGCAGAGGGAACGCTTTAGTCCTGATTCATTGTTCAGCCATACCATGCAGCCCTAGCTCTTACTTTCTACAGTTACTGTGTTGTTTTATTTTTTTCTTACTGCACAGCATTTCTTTAAGTAAAGTTGGTCCCTCATATATCCAACGATATTGAAAAAACAAGACCTGCATTTTAGAAATGTGCCATTTTCTTCCACTTTCTTTTGCTTCCTTTTGCTATGATCAGAGGTTTTGGTAAAGTCAGGTCACAGAAGTTATTGCTTCGTATGTTGTCTTGCGTGTATGCACCTAGAGGTCTCGAGCACTGCACAAATGGATTTTTCACTGTGAAGGGATGCTTTCAGGGAACTCTGCTGAGCAGCGCCAGTATGAGAAGGCAGATATTTTAAAACCGATTCTACTGAAAGAACATCAGCATCCTCAAAGAACACTTGAAATTTAAATTGAGAGAAGCAAAAGTGCACAGTGTTGGCACCAGAGATTTTGTTTATAGAAAAGCTTTCAAAGGAACTCCATGTGCCTGCACATGTGAATGTGGAGATGAAAGATATACATAATTCATTGGGCTACATGGGGCAGCACTCACCCGGGTATCATGAGTCAAGGTGAAATTACCTGCACTCGCACACTGCCCCGTGCTTTTATCAAACAGGAATGATTTCAAGGTGAAGCTGGTCAGTGTTGTACATGATAATATATTTAGGAAGACCACTGTTGTGAACCATCTGTAGGTCCCACTCAGAGCTCTGTGGTTCAGTGAAGCAGCTGGAGAGCTACAGATGGCTGAGGGAAAGAGTGGAGTCGGGGGAATGGACAAAGACTTCCTTCTTCTTTTTATCTGTTGAGCCAAGGACTTAAACGGTTTTCTTCCATCTAATCATCGTAAATTTAATAGTTCAGAGATGGTTATGTTTCGTTTTTCGAGGGGATATTCAGCACTCTGGTGAAGGAAGCTTTGATGACGATGACTTTAATGAATAAATTCTGAAGCTGACTGAGTTATTGCTGTGGACCTTGATGTCATGCAGCTTCATGTAAGTGTGACCTCACTGTTCATGGGGTTTAAGTCAGTGTGAAGAGCTGTGTTAGGAGCTGTGTGAGAGGAGCAGCTCAGCAGGGTCAGTGTTAATGCTCCAGATGGCTCTCTAATATAGCCAGACAGTGCTTTTGGTCTTCACTTCCGCTTTGAAGACCCCCATTTTACATAATCAGGAAAACATTAAACTATTTTTTGTGTTTTTTTGTGTATGACTACATCAATAACCTTTATAATAATAATAATTTATAAACAGTTGGATTGCTGAGGAGACAGACCGTGCTCACGTATATTTTACACTTTCTGACGTCATCAGTATTTCCTGCGCTTACCAATATTCACTCACACACATAACAGAGAGTGAATCAGCTTAAGAATTGTGGTGTTATTCCTGCTGTCTTGTTTATACCAGTTTGATCAATAAATATCAGTTCTCTCAAAGACAAAGGAGCTGCTGACTCATCGGTGATGTTAGAGGCAGAAAGCACAGCGTTGTTTCACAGAAAAAGGTAGACATTTACTGTGTGACTAAGATAACTGCAACAAGCTTTTCAGTTTGTTTTCAATGCTTCCATGGCTACAGTCATTAGTGATGGTGTTACAATTAGTCAAAGCAACAAAATGCCATTTAAGAACTAAAATAAAATCTGAGTTTAGCTTCTTTCTGCCAAGACTGCTACTGAAGTTACCCTCAGATAAACTTGCTTTAAAAAATGCCTTAAACTGTGCTCATTATACTGATTGCTGTTATGCAATAAACACCTACTTCTATTTTTTGACCCTTTTGTTATGTTCATGGTTAAGATTTATATTATTGCTTTTGCCTTCATTGTCTGTGACAAATTATCAAAAAGGAAAACATATAGCATCTTTTCTCATAACCTTTCTAGCAAAGTATTTTACAGAAAGACCCCACCAAAGTTAGCAGCAGCATTAGCTGAGCTGCAATGTGCACTGTGTTATGCGCTGCACTAATTGCCTGACAATGTGGCTCCATTTCCTAACTCTGTCTATTAGGTTTCTTGTTCTGTAGTAAACAGAAACTTCTCAAAACTTTTCAGCTCAGCTTTGTGCTACTTTTTGCTTCTGTTTCTTTGTGATGTAGTGGTGAAAGTTCCCAGCTTAAAACAACCCTGTTCTCTGACTTACAGTTGTACGTACTTACGTGTTACAAAACAGGCTGGTTTTGAAGCATCTTTGAGATATTTTTTTTTTTTCATTTTTTTTATTTAGGCATCTGTCATTATCATCTGTCATTTTATGGATGAACCACTGCCTATTTTTACTCAGTTTGTTCCTTATGTTTTATTACTGGATGTGGATTTTGGAACAACATGTGTTCTTGTGCTCTTTGTTCTGTATGGGATATTTTGGGCAGTGGAAATGCTACGTTTTCTAATCTAAAAACAAAAAACTTGACTTTAGGTTGAATTCCACTTCTTAATGTTACTTCTGAAGGTTTAAACTGTTCCAAGTTAAATAAATACACCATTAAGAAGCCAATATTCCAACAATTTGTCATATGATATTAGGCACAACATTTTGGGTGAAGTTCTGCCTCAAGTGGAGGAGTTCATATATCTTGTTATGTCTTGTTCACAAGTGAGGGAAGAATGGAGTGTGACATTGATAGACAAATCGGTGCAGCTTTCACAGTTTTGTGGACTCTGTACTGGTCTGTTGTGGTGAAGAGGGAGCTGAGCTGTAAGGCAAAGCTCTCAGGTCAGCCTATGTTCCTATCCATACCTATGACCACAAATTTTGAGTAGTGACTGAAAGAACAAGATTGTGGATACAAGTGGTCAAAATGATTTTTCTCAGCAGGGTAGCTGGACTCTCGCTTAGAGATAGGGTAAGAGGTTCAGTTATTCGGGAGATACTCCAAGTAGAGCCGCTGCTCCTCCACATCGAGAGGAGCCAGTTGAGGTGGTTCAGGCATTGGGTAAGGATACCTCCTGGACGCCTCTCTTGTCTAGGGAGGTGCTTCAGGCATGTCCAACTGGGAGGTAACCCCGAGGAAGACCCAGGAAACGCTGGAGAGTCTATGTCTCTCTCCTAGCCTGGGAGTCCTCCCAGAAGATCTGGAAAAGGTGGCTGGGGAAAAAGAGGTTTAGGCTTCCCTGCTCAGGCTGCTGCCCCCAAGACCCAACTTTGGATAAACCGGAAGATAATGGATGGATGGGTGCATGGATGGCACAACATTTTTATTTTTTTGCTGGAGTTTTAATATTTTATCTAGCTTGCACCATTTGTTAATGATAATCAATTATGATACTGAACGTATTACATTAGAAAGCTATAAATTAAACATTTTAAACATTGTTGGAACAACATAATAGAAAATACAAGTGTAACCATAACGTACGCTATCCGCAGAATCTGTTGGTGTCCTTCTGTCAGCTCATGCTTTTAGCTTTTAGCTTTCAGTGGGTAAAACTCAATATGTTTGATGTGAAGCTTCAATAAGTTACACTGTTCCAGTTTTCTTCATTGGTTTGTCCATTTTCACTCAGACAGTGACATGACTTTTCTCTCCTCAGACTACTGGTTGTCTTTTATGGTTAGAATAACATAAATGCCCGAGGCACTACTCCATTCAGTAATGGCAGCCTGTGTTTTTAGCTCCTGAGTGAGTTCAGACACCTTTACAACACAGACATAAAGTGTACACTATGTAGCATTGGATGTGTCACTTTATTAATTTTCTGCTTTTTTTTGGAGTTTTTTTCTTATTTCTGAGACCACAGCTACATTTTTTTTTACTTTTTTTTTTTTTTTTTACAAAACTATAAAACAGTTTAATTGTATATAAACAAGAAATAGATATTTCTTAAAGGTTTAAAATTTTATGTATGTGCATTTTTTTTTGTTTTTTATTTATTCTGCCTTAAAAAATATTATAATTCAAATGCCATTTTCTCCCTCTTACAGATCAGTGCATTATGACAAGATCCTACCTTTTCCTCCACAAGTTCTGGTTCTTTAGCACCATCTACTACTTTGGGAACTGGGTCTTTATTGGTGTAAGTTAAAAGACGTTATATTTATTTAAGACATTTTTTTGTTTACACTTGAATCTGCAGTCACAAAAAAAAATAACAAATCTTTTCACAGATTCATTGCAATATAATTTCCTTATTGCTTGTTTTGAGTTAAAAAAATAAAAAAAGACAATGATATAAAGCATATTAGAAGCAAAGCAGAAATGCATGATGTCATTTATACCCAGATGAGGCATGTGGGAAAATAGTGTTTATTAACTTCTTTCTTTTTTTTTGCTGGAATTCATCCATCCACTGCCTGTGAATTATTTGCTAATATATGCTTTGTTTATTTATTTATTTTACTGTAGACTTTCCTCATTGGTTTGGCGGTGTCATGCTGCAGAGGGAAGAAGTCTGTGATCGAAGGAGAGGTAGAGGCTGATGACTCAGACATAAGTGATGATGAATATGTGCACTGAAAAAAAAAAAAAAAAACTCCTGTAGATATTGTAGCCATAACTTAAAGGAACTAGAAAGTCCACTTAAACAAATAAAATCCTGTGATTAGTCTTAATGAATCTATCGTTTTAAAGGAGTTATTGCAGCCGCATCTCCTAGATTCCAGCCTCGTTTTGAGTTCCTCCCCTTTAACGAGATGGCTCAGATCAATCATCGTGTCTTGCTCAATCAATACTATTCATGACTTGGGGAT
The DNA here is from genome assembly GCA_031762555.1 of Cynodonichthys magdalenae. NCBI lineage: Eukaryota > Metazoa > Chordata > Actinopteri > Cyprinodontiformes > Rivulidae > Cynodonichthys > Cynodonichthys magdalenae. The sequence goes on from JARVJO010000001.1 coordinate 25,305,514, forward strand.
TCTGGGAGTGTCCTCCAACTCGATGCTACCTTGAGAATTTAAAATTGACCAGGTTGAGACAAACTGGTTATTGGTTACACTGTCCACAGAGGCAGCAGGATTATACGCTGTTCTAAAACATCATATTTAGGTTTTATCTGAATGCAGCAGATTTGAGGTACTTTCTAGCCCCTTTATCTGGTGTAACGATAGCTACAGTTTGCTTCAGTATGTTTGAAGACATCAAACACTACTTTTAAAAAAAGCTGCTTGTTATGAAAATAATGATTCCTAAGTGTTGACAGTTTTAACACTTTAAATGTGTTTTTGCTTTTCTTTTAGATTATACATTCTTTGAGTGGATTGAGTTCATTTTTTTCTTCATCTCTAGTTATTTGCAGGTTATTATATAAATAAATATTGCAGCACCTGCAAACTCGCTTTAAGTATAAAATGTAAAAGACCAGCCACATCAGTTTTAGCGTTTTTTTGTTTTTACTTTTGGTTTGAAGCAGTTTTTAATTATTTGACTTCAACGATAGCTTTCTCTCAATGTTGGGAGAGAAAAAAAGGGAGAAGTAGAAATAATCAAAGATATGGATGTGAGTTTTCCTTTTAATTAAAAGGTACTTTTCATGTTTGCCAGTGCTGGAGTTGATCAGCTTCAGGTACGTGACATAGAGCTGTAAAGGCTTCTGCTAACCATAGAGAGCATTTTTTTGTCTTTATTTATGGCATTCATGAATACAAAATGATGATTTAATTTGGAATTTATTGTGTTTGTGCCTCATGACTGTGATCTACTATGATGGGCACTCACACCACTGTTTGTGTTGGCCTCTTTAGAAATAAGCTTAATTCTCATGAGCTTTAGCTTTTCTTTTCCAGTTATTTGTAGAAACAATTGCTGTCAAGTTGTGTTTATCTCATGCCTGTATTTAAAGGAACAATAAAAAAGTCAAACATCTGTATTTTTGCTTTACTTCATTCAGTTCAACTGTTTATTATAATGATAAAAATATTATTATTGTCCCCCGTCGCCGAGGCAGGGGACAATAATAATATTTTATATAACTTATTGAAGCTAAATCACACATACATGTCAGTCCATCTGTCTGTTCACCTTATGACATTATTTAAATAATGCAGGCCTGTGATGATTCCAACTGCTAACGGTTGGTCACTACTGAATGGCGACGGGGGGGCATCAGCGACGGTTGGCGTTGAGTTCTATCTTGTTAAACTTGTAGTAGTGTTATCTAGACGTTCTATGGAGGTAATTTTGTTTTTTTTATTATTCAATCAAACAAAAAAGCAGCTTCAATCAAAATCATCAAAAATTTTTTTGCAAAACAGAAACATTTGGTTGATGCTTTAAGTTTTTGGTTGACTCTAAGTTTTTGTTTGAACTCAAAAAAGGTTTGAATTGAACTCAAAAAAGGTTTGAACTCAGAAAACATGAACATCCAGGGCGGCATCTAAGGAGCAACTATGTAAGACGCGTCCCTATTGGTTAGTGCGTACAGGAGCGATTTCCTGTTGTCCCTCCCTCTTCATGTTTGAACTTCGACCCTCAACACAGCGCAGCATAGTTCTGGTCAAGAGGAAAAGACCGATTAGGGCAAGCAAGCTACACACAGAGACTGAATGGTAAGTAATTTCATATAGTCCCCATCATGTTACACTAAGGAAACTACTACTTACATGGAGATGATCTTAACTGTCTCCCAGATTGTCAGGTATTAAGCAAACACAAATGTGTGGGTGGGTCTTTTCCTCTCACTTATAGTGAAAATATTTTGAAGGATTTCATTTTTATGTTTTAAAGATGTAAGGGCGTGATTAAAGTGGTGACCAATAAATTCTAACCTGAAATGAATGAACTTTTGCAAAAAGACCCATTTGAACACATCAGTGGAAAAGTGACAGAAACTACTATTAATATTTCTAAGTAATTAAAGAACTAAACATTAATAAGTAATTATTATCAAATTAAACTGACTGTAAAACATTTCCACTCTTGGATTAGCTCCTACAGTACAGTGTTCTCTGCCTGCTTCGAAAGGATTTGCATGAAATTTTATGTTCACTAATAGTTGAGGTTTGCCTACCTTGTAATTTGAGTTAAGCTGTGATGTTAAATTCCACCCCTGCATCCATCAATAAATCAAATAAGCTTTGAGCCCAAAAACATGAGTCCCAGGAGTCCAACTGAGAGGATTGTGTGATCAACAAGTCAGATCAGAGGATTTTTGCTGTTCGGGGAGCTGCTTTACTTGTTATCCTTCATATTTAAAAGCCAGTCTTCTTATTTTTTATGTTCATTCTGCACTGAGAGTGCTGTTCCTTGTGCAACGAGAGTCCATTTTAACCCAAAAAAAGGAATGAATACATTAAAGAAGTAATGCTAGTTTTTGCAGGAGAATGTGATACAAGGTTGGATGTGCTCAAGAGTCATTATCTAAAAGAATATTGTTTACTCATTGCTTATTTTAAAATTGCACATTTAATTTGCCAATTTGTAACTGAACATATTTCTGCTATGTACAGATTTCTATCTGTGTCGACATGAAATATAAATATATGAATAATCTGCAAAGACATCACCTAATTGACCAAATTATTCTTTAAAAGAGCCAATAGTTTTTAGTTTTTAACCCAAAAGCTTAGATCCATGAGCCACTGTCAAAGTTGAATTGAGTCAAATAAAGTAAATGTTTTATTTTTTTATATAAGTCCTTAGTGTTGTTAGTTTGCATTAAAGCACAGCTCAATGTCTATTTTTTTATTATTATTTTTTTCGTACAAATGTAGATTTCACCATTCATATTTCTCGAAGCCTAAACTATGCACCCCCCTAAAAAATAAAATAAAACGTGTGCATGCCATGCTTTTGAGGGACAAAAAAGTGGTTTATATAAAAACTAAAACAAACTATTCTAAATTCATAATTTACAAGTTTTCAGTCAACAAGGCAGACACTGTCTCAGTCCCAGCGGAACAAAAAAGCACAGAAGGAATATCACAAGATGAGCACTTCAGAGGAGGTTCTGCACGACACTCGCTGCACTCGAGCCATCTGTCTGTGATGTGCCCACTGATGTGCACAGGCTGGTGATGGATCCAGCTGAGGAGTGTGACCTCAGACTCTGCTAGATAATCAACCAGGCTCTCTCCCAATGCCTCCTGGTCCAAAGGTATGTGTCTTTTACCTTCGGAAAAAATGTTCATAAGAAAGTTTTCCTGCTGTTTTAACTCTCTTTCCGCTTGCATGGACAATAGCTGCCCAGCTCCCAACTCTGTTCTGATTGTATATTAAATGTTAGCGGTGAGTAAATTTAAGTTTACTAAAAATTTCCTTGAGTTGCTGTCTCTTGTGACTAATTTATACAAACAGAATTACAGATGAAATTAAAGGGGAGCTGCAAGTAACAGTGTAAAGCTGCAGGAAAACAGTAAATTAAAAACAAGTCTTTCTTGAAGGAATACATACAGTATTGCCCGCCTCCTTAAATGTCAACATTTTAAACAGATGATGTGTGATGAATGAATGAATGAATAAAATGAATGAATACTTTATTGATCCCATAATGGGAAATTACAGATGTAATGCTGATGTGTTGCTGTGTGTGTTTTATAGGGGACATATCATGCAAATTTCATTTTTTTAGCCATTAAATACATTTTGTTGTGTACTTGAAGTCTCTAGGAGTGCAGAAAATTAGAAGTTAGTTTCTCTCAGTGCTGCGTAGATATTTATTCTGTTTGGGTCATATTTTCCAACCTGTTCAGTTTTCTGAACTATCACGTCCAATTATTTGAGATGGAACTGCCATGTAAGGTCTGGGCTTACCAACTACAATTTGGTGGTCTTCATTCTCCTCTGGCTCTGGGTCAGACTCTGGCTGGAGGGATAAGGTATTTTAATTAATTTGTAAATAAAATGTTTCTGCGCAGCTATATAGTCGTAAACCCCTCTATCAAGCTACAGTAGGCGGGGTGTGAAGCGCCCTGTTTGGATTTAAAAAGATTCGATTGGGGACCAAAATTGAAAGATTTCTTTACATTTTCAGTTGGTGTGGTTTGCATTCACACTGCACTTTGTCCAACGAACCAAACCCTGTGAACAACCTGTTTCCTCTCTCGCCTGTGGTGGTGCTGCACCAAGAACCACTCATAGACTTGAAAAAGAACCCTAGACTGAGCCCCGCCTATCCCGTCCACTGCTAGTGTCAGCATAGAGGAGCAGAAACGGTGACCAAACAGGGCATCGGCTCACATTCGCCATAGCAACTATTTAATAAACAGCAAGCAAAACTAGATCTGTTTCACAAATTATCTGTAATATTTTTTACAATAAATTAATAATAATGTTAATTTCATTCAACAATGTAAAACAGCAGATATATACAAGAAAAATATATAATTTATAAGTAATGATCTAAACCAGACCTGAAATCAGTCAGTAACTTAGACTTTTTAGCTAGTTGCAAATTTATGACTTCAATAAAGTAATAAAGTATATTTATTTTTTTCTCATTGTCATAAATAATAATAATAAATATTTGCAAGTCAATTAGAAAATGTTCTCTTTTTACCTAGAGGATGAAACTTGTCTCTATTAGCTAACCATCTCAACAGATCAGGTTCCTCTAATAGAAACTTAAAAATACTTACGTTTATAATATTATTTTACACTCTATAGGTCTAAATATTAATCAGAGGACAAATCAGCTTGTAATATTTAATAGTTTGTGTTAAATTGTAGCATGATTCATCAGAGTACTACACTCTGTATATATGCTACACAAGCTAATGCTAACCAGTTCAATGAATAACACTGATTACATCAACTTTATAAGCTTATTTTAATTTTAAACTGTTATAGTATTAGCTTCAGTTCTGGTCAGATCACATTGAGCTAAATAAGATCACGTGGTTTCTGAGCACTCCAGCTGTTCTATATAACTTTGGAACCACTGAAGGAAATGACTCAAAATGCCTCATGGAGCTCATCTTCTTTCTTCACAAAATGTAAACAAACATGGAGTGACATCAGATTTTAGTAGTTGTATGACTTCTTTTTTTGTTTTTGGCAAATGGGCCTAACAAACAGTCTTCAACAATGTGCTCAGCATGAGCTGAAGATGAGGCGGAACCGTGGAGAACTTTGTTTTCCACACAAGTTGGCTGAGATGGCTCTGTATCTGAGGCGGCGTTCACTGAGTAGGAGCGCATCCAACTTCACAGCAGTGATGTCCACCTCAGATGTCCAGTAAGGTATTTACAAGATATGAGTAACAATATTACTAATATTACCAGAATGACCTATAGTCCTTCCTGCTTTTGGAGCAGTCTCCGCTCCGCCTGGCGTTCACACATGCAATCGAACCGCAACAGAGTTCACTTCAAACGAACCAAGATCAGAATCAGTTGTAGATGGACATCCAATGATCACTTTATATTCATTAATCTGTTCTTTTACGTCTTCTCTCTCTATATATATATATTTTTTGCTTCTTACTCTTCAGGCTGTGTAGAGAAGTAAAGGACTCACATAGCTGTTCTGATTGTAGTTACCATAGCCTGTTGAGAACAGAGGAAGCTCCTATTGGCTCCAGAGAGGCACTGATGCTGTCTTCTTTATTAAAGTGTTGACAGATGTCAACACTCCTGTAATAATGAACAGCTGTCAACATGAGGTGGTGGAACAGCAGTGTGTGGGATTTTTAATCCAGTTCTTGATAGGTTATTTATATCTCTGAGCACAGAAAACAAAGGGGCAATAATGTTTTTGCCCGTGATTCTGTGTGCATTGATTGCTTTTTTTTTTAGTTAGCAAAATATCTCATGAATCACTAGACAGATTCTAACGAAACTCCCAAAAAGTAACCATGTAATGTTCATAGTCTTGACTGTAGAATTTGTGATGATAAAGCAGAATCCCAGATGTCTTTCTGTAAAATCATTGGGGGTAAAACTACTGTAAGCGATGCAAACTTTTAACTTCTTTACTCTCACCACACAGTAATGAGTCTACCTCTTCTCCAAAGTTCAGCTGCGAGCACGTAGATACTTTTATTCTTTTCTGTATGTGAGGGAGGTTTCAAATAAGGTAGAGTTGATTTTGTGGAGTTTTGTAAATACCAAGAGGAATCACAGACCACTATAGCCACTGTCACGGGCCTCTGTACTCATCATTTATCTTTTTGCTCCGCAGAAAAAAAAAACTAAAATAAAATTTACAGTGCATGCCAAGTAGCCGCTGAGTCTCTTCCAAAGTTTCCTTTTTACTGAGTTTTGAAAACTTTTACTTCCTTTTCAGAGCATGTTCTGAAGAATGCGTTGTCAGTTTATAATTTGTTGCTGAGCCACAGTGGAAAACTCACAGAAAGTTTGCAAATGAGGAGAGAAATGCTCATTACTGTGTTGAAATGGACCTATTTAACATATATTTGTGGTTTTTAACATAAAAATAGAAGTTGATTGGGTTTAATTTACCAGCTTTATCAAAATAATATATATCGATTTGTTTGTATGATGATAGGTTTCTATATTGCAAAGTCTATCTTTGTACAATTTTTATTTAATTCAATTCACAAGTCTGTGATTGACATGATGTTATAATCATAAGACACAATCGTTTAAATGATGTTAGATGGGGATATGATATTGATCCACATCTGGCATATGATGACAATATGAATCAGTGTTTTAGTTTTGCTTTGATGTAACTGAATCATTTATCCTTTAATCAATATATTGATGTGGATCAATGGATTTTTACACACCACACAGGATCAAGGTGATGCTGTAACATTTTAAAAATGAAGCCACAGATAAAAGACATTAGCCAACTCAAAAATGGCCATACATCTGTTAATTAAAAATATTGAATGTGGTGTGATTGTAGGTAACTGTCATTTACAAAACATACTCCAATCTCTAACACATCCTTCGGTCTGAAAATTCTGTCAGCTCTCAACATAAGATGACCTCAGTCTAAAACTTTGACATGAAAGGTTGCAGGCCTTTTTTTTTATTTGGAACTTTTTTAGGTTTTATTCTTTTGTTCATAAATAAATGAAATAAAATAACATTTTCTTTTTAGAATTGTTCAAGCTAGTATTGCTTATCAGTCACATATGCCCCCCCCCCCCACTTCAAATCCAAAACTTTTACAAAAAATATAAAGTACCAACTGTTTAGTTTAAATTTGTCAACATTGTGCACACATCCAGTCATTTCAAAGCAAAGCAGACTTAGAAATGTTCTGCAGGAAACTCACTGTGTTTTTGCACAAGGTATTTTTTCCTTGAATAGCTTTGTTTCTCTTTTGGCTAATTGCAAATATTTCAATTTTTAACAAAACCTCCTATATGTTTTTTTTTCATGTGTTCCATCTCTATTGTTCAGGTCTTCAAGTCCCCAGCTTCCTGACAGATGAGTAGGTTTTTTTTTTCGCTCAGCTCTCAGTCATGACTCCAGGAGAAAGTGAATCCAGGATCGATACAATTATGTTGATTCAGTGTTTGCAGCCACAAAGCAGGTTTGCCTATTTTGTCTTATAAGCCTGTGGGATCTGACGCTTTCAGCTCAATGAAGACGTGTCCACTGGCTTGTCCAACATGTCCAAGTCTCATTTCCAAACAAATAAATAAATACACACATAAACATGTAAACATGTCATATAAACAAGCAGTTTGTAGCAACAAATCTGTAACATTATACATTATGTTTAAAATAAACCAGTGACGTCAAATGTAATAAATGTTACATTTTAATTTTACGGATTGTTTAGATTCACACTGACCTTCCAATATAGAAAGCACATTTTTGTTTACATATATTTTTTTTGTTTGTTTGTTTTTAAACCACACTCTTTAAAACCAGTACCTATTATTTACGGAGACATTTTTTTATTTTATGAGTTTTTTTCCAAACTAGATATCTGAATATCATTAGTTCATATAAACACATAAATAATATCTGCGCGTTCTTTAAAAACATCCCAAACTCGAAATGAAATATATTCTGTGGAAATAAAGGGAAGGCAGTGATGCATTGTTTGTAAACAGTCTCCCAGAATCTTTTTTTTACTGATAAGCTTTGCAGAATTTTTCACAAAAGCCTTTATTGCTGACCCTCTGGAAAAAAAAATGTGTACATACATAATAAGAAACTTTTGCCTTTGTTGCAAATTATTACTAGTAATAAATAATCACTCAAACTTTGATGTAGTGAGTTGTTTGCAATTATGCACACAAAGGCATCATAAAATGTTGAAATTCAGATAATTTTTTTCCACAAAAGAAATCTCAGTGACAGAGTTGTGGTTGAGATCAGATACTGGATGTCAGCGATCTTTGTGTCCTTCAGATAGGACTGTATGAAAAAACAAAACAAAAACAAAAAACACGACTCTATTGTGGAAATCTCTAAGTAAGCTCAGAAATACCTCTGAAAATTATTATCCGTAAAGAAAATAATTTTCACACAAATAACAAAAAAACTTTTTTGTCAGTTGAAGACATAGCATTCTTTGACGGAATGCAAATTACCCAGAGATTAAGGTAATCTGTATCCGTTTTAGTCAAATCTTGAAAGAAGTATGTATATCTTATAAATGACTATCAACTACTACCACCCCCGCCCCACAGAGCACCCCTCCCTCGAGGCATTGTTGTAAAGAGGAAGTGTCAGAAATGGTAGGAGACAAACACCAATTTCAGCGTGTTTAGGGTGGCTGTGGTGGAGATGTTAGGGGAGTCGTCCTGTAAACAGAAGGTTTCTGGTTTGATCCCCCGTTCCAGCCATCTCAGTCGTTGTGTCCTTGGGCAAGACTTCACCTGCCTTGCCTACTGATGGTGGTCAGAGGGTCCGGTTGCGCTGGTGCATGGCAGCCCCGCCTCTGTCAGTGTGCCCCAGGGCAGCTGTGACTACAATGCAGCTTACCACCATCAGTGTGTGAATGGGTGAATGACTGAAGTGTAAAGAGTTTTGGGGTCCAGAGGGACTTGATAAAGCGCCATAAGTTCAGTCCATTTTACCATTTAGGCTGTGATACAAGTCAACTTTTTTATTTTATTTTTGATATATACAGCATTTTCATAACAGCTGAAGGTAACATAGTTACTTGACTGTGGTACAGAATTAAACTCTGTGCCTTGAAAATAAATAATCCCCACCCCCAGAAAAAAAAAAAATCACACAATATGTTAGAAACAACACAATTTTGTATATAACCACCTCATAAATGCACCTCGGCTCCCTGAGTGTGTTTATGAGCATTTATCCCTGAGACTAAAGCTCATCACTTCTATAAGAAGGTCTCCAACATGAAAGGTATAACAAGAAGCAGCAGGGAAGTGACAACATGTTTAAAGGCACCCCACAGGATGCTGGCTTCTCATTAAAAAGGGAGGGTGAAATCCTAGCAAAACCTGTAAGAGTATTGTATATATTTAACCTAAATATGTCTAAATTGTTAAGCACTGTAAATCCAGACATTAATGTCTTAATTAGCTCTACGTTTAATCGTTTTCTGTTGTGACATCAGTTGTGAGTCCTCATTCATGCCTGCTTAGGTTTATTTGTCTGGTTCCGACATTTTTTCCTATTTTTTGGTCCTCGTTCTTCCCAAACGGTAAAGTCTCATCTCTTTCCTCCTGGCTCTTCCTCTCGTCCTCCTCGGTGTACCTCTGCTTCTCGAAAGGGAAGAGGAGCTCATGGTGCTCTTCTTGTTGCCAGAGTGCCTGCCATGCTGCACAGAACACCAGACAGAACAAACACGACTTTGCCCTCCACTCTGGCAGCTTCCTCCCATTAGTGCTCCGTCTGGACCTCTCTCACTGAGGGAACTGATCTGATCAGAACCCACTGCAGGTTCAGGGACATATTAAAAGTTTTAATGTTTCTTAGTTAAATTTAGAAACTAAATATATTGGGTAGATTTTGAGGGTGAGGCTGGGAGCTGGAAGCTGCAAATGAAAGATGGAAAGTTTGTGAGGCTCACTGGTTCGGCTACTTTAGTCTTAAATCAATAGTTCAGATCTTTAAACAAGCATTTCTATATTTTGAACAGTCTCAATTTGGAGAAGTAGTGTTCTTGTTATCCTTCATGTCTATCATGTGAATCATATGCATTCAAACAGCGATGAGTAATGCACTCCACAACCAACACACACCATAAAATCGACACGAGCTCTGAAGCAGTACGAACATATTTCCTCTTTTATTTACATTCCTTTTCAAATGTTAACATTTTTCGCTATAATTTCTGGTCAGGTTGGCATTTATTTTTTTCTCATTAAAATAAATTGGCACAAGTAAAACATATGTAGACAAAAGTTTATTTACACCATACAACATTTTGTTTTTAAATATTTTATACAGAGCTGCAGATGAGAGAGCTTGCTGGGATCCTTCAAGCAGATTCTGCAGTATTAAAGTTGTGAAATATATTATTTATATAAAAGTGAGTATTATCTTTATTGCATTTAAAGCAATGAAGAATGTAGCTTGACAAACATTCATTTTAATATGACAGAAAAAATCCTCTTTGCCTCCCATGTTTTATATTATAAAGTAAAAAGTGTAGTAATGGCCAAACAGACTGTTATAAACTTTTAAAAACTGCATAAGTATATACATTGTGCTCCCGGGTCCAGTTTTTTGGAAATCAAAACTGGACTCGATGAAGCTGGGACGACATGGCCTGAAATGTCATTTGCTTTGTGAGGTTTCATCTAGAGAGTTTACAGTTTGTCTTTTTTTTCTTTTAAGCCAATTTCTCGACAGATAATTTGAAACACATGATGGTAAATATTGTACACCAGGCTGCCCCACACTAAGTACACTAGTGAGAATACAAAAAGTAACACTGATGTTTTTATCCCTTTATTTTCTCTTTTTTCATCTCTCTCTCTCTCTCTCTCTCTCTCTCACCAGTCCTTATATTGTATTGGCACAAAATGTCCCTGCCACACTCGTAAGATCCAGATATGTTTGCCAAGGCTGTTAGAAAAGTCTGTTGCTTTATTCAGTGCAAAATACATCCCTTTTCCTCCTCTCCAAGTTTGCATTTTTTTCCTCCTTCTGCTCCGTCTAGACTTCTGTTTGGAAGTCTCCCTCCTGTACATCCAAGGGTAAATTGACACACTTCTCCCACTCTGCAGGCGTCATCTCCAGTGAGTCCTTGGTGTCAGATTCTAGTACATTCATAGTGGCGTAGTTCTGGTACTCACAGGCTGGATTGTAGCTCTCCCATGGGTTCTGTTTTGGCATTGCCTTGTCCTGCAAAGATGGCCAACAGTATGCAACATTAGTAACATCAAATCCCTCTGTGGCTAAATTGCTACTTTTCACTCAAAATTGACTTTTTCGGTCAAGTCAATTTATTCATAAGGGCATTATTTATGAACTGCTACCATCGCTAATTGAAAATAATGGATTAATGCTGAGAGAAGCATCAAATAACAAAAGATAATGGCAGTGTATTAAATGGGAACATGCTTAAACTATTAACATGAGCAGATCTGCAGTTTCCCCTGGCTCAGAAACTAAAGCACTGAATATGTGCTGCATGTGTGAGCCATTCATTCATCTGAATGGGCTCTCATTGACTGTCCCAAAGACATAAGAACAAATCAGGGAAAGAAGCTGCTCCCCTCTGGGAATATAGAATGGATCCTAATGTTTGCTGCCAGCTCTGCAGTACATTTATTTAGGCAAAAAAAAGGCTACTGCATAATTATTGTTTTCGATAAGAAAGAGCTTTCACTGTAACTAAGCAACTGTTTGCAAACTGTACTGTACTGCAGGAGGGATTTAAATATGTCGGAAAAGAAACACGTGCAGCCCAAAAGGCTAATGCACAACTGACACGTTCTAATGTTCTGTCTTTGTCCGTTAGCTAAATTGCTATATGTTGCGTTTAAGTTTAAAAAAAAAAAGAAGGAAGATAAACCTGCTGCTCATCTAAAACGGACAGATTAGGCCTGACGTCCCCTTTGTCTACAGCTCCAGCCAGATGTGGAGATGGACAGGAAGACTTTTGGTTTGCAGCGAGCTATTGCTTAATTAGCCTGACTTCTAGATTGATTGAACATAAAGTTGCTGTGAGAGAGCAGCCACATTAGGGTAATATTTGTATAGATGCTGATAGAATAAATAATCTGCCATGCATTAATGAAAAAAAGGGAATGGGTTTGCTAAGTAGATAAATGTGCATGTAAATAAAAGTGTATTCATGGCCTTGCATTGGAATGGATGCACTCCACTGTAGCAAAACTGCCAAAGGTCTTTTCCTTTTTAAGATTTGGCCTCATGGAGAAAACGCTTCAGTGCTTAAAGAAGGCAGCCTCTCTGTTGCCGTCAGGCTTGTTACATATACGAAGGCACACGTTTGCTACATACCCACTCATTTGCACAATCACACAGAATGTGTTCTGCACCAAATATCTAAATAGAGTATTTGGATGTTGCTCTCTTTAATTAGCAGACAGCCACCCCCCTGGTTTCCTGTTACTCACCATGGTGCCCATATTTGGTATGTCTCGAAATCGATCCAGGGTTTGAAATTTCTGATTCAGTTCCTGGAACAGCTCCATGTGTCTTTTCCTGGTGTGCATGACTTTCTGCAATGGCAAGGGTTTTTTCTTTGGTATTGACAGCCAATAATGGAAATGCATCTTCCCTCTCCACCCCCTCCAACTCTGATCAATTTGTAAGTGTCATGGTAGTTTACTTATAGGCCAGGACTGAAACAAATTTACTTGCCTCTGCATATATACCAATGACTGCCAAAATAAAGGAAACACCAAGATAATTAATTGTCGGTTTAGAGGATACCAAACGGCCAAACATAATTCTTCTGTGATAAATTACTTCATTTGGAGTTTTGTTGGTGTAAGGGAAATCCTTGTGATCAAACCTTGGCACAAGTTATCCATTTTCAAGCAGTGGTGTGCATCTAAGCTTAAAGAAAATGTGACCAATGCCAAAATAGCTCCCAGCAGCTTCTCGTTTCCTGTATTTTGACTGAGTTTATACACATATATGCAGTAAAGCATGTTTTTAACAATGCAAAGGAAATGGTAAAAATGCGCCAAAGAGGGTTTGAACATGTTTTTGCAAGCCAATATAATCATTGCTGACCAGTGATGAAATCAGACGTGAAATGTGCAAATGAATTTAAAAGCATATAGTTTGAAAATCAACATATAGCTAATGGATGGAAGGAGATGGAGGAGGATAGAATGTTGATGAAGACTACTGCCCTGTTTGTCAGCTGACAGCCTTGCTTTTACTTTAACTACGCAGTATATCAATAAATCCAGATGAGTCAAGGCTGTGCAGCTTCAATAAGCTTAAGAGGCACAAGTACTAGTAAATCAAATGACTAACACAACAGCAAAAATGGGATTTTTCTGCGTTGACTTCAGAAAACACATAACCATTTACATACCTCAAAGTCCAAATCAGAATATCTCGACTTTCTTCTCTGTAAAAGTCACATACAAAAGAGTCAACTTATTAGGTTGTCAGTTTTACATATTAGCACGTTTTCTGCATTTTATCTTCATGTCATATGTACCTCTAGGGAGCTCATAGATATTGTAGATCCAGTGTCACTCCTAGAAAGACCCCCACTTTCTTCCATCTCAGCAAGGAAGTTCTTAACAGCAGTACGGGGTTCAAAGGGCAGGTTTTGCATTTGCTCTGGAGCACTAGGGTAATGCTGCTCCAGGTTCACATTCATGTGGTCCATGCCCATTGAGCCGATACTGTAGTCAGGGCTGATCTTGTAATGCTTTAGCCTCTCGTGTGGCAGTGTCTCCATCCCCGTGGTCAGCTTAGTCTCCTCCTTTATGAGGGTGGGCAACGTAGCCGACCCCGACACTGCACCTACAGAGGCACGGGGCATGACGATGTAGTCCGTCTCCATCATCTGACTCTGCCCCGGATGGCCATCCATGTCGTGGGCGCCCATGTCGTGGTCGCTCTGGCGCATGGCGTCGTCGGTGCACAGGTAGACGGTGCGGCGCATCTCGGCGCCGCTGTCTGACATGCACTGGTCTTTGAGCTCGCCCATTCCCATGGACATGTGCAGAGCTGAAGGCTGCTGGATTATCACTTTGGAGATGATGTTGCCAGGCAACGTGGAGTAGTTGAGGCCCTCGGGAACCTTCTCGTCCTCTTCGTCATTGAGGGAAATACGGGAGAGGGTTCCCGTTATGGTGGCGGCACGACAAGAGCCCATGTCTTTATGGAGAGCTGAAGGACAGGGTGATACGAGGATTAGTTCAAACTCCTAAATAACGAAACCAGCTTCATTGTTTGTTTTAGAGACTTTCACGCATGTGACCGAAACAACAAGAGAATTCAAATCAATATTGAGGAATACTCTAAGGAATTTATGCTGCTGAGGGAAAACTGCAATGATAAGATGAATAACTGTTATGAGTGTGAATTGCACAAATTACACAAAAATAGCAGATACTGGAGTCTCTGGAGAATCTTATTGTAAATAAGCAATTGTGGTTCCATTCTCTCCCAGAAATCCCCTCTGCCATACAGTGTGAGATGTCCTCTAATGCTAATGCAGTGATTGGTGATGACCTTGTAATGCACATAATCTAAAATACAAGTGTTATTTATTTAGAAATAACTTTTAAATGGAAGAGATCCTCCTTGTCCCAACTAAACATTTTAAACTTTCATTCATAAATCACTAAGAATTTAATGTATTTCCACTAAAGGCCTGAAAGAACATCGGAAAACCTTATATAAACAAACAAAACCCCAACAGAATGATATATACACTGCATTTCTGTTAGACTGCAGTGCTACTATCTGCCATTCATAAATTCAAGGCCAAAATACAGTAAATATCATAATAAAAATTAAACAAATAGCAAAAACCTGTTCGGAATATTTTGTTCACAGACTAAAGTAGGTGTTTTGGTAGCTGGAAAAAGTCTTGTCAATTATTTATTGTTATAAAACTATAAAAATTAAAAGATTTTTGTACTGCGAGGCAAACCCAAAAGAATCATGTTAATAGGAAACCATCTGTTCTGTACCTGATCGGCAGGCGATGTCCACATCTTTCTCAAAGTCTGTCTGTAAGGCAGAAAACAGTCATATAGTCAGTGTATATCCTTTCAACACATACAAAAAAGGGCGGAGCTTAACTATAATAAGCTGAAAATCCGTTTACGTTTTGCTTGGGATTTTATCTTTCTTTACTTGATAACAACAACATATCAATAAAAAAAGTCATGAAAAAGAAAGTGCTGCTGAGGCATTGGAGAAGCTTTTGTGCTTACTGGTAATAACTATATTGAACGGTGCAGCCTTGACACAGTTCTGTGGAAATTATTTTACTCAAAGGGAAGTATTAGAATCCAAATAAATCATGGTTATAGTTTGCTGGATGAAAATAGTAGTGTCCTAATTCAAAAGTTGGCTGAAAACACTCCTGCATTATCTCAGGACATGGGCGAAATGCACGGAAAACATCAGATTAATTAATCATAAAAAATTGGGTCTTGGAGCTTTTTAAAACCAATAGGAACTAATGAAATTCAGCATAGGTTTGAGTTGCTGTAATTGCAAGTAAAAATAGCATATGGACTATCAAAAACCTAGGGAGCACAATGCTACAAAGTGAAGAGGTCATGTAAAACTAGAAAAATAAAACAATATAATGGACAATGAATGCACAGACAGCACATAAGTTAAATCAAGGTTAGTGAGGAGCAGATGGGCTGTGCATGCAGATTATAAATAACAAGGGGACATTTGAGCCTGTTGAAATTACAGAGTCTCTAATGGTTGCAGATAACAGGGGTAACTGGGCCTACCATTATCTGAGCATGCCCATTAGGGAAGGTTCCTGTTGCATCACCACTGATTGGATCTTGGCAGTTTCTCAGCCGACATCTGAACGCATCTTGAACCTAAACAGGTAGAACATGTCAAATCGAATGTTTTTACGTGATATGTATAGATATAGCATCATTGGTTTAGAACTTATTAGAAAGTGAAATGGTACTAGCGCGATTGGCTTTATTTTTAAAAGGAATTTAAAGATCGATAACGGGAAGAATCAAGGTAAACTCGAACGTCCCCTTTACCTCTCGCCGTAGGATGCAGTGCACCATCACAATGACAAAACCCTGCAAGGAGTCGAAGACGGCGAAGAGGATCTGAAAGAGGATGGAGCGCTTGTCTGTCATGGCCAGCACTGCAGACATCCAGGTCAAAGCCAGCAGAGGTAGGACGACACATGAGCTCCACAAGGACGCCCTGGAAGAAGACAGGAAGGTTTGTGTGTGTGTGAGGAGGGAGGAGGGGGAGGGTAAACAAGATAAGGTCTGGAGAGCTGAGTGGAATCTCCATGGCGACCTGTTTCCTCCAGAGCGATAGTAGGCTGTTAACTGCATACCAATGTTTATGTAAGGCATTTAAAGACTACTTCTATGCCAGAGTTCTGATGCGCTGAGAATGCAACCAAAACCTAAATATAGAGCACTTCGCAGTGGACTGTAGCAGTGGACACGTTGTACATAAAAAAGACTCCCTGCAGCATCGTTTTATTGATTCACAGACACTGACAGGCACTTACATTGCATTGCTGGCTGTAGTTGCTGATAAAGCAGTTGTTGATACAACACCGCATTTGGCACACTTGAGAGTTAATCCGGTGTGCGGCTCACTCATCTGTCTGTGGGACAGAGAAACATTGAGACACCATCATGACAAACAACACAAACATCCACCAGACTTCAAATCCTCTCAATAATATTAACAGCAGCGGCAGAGGCCGACAGAGAGTGGTCGTCGTAATGATTTTCATCCTGGACTGATTCTGCCAAAGAAATACGAAGGCACGTCATTCCCGAGAGGGTCCCGACCTCTTTATGTTTACGCCTCGATTTCTTTCTCTGCCTTCATACGTGCAGCACATTTACATAATCAAAGCATGCATTATATTTTTGAATAATATTGAAAAAGTGTAGAAGTAAAAAAAAGCAGGTACTAACAAGGATGTGCTGTCATACCCTGCTCGATGCTTCAGCTTCTTGTCCAGTATTCCATCTCTGGACACAAGTTTATTAAACACTAAGATGCCAATCACCATGTTAACCTGTCAACAGAAACAACAACAACAGAACAAATAGATATATATTTAAGCTTCTAGCTTCATTGAACATATAGGTTGCCAATGACTCATTCTGCTACAGCATTTTCTTTCATCTGCAACGAGCCTTGACCTCCAGCTTATGTTGTTTGCTCTTCTCTGTGGCATTTCAGCCAATGCATGAGACATGACCTGCACACTCATCCCAGCACACCATCCTCAGGAAAAGATCTGCCTGTCAAGAGGCACTTGTCTTCTCAAAGACACTTTCTCCTTGTATTATCAGAAAATTAGTTTCCCTCTAACTAGGAAAATATATATATATATATTTCTAACACATTTGGATACAATAAAATTCTAATCTCTGTACCTGCGGTGGATAAACCAATAAGTATTTCCAAAAACAGATTTGGGAGAGACTATCAACAAGTTATGTTTCTGTGAGATGTGAGGATGTTTAAGTATCAATACAGTCATAATAACAGAACAGTGCTATTTCTTTTAAAGGAGACAAATCATCCTTCTAAATCTTTCTTTATCACATTTAAATCATTCAGTTGAGGTCTAAATAAAGTGGATTTGCAATGCTTGAAAATAGAGAAAAACACAGGTTGAAATACATGACCCAAACTGAATATAAAGATGTCTACGCAGCACCAGGAGAAACTAAATTCAACTTGTCTGCACTCGACTCTAATTACACAACAAAATGCCTTTAACGGCTAAAATAGTGGATTTTGCATATGTTCCCTTTAGCGTGCTTTCCTCTGAAGTTCAGAACCACAATATAGCAACAGGCTAGCATGTAGTCACTTTCATATCCTAAGCAGAAGATAGACTTGACAGTAAAAACAGAATTAAACATCCACATTCTTTAGCTATTTGGATAATAATGCTTTTTGTGTACTTTTCTCATTACGACTACATAAACACAAGCTGATTAAATTACCCTGCTATATTAGATGTTGGACAAATCGGAGCCATAAATACTTAATAACTTTACAGCTACATGGAGGACCATTATGACAAATGAAAGAGAATTACTTGAGCCCGATGGGACGCTCATTACTTTGTCTTTGAAAGCAGAGTGTGTTCCTCTTGTTAGTCATTATGATGCTGTGCAGTTGAACCACAATCAAATGTTATTATCGCCAAATGAGCTTTGTTTCTTTTTTACAATGTGCTGCAAATTGTTTTGGAATTTTCAAATCTTAATTAAAATGGTTCAGAAACTCAGAAATATTTGCACATTCATAACCCACCACATCAAACCGAGGATTCAGTCAAATTTGATCAAAATGACCTCAGTATATTTTCAGATTTCTTGTTTTTTGAGCTACATTTTAATGCCTGGATCAACCTGATATCATGAGCGGTTCTAAACCTTGTTAGACATTGTTTGTTCTGTTAATCACAATAAAACATTCATTTTTGGTCTGAATCCTGTTTTCAGGTTGTTCGAGTAAATCTAAAAGATTATTTGGATATTAAGATTTTCAAGCTGGAAAGAAACAAAAGGTTTGCTAGCTCTCAGGGAAAATCTAACACAAAATTAAAGTGGTTTTGCTCAAAATCCTTTTTTTGTTGCTACTTAAGAGAAAAAAGTGTTCTAAAAAATTATTTACGATTATATTTCAGAAAAGTTAATTAGAATGATACATTAAGATATTTGCAATAATTGCATTTTGTCAAAGTTTAATGAGCAAATACCTTAATCAAAACACTATATCTGCTATTTCTCCACCATTTTCTTACTTATTCCTTGGTTTGATTAGCCTGGCTCTTGCCTTCCAACACAGTTCCGGTCAATTCTAGTTTCTCTTCTCTGCTCCATCTGCGATTTCTCCCATAGACAAGAATTTCACCGGTAGAATTTCAACCCGGCCAATCAGCAAACAGAAGGAGGAGTTGCGATCGACAATAACAGTTTTCTGCACCATTTTAGTTTGCCTGTAGTTTAGCAATGGCAGCAGAGGAAGTGAATGAATCCAGTCCGTGTTGACAAGGCTTCTACGTTAAATAAAATTTGTCTCAAAAATCCAGCAGAACTCATTTACAGACATCTCGTTCGGCTCGGTACTTCTCTTTTCCCAGTAGGGGATGTTTTGTTTACAGTGCACGCAATTTCCGGTTAGCTTCTTAGCTTAGCTTCCTTCATGGTCAATCTGGCGCACTACATACCTGATTTACCCAATCGCTAATGTTTGACTGTGATGGCCAAAGGTTAGCAATTGGGTAAATCAGATTCAATCATTTTAAACGCCTCCAGCAAGAAATCGCTTCTCAATAGTCAAGGTTCCAGACCCTCATGTGAAGCAAAGCGAAGAACAAGGTGCTGGTTTTTACCAGGCTATGGATTGATGTGATAGGTCACTTTTTTTTTTTAACATCGTGTTTTCGAATTTCTTGCGCATTCTTTGCAAGGTGAAGTAAATGAAGTAGAAATCACGACGTACCAAAACAACAGCTGCTGCAGGTCCAACGAAGGCATACAGGAGCCCACCCTCCAAAGAGAGCCAACAGCTGCAAAAGAAACACACACACACACACAAAAAACAATTAACTCCCACCACAGCGTTAACATCCACGGTAATGGTGCTCACCAGCACATTATTGTTATTTCGCTCAATTGTCAGTGGAGATGTGCCATATGCTGTAGCTCTGTACCCAAACTTTCACAGGGCAATAAAATGCTAAAGAGATTTTGAGCAGTGTTTATGCATTTGATGTCCCGCCGGGATACAACTCACTTGAAATTGGGGTCTTGCTGTGCTATTTTCAGATTTGATTGGGTTCGTGGGACTTTGTTTATGGCTCTATTTAGGATAAGTAAGTCACTGCAGAAGCACTGCATCATTACTCTTAAGTGTTACCATGAACCCACCATTTATGTGAGTGCTGAGGAATAACTAGAAATGACAAAGCAAAAAAAAAAGAAAAGAAAAAAACAACTTACTATAAAGGTGTCCCATAGCCTTTTGTTTTGGTGAATCCCATTGAAACAGCAACGACTAAAGCTGGTAATCCTTTGAAAAGAAAGAACAAACAGTTATTTGAGCAGTTTGATTTCCAACTGATAGAATAAAAAAAAACCAAACACTTCAATGCAGGAAAAGCTAATCTACACTGATTTCATTAGCGAGTACTGTATAAGAATTTGAGAACATACAGGAGTTTATGATTTTAGTGGGTAATATACGTTTACAGCTGGATGAGAACACGCTGCATGCTTTGATAAAATGGCAGCAGTGCGTCAGATACAGGAAGCAACATAGTGAGATTTCATCACTGTATTGCGAGAAATTTCACCGCCCTTCACCTTTGTAATAAGAAGTATTTTATTTTTTTTGTCTGCGTGGCTCCTCATTATAGATCGGTGCAATTGATTCAGTCTTTACAATTGTGTGCACAGAATATAAAAGCGTTTCCTCTCCGAGCAGCACAGGCAGGTGCTATTGATGTAATCAGTTTCCTGGAGGCACGAGCCAAAGACCCTGTGGCCATCCTGTGCCTCTCTGCAGTGCCGAGGAGGTAAAGTGTGCTGAGTGTTCGCGAGCACACCATAAATCAGAACTCGGGCGCAGAGACACTGCTCTTGAAACAGGCTAAATTAAGAGACAAACTATACCATGAGCTGTGATCCGTTTACGATACCGTATACAGGTCATAATCTCCAGAGATTAGAAAATCCGGTTTTCTAGAAACACGTGATAAAAAAGTGAATCCTTAATCACCGTCATTTATTCATAATCGATATTTCCACAATGAGTTTATTTTGTTAAACCCCAAATCTTTGTGATAGTAAAACAGAGTGTCCATCTTTTGCAGCAAGCAGTGGCATTGCAATGACTAAGAGAGCCTTGTTTGTTGCTAGGTAACAAGAAGAATGAGAGTGGGCTCTTTCATAATCAAATTGATTTTTTTTTTTATAAAGAAGAGATTTCTAGTAGCTTGAAAAGAAGAGCTGTTTGGAGGGAGATCAGGACTGACGGTTATCAAACGGAGAGAAATCTTTACATTTTGAAACAGTTTGTCTGTTTGTCCCCAGATGTGCTCATATACCCATCAATTTGCCACAAATATTTTAGAGTTTAAATCTGTCATGATTCAGATAATGTGTTTCAATGTTGCTCTTACGATGAGACACATGAGTGTTAATTATGACCCCCGCATGCAAAGCGGGGGTCATGTTGTTTTCGTACTGTTTATTTTATTTCATTTTTTTAGTTCTTTTTTTTTTTTTTTGTTCTATTTGGTCATTTATCACAGAAATGGCTGCACCGATCAACAGGAAATTTGGCAGGACTGTAGATGTGTCCGACCTACACTGCTCCAGCCAACAATTTTACCATGGACCCCATATTTGAGGAGGGGGCTCCATCTCAAAACGGGGTGTCTAGACATACAAAACTGCTTAGAACTCAAAAACTATTCAACATAGGAGTTTCAGGGTTTTTTTTGTTTTTTGCTGTTGTTTAGCTCTGATGAAGGGCTATCCATCGGGATCATGAATTAGCCCCCACCCCATCTGAAAAAGGGGTGTCTGAACATAATACAATGCTAACAACTCAAAAACTATTCAACATAGCAGCTTCAGGTTTTTTCGTTGTATAGCTCTGATAAAGGGCTATCTATCGGGCCCACCAAGGAGGGACCCCCCGGAACCCCACCACATCTGAAAAGGGGGTGTCTGGACATACAAGAATGCTTTTAATTCAAAAACTATTCAACATAACATCTTCAGGTTTTCTTTGTTGTTGTTGTTTTTCAGCTCTGATGAAAGGCTATCTATCAGGCCCGCCAATGAGGCCCCCCCACCCCCCTTTCCCGGGACCCCCAACCAAAACAATAAACCCCTGTAAACCTGTTCTGGTAACTATTGAGTTCTGGTGCATTATTGCTTTGCGTACATGTGAGGGTCATACATGATAACATTATGCGGTATCTAGTTTTTCACATGACTAAATACCAGATTTTACCACATTTCAGAGAAAATACATTCATTCTTCTCTATACTTCATGCAGCTTCAGTGTGAATATTTGTCAAACTTTAGATGTGTACATTTTCCATACTTCTGAACGCCATGAGTGAGGGCTTTAGATAAAGTGTATTCTGCTGCAGTGTACTGCAAATGCCAAGCTCTCATCCTCTCCATCAGACATAAGGTCATTGCAACCTGCTCTAGGAGAGCTGCGCCGGTCTGTCCCAGCCCCCAACGCCGCTAAAGGCCGCTCTATTTATTCGGCTTGACTGAAGCACAAAAGCGTCACAACAAAGAGCCTGACAGAATGAAGATCCAGTCGCCCCACGAAGACACTGAGAACAGTAAAAGGAAGACGTATACTTTTCTAGACGGACACCCCGTCAAGTGATAGAGTCAGAAAATGGCAGCTGCAAGGCATGGTGGCGATAAGATACTTACCCCAGCCCAGACACAGAAAGCGCTTGCGGATGAGTCTGGTCCGGACCTTTCCTGTTACTGCCATATAGGACTGCCAGGCCTCTGTGAGGACCCAGCAGAAAGATGCGAGGAAGAAGAAGTGCAGGAAGGCTGTTGTCATGATGCACACGCCCTATTGACAGAAGAAAAAAGAAGCACAGAATAAGATATTTTCACTCAGCATTAAACTCAGCTTTACTCTAATCCATTTTATAGAGATTGAGTTTTAAAACAGTTAATGTACAAATTAAAGTGCTGCAGTCTTGCATTAAGGTAATGCAGTCTCCCTCAGATTCCAAAAGACTTCTATTAAAGTAGAAACTCCCTGCTGGTGCACATCAATTGTATTGATATTTCTTAATTTCCTGGAACTGTTCTTGCACCATCAACATTATTTATCCCTCTTGAACATCCACAGAAAGAGTGAATGAAACAAAGCCTCAGCTTGATCCGCAACACCAGAGGTGGTGATGGTCTTTCAGATCCGATCACAGCCAGACCAGCTGACACAGAAAGCCATGGCGTAGCATTCCTCTCCACTGACCCTCATTAGTATGCTGGGGATCCCACCTGGAGGCGTGTGAGCCAAGGTCAAGTGTTTTACACAAACAGAAGCGGGGGGTGGGGGAATACAACACCACCGAAAAAGAATGCACGGGTCCGAGGCGACAGATCATTTCCAGGCTTGACAACTTCTCAGCGTCGTTAGCCTGTCCCTCTCTGCTCCACTGAGAGGCGTCACCAAATGGGATTGTTTAAAAAAGGATTAGAAAGAAAGAAGTATTTTTAGGAATCTTGTCACTACACAATGCCTTTTGCGAATAAGAATAGATTACCCCCCCCTTCTTTATACACAGTTAGCAAAGCAAAGCCTTGGTAATCTGAGTAACACTGTACAGAGAGGGAAGGACTGAAGTGTAGCAACAGATTCCAGACTGTCCGCACAAAACTGTTTCCTCCCTTACACTTCGCATTTTCTTTGTGAAAGTCACACTAAATGAATTATTCTCCTGCAGATCACCGAGATCACACAGGTCAACAATCCTGCTTTAGAACAGATTACACATTTAAATGAAACTCAAATTCTAATCATTGCATAACTAAGCTAATTCTGCAAATAATTAGCTCAAATTTGGTGTGGGGATAGGTAGCAGGTGACTTCCATTCAGCCCAACATTTTTTCTATTTTTATTAAAGAAAAGCACTCAAAGCAGCTTTTGGAATCTAAGAGTATTATTAAAAAAACGGAGGTAGACTATCGGCTGACAGAATTTCAAGGCATGTGTTTAGTCTGCCATGAAGGATCTTAATATAAGTCGTCAGTGCAACATATTACACACTTTATACCAGAACCACACAGGAGTCTGAACTCAAGGAGTCTTATATGGTTACACTTCAGCTCTCTAAAGTAAGTGTTTATTTTTGTTTGCATCATACATTTTGCATCCCTATTATTTTTAAAAGACTACAATAGTTAAACATGCTTTTGAGCATGAGATGTTTTACATTGCTGCACTGTATGCTGGTTTAATTAACATTTACACAGTACATACACGAGCATTTTTTTAAATGGTAATTTTGTTACATTTGGGTAAGTGTCCAGAGCTATTTGGCCCTCTGGTAGTGTCCACAAAAAACTGTGGCCCCTTCCATCATTTAAGCCCATCCCTCGTTTATATGTTAGCAAAACATCTCATGAACCACTGGAAGATTTCTATTGAAGCTCTCAAAAGTTTTTCATTGAACATACGTCTACAAATTCTTTTGGAATCACCACAACTCAAAATGATGCTAGACTTTTAATAGTATTCAGATTTTATAAACAGGTAAAAACATTGAACAGAAACAAGGGAACAATTCCTATTTGATTGCTGTGACTCATCAGAGATGCGCCTGCTAAAGATTAAAAACCCACAGTGGTCCCACAACCCACACCTACAGTTCAACATGTGTACAGATGTTTTTACATACGGAAACCAAATGTTTTCCTGCCATTGTCTGCCTTTAAACAGGTTTATAAAACTGTATATTCAGGCACTGTTTTTGATTATTACTTGGTGAAAACAAGATTACTCATGATCTATTGCATTATATGTGACATCAAATCTATCTGCTGATTTTTAGGTAAGAGAAAAAAATACACATATAGTTCTGGTAGCCTGTAGATTTACGCCCCAAAAGCAAAATCTGATGTTGTCGCTGCTCATGTGCTGTCCAAGGTGCTGAAAATAGAGCCGGCCATGTTTCTTGGAAACAGGTCATATGCAACCGTTTTGTTTCACGCTTCAATTGGATGTCCATACCACCCAGCCTCATTAGGCGTCCCAAAAATAAAACTCTGCATGCAGAAGCAGAGAAACGTTCACCATGACGATGTCATGATAGAGCAGACTGAGCACTTATAGTCAGACAAAAAAAAAAGAGGTTAAAGCCTTGAATTCACATTGCCCTTTAGAAAGGCAAATCCTGGGAGATGCTGAGCGCTCAGTGTCCGTATCCATGGAAACAGAAGAACTAAGGAAAGGACCACATTAAAACTCTGCAGATCTGATAGACGTGGAGGTGAGGGTAGGTGGTGATGGGGTGCACTTGAGGCCAGGTCAGTAATAGCAATTTAAGATGAGGCCGGAAAATGTGAGGAATTTCTTCCAGTGCCCTGTGTAAACTTTAAAGGTTTAGCTCAGACCTTTAAGTCTTTACACTCGCTGAAATATTAAGAACTGGAAGCCAATTGACATGAACCGATAGCAGAAATATATTACTGGAGCTTAACATAAAAAAAGGGATTTCAGTTTTGTGGATAGTGAGGCAGAAACATGTGGAGTTAACACGGATTAAAATAAAGTTGACTCTATAATGGATTCTTTTTCTCTCGGAGCTCCAGGCATGTTTTAAATATTGCTCATTAATTGCTAGTTCCAACACAATATTAATAAAATAAGACAAATAATGTGCTGCCACAAAATCTTACAGACAGAAGCATCTAAATCCCACAAACTCTACCGCCTATCTGAAGTGACATAAAACATGATGGGTAAAATACTTAACTAAATCATACATTAAAATGTTTGTTTTAAATACTACTCTGACTAGGATGCTTGGTAGAATTTTGACTAAAGCACACTCTCTTTGAATTAGGCAACAAGTGCCTCTGTGTTTTAATGAATAACTGTTTAGTACCAACCACCAAAATAGTAGCAGAGGGGAGAAAAGATTGTTGAGAACGACAACAAAAAAACCCCATAAAAAATAAAAACAATGTTGACTGTAACCGTTAAAGTAAGGAAACTGACTTTCCCTTTTTTACGTAGCTCAACTTGCCACACAGTATAATGTGCAATTATTCTTCCAATACCGTAACCCAAGAAACCTTTTGCTGTTCTACCAATTAGCAAGAAATTATTTATATTATAGCTAATGTTCAATCTGGTAATAATGTAAACCCAGAGATAACCTGCAACCACAAACAAAACCTCTATTTCTGAGTTAAAGGTTCGACGGGGATAATTAATTAATAATTAATTTAATGTTTATGAGTTTGTATAGATTTTTTAATTGGTATTACATTTTTTTAATATTTTTTGTCTTTTGTTTTACTTTTCTGAACTTCATGTGTTTACATTTTAGACACCATTTTATTTTTACAAGTTTAAAGCAGACATATCATGCAAAATCCCCTGTTTTAGCAGTTAAATGCATTTTAATGTGTGATGGGAGTCTCTAAGAGTGCAGAAAAGTTGACTCTGGCTCCAACATGTCTTTGTAAATAAAAAGTTTCAGTGCCACTATAGTCGTAAACCCCTCTGTCAAACTGGACTGGTTTGGATGCTGGAGAGGGGCGGGATGTGAAGCACCTCGTTTGGATTTAAAGAGACAGCTTTAAAAAGAGTTGACATGCCTCAGAAAATGGGCGGGGCTTGTGGAGTTATAATAAGAAGCAATTCACACCAAAGCATTGCAGCTCTAATTTACATAGACTCCAACTGAATGATTTAAATACAAAAAAGAAAGATTTAAAAGCATGATATGTCTCTTTTAACTTTTAAAATTTTCACAATCTTGAAGATGTTTTACTTGCTTATATTTAAACAAAGCATTGTAGGTCACTTTACACCTCTTCTAGCCGGTCTTACTTTATTCTCACTGGACTTTGATTTTCGTAACCTCCAATTCACATATTTCTGCTCATTATAACATTATACAGGAGCATCCTAAATCTGCCTCTCACTGGATTACCAACAAAACCTGCCTTTTCCTGTTCGGTTCCCGTCAACAAATCCAAAAAAAAAAACGAAGCAGTAAAAAGGGGGCAAAGTAAAAGCACAGAGAGGCAAAAGGTGACTCACTAACTCTCTACTCTCCGAGGACACCTCTGAAAGCAGCCAAAAAGCATGATTTCTATTAGATGACGAGCAACTCTGAATCCACAAACACTGGAGCCAATTATGAGCACTTCTTACAGGAGATGGAAGAAAAACAAGCGAGGCAGTGTCAGGCAGCATGGCAATTAAAACCCACACAGGGACTGTGTTTTCTCCTCTCGCTGGCCTACAACTCAAACACTGGGCTCCGCTCTATATCCGATCAAACGCACGAAATACATCTCAACTATTACAGAAAAAATCATTAGGCAGATTGGTGCAAAACAGATTGTCCTACACCGATGTGAATACATATGTATTTCACTGTGTTGAAGGAAAGCTTCAGCACTTTTGAAAGAACTAATTAAATCTTTTGGCTTCTTTGAAACCATCAGAAAAGAAAAACACACTTGACTCTATGCACAATGCAGTCAAATAAAATGATTACGTGGCAATTGGGTTAGCCAACAGCTAGGCAACGATTGCAATTATTTGGGTTTGTGCCTTCTTGCATTTTTTTTTCTTTCAGCTCAGCCTCCTCCATCTGTACGATTATCATTAACAAGGTGCTCTTTTTATGTTTCTTGTGGCGATGAGCAGAAAGAAGGTAATTTTTAAATTGCAAATAGCCACCTGCCACAGCAAAAAAAAAAAAAAAAAAAAGAACCTCTTAACTAAAACATCAAAGTCACAAAGCACAAAAAAAAAAAAAGCAACACAAAATCTGAGTCAGGTGTTTTTCTCTAAAAGTTTATGATTACTGATAAATACATTTTAATGTGGTCGGTCCTTTTGAAATAAATTTATGAGTTTCACTTTTTGGTACTCTGTGAGTGACTCATTTTGGCTTTTTTGAGTCTGTCTGAACAGACGCTGAAATGGCATCTTCAGTATGTCAGTGAGTTTTCTGAAAAGCGTGTCATTGCAGATACAGATACCCCACGAGGAGCACACCAAGCTAGTGTTCCATATAAAGTCTTGATTTTATTATTTTTTTTATATAATCAACACAAGAAATGAATGGGGGCCTGATTAAATCTAACAAGGCTTTCAAATCAGTTCAGCTTTTTAAAAAAATGCCCTTAAGGCTTTGTACATTCATTCAGTCGACTACAAATGTGTGTCAAACATGTAAGGACCAAAGCAAACAGAAGAACTTGTGTAGATCCACCTCGGATATTTTTGAATAGCTGGCATGAAAACAAGTTTACTAGTTTGTTTATTTTGTTCCATAAGAATGGTTACACTCTAAACCTTAAAAAGAAAGTCTATAGAGTTAGGTTATTTAAAATCTAAAATTAGCTTTTAAAAGAAAATGTAAACTGTCCAATTTTTGAAAAGCTAGTTTGGATTAAAAAGGAGAAAGAATCAATTAAGAAAAACTAGAAGAACAAGTTGTGGATTTAAGTGTCTTGTGTAAGAGGTAAAGACAAACTGAACGGTTACACAATAAAATGTTTGTAACTGAACAATGTGTCTTTCTGTAGAGCTGCCAAATGACTGAGAAGGACATCTGTGTGAGCAGTTTGTCCATCCAAACTACCTTTTGCCAAACAATTGTTTACATTAGCCACTTTACTGCTCTGTTACAAAACCGGTGGCAGGAAGTGATGAACTTTAACTAGATAAAGTCCTGCACTCTAAAAATGAAATGTTGGATTTACTTAACCATACCTTACTCATGTTTTTTGGTTAAAAAAAACTGGTATATTGCTTTGAATTTACTCAACTCAGTTAAGTGGAACCAGTAGACATAACGTGGTTAAGTAAATCCAACATTTCATCTTTAGAGTGTGGTTTTCTAACAACGTAGCAGTTTTTCCTTTGAATCTTGGAGTGACTTAGGCTAATATCCATTACCATTTGAGTAAAAAGTATGCCCCATATACCCACAGGATGGTTTGAGGCCATTTCAGTGACACACAATAGTCATATAATAAAATCTAGGCCAGATAACTTACAGCTGCTGATTCTGAATGTCTTACATTGACCAGGCTCCATTTATTGTTGTTTGCTTTTTATATTAGACAAAATATTCTAACTTGGCTAACTTCTCTCTAGCAACAAAACCATTATTTCCCAGTGTGTCATTTTTTTAGTTTTTAAAACTTTATTTTTAATTGTGTCTTTCTGGAAGGCAATGAGAGTAAAAGTTTTGATCTTAGTCATATAAAATCAATTATCCATTGGTACTGAAGAAACAGACCAAAAAATCAAACAGTTTCTGCCAAAAATGGTAATGTTCACACGATTTTACTCCTATCTTTTCTCCTTTTATAAAAAAATGTAGCAAACGTAACAATGACCTTTAAAAAAAGAGTGAATTTGACATTTCTCAAAATGATAAGAATGGTACGAATGAGCCGTTATCTTTTCAAAAGTCATGTAGGGAAACGTGCGGAAAACTAACTAAACCTAAAAATCGCAAAAAAACGCTCACAATGGTGAGTATGTTAAGGAAAAAGAGTTTCCTTGTCCTTTATTCATGTTGAATTCAACAACCGTGGGTTTTTAACACTGTGTATGTTTAGAAGCAACACTTACCACATTGTGAGTCTGTGTTTGTCCAACGAGGATCAATATGTTGGAGCAAACTATAGACAAACAGAAGTTCAGCAGGATGATGGATCTTTCAGACCGAATATATCTGAAAGAAATAATAGCGATTGGATCAGTGCATCCTCTCTCTACAAAATGATAAATCGTGATTAGCCATGCTAGCATCGTAGCAACAACGATGTTCCACCATCACATGGTTGAAACACATGCCTTCAGAGTGTTACATTTACCTCCATAGCACTGCGTAGATCACTGCCAGTGTGATCAGGGAGAGGCAAGACAAACCACAGCCAACTATCAATGTCACAGATGGGACCCCTGAGTAGTCCATGGTCTGTGGAGAAGACAGAGCGAGACGGAGCAGTCAGTGGGAGGCTGGATGTGGTTCACTAAGGACAGTAAATCTTTATTACTGCCGGGAGAGAGAAGCAGTCAAAACAACCACCACAGATCTGAATAATCCACAGTGGGCTCCTTAATTAACTGTGAGGTTTGAGGTGCGTGGGCTTGGAGGATGTTTAGATGGATGCAAAAGAACTTTCCATCTATTGGCGCTAGAGGTAACTAAAACAATAAAGCTAACGAGTAGAAACAGGCAGAAATGAAAACACAATTAGATTATGTTTAATTTTAAAGAAAGCTTTTTTATGGCAAACTAATGCCTGCCATTCTTCTATTGAATGCTTCAGGCCTGCAGCAGAGGAATGCAATATTTCTTCTTGTGTTCCTGCTTTGCACTAGCAAAAGTGATCCATGTTGGAGCTGTAATTACTTCATCTTCACAGGAAATTACAGCCTTCTGCTTATTCTCATCTCAGCAGATTAAATGGTAAAATTTCAGCAGTACCAATTTTTTTTTTACCCTGTTTATACCAGACCAAAAGTGAATAAAAATGACACACAAAACAAGCACGAGCGCGCACACACCCTCCCTCGTGGACATCTCTACAGTAGACTGGAAATCTATGAGCAAATTGGCAAACCCCCACCCCTACACACACACACACAGACACACACACACAAGCTCCATTTACAGTTGAATTACTATTTAAGGGGATTAGCATGCCAAAGATTTAATTTCCATCCTCACCAGCTCCCCCTTCTCTCCCACACAGACACGCGCGCGCGGACACACACACACACACACACACACACACAGACAGGCAGGATTTCACCTTTACATTAGCCCATGAAAGCCACACTGAATAACAAATCGATATCCTACTTACTATTCCTCTTGGTTGCTGAGCCAAAATGGCGAAGGTAGATACGCGATCACACAAGCATTTCGTATGGGAGGCATCTGTAAGCACCGTTTTGCATCCTTTCGTGGACCAGGCGCCCCAAGAATCGTTCCTGCGAGGAAGAGGAAGGAGAGGAGGAAGAGGAGGAGGCAATTAGAGCGTTTTAATTCCAGCGGTGACACGACCACTTCACAGGACTCGCTAACATAGCGGCGGCTGCTCATTTAACTACTTGGAAGAAGAATAAGAATAAGAATAACATTAATAGGGCTGTAGATCAGATGGAAATAAAGGAAGCGAGCGGACGGATCGGCGCGGCTCCGAGCAGCATTTCAGCCGGAGCGGATGGAGAGGCAGAGCCGCGGAGGAGGAGGAGGAGGAGGAAGAGGAGGAGGAGGAAGCGCGGAGCTGTCCGAGCAGACCGGTGCTGATTGATTCTCTGTACGCAGATCACCGGGATCAAAACACCGTCAATCACTCAAAACAGTCGCAATGAAACACGTTTAGAATTACCTGCCTGTGGGGGATTTTTTTAATCCAACTCGAGCTTTTTTTTCTTCGCGGGAAAAAAAAAAAGGTCCCCGTTTTTATTTTCCGCTGCGCTTGTTTCTCCCTTGTCTCTTTTTTTCTCCTCTTTCTCACCAACTATTTGGATTAGCAGCTTGTGAACGCTTCCTTGGAGGGTTTTCACCCTGGAAACGGTGGACAGCATCAGATTGATACTCTCCTCTCTGCTGGTGTGCCAGAACCAAGGGGGTGGGATAAAATAAACAAACTATCATTTGGTTTGCTTTCCGGTTGAAATTAAAGATGTTTATATATTTTTTTAAATATACCTGAAAATCATCCTACTTGTAAGGCGTTCTTCCTGTAAACGAAGCCTCCCCCGTTCTAGAAACCCCCCTTTGCAGAGCTCAGACCCCCCCGCGGAGACGGAGCGAATGGTTGCAGCCAGTCTCCCACTTCACGCCATAAGTAAGTGAAATGAAAGAAGCGCCTTTCTTGTATTTGTCATTCGTTCCCAGGCTCCTTTTATGCACCTCAAATAAAAAAGAAAGAAAAAAAACAAAAAAACATTTTGACCAGTTCAAACACCCTGTCTGGGAACTTTATTGACACAGAAAGCTAAAAGCTGTGTTTTCTGCCCAGACACCTGTTGTCCTGTGGATTTCTTTTCTCTCCCCAGCATCCTCTTCGTGACAAAAGGCAAAACAAGATGCATGCTGCTGATTTACAGCAACAAGGAGCCATATGTGCATGTTGATTTGTGCGAGCAGGGCTGTGAGAGGCAATCCTGCTTTGTCATTTCATCGATATGGCAGCAATATTTATAAATCCTGGAGGGATCTTGGAGCCAGTTGCACGATTTCAAGCTGGGGCCAACCAGTGCTGGTTTCACATCACAGTGAGACCATAAAACCTGATACATGTTTTAATCCAGTCTGGATGCAAATACCCTCAGTTTTTTTATTCTTGTAATATAACAGCTTTGACAAAAGTGGGATTTTGTCTAAAATGTAAACAAAAACAGAATTCAGTCATTTGTAAAGCTCATAAATCCATTTATTTTATTCATAATTGAACATACAGTAGTTAACAGGGACAATTTGACACCTTAAGATTTCAGGTGGTGCCCCTGGAGCAACTTTCTAATTCTCACTGTCAATTTCCATACATTCACATATCAAAATAAATACTTTTGTCTTTGATATTATTATTTTGTCTTTAAAAAGCAGGATATGAAATTTACCATACCTGCCAACATCTGCTGACAGCAAAGATGAACATCTGTTCACGTTAACGAGCAACTGTGGACTGAAGCAGTTCTAGGGGGGTCCAAGGCTTTTTCAAGTCATTTAAAGACCATTTTACTGAATTAGTAAACATCAAATCAGCCTTTTAGATAGAACACTGCAAACCAGACTTTAATCGGAACTTTATCTGAGATTTGAAGTAAAACTTTTATTATTTTTATTTTGTTTTCTACTTACACGCTGAACACTAGTTAGCCTTAGCTGCATAATATGATACTTTTATCAGGAAATATCCTCTGCACCATATAACCTCGTAACCTAGTAACAAAGCAAGCTGAGAAACCCACAGAACAAACGTTCATGAACTCAAAAAACAACAATTATTCTGCAGATTAAATTAAGTGATACTTTTATAAAAATATATATATTTGTCCCCCATGTGTGGCAGCCCTCTAGATGGACAACACCCTTAGCTTTTGCCTATACTGCCTATGCCACAGGCCTGGGCCGGATAATTACAATAAATGCTGAAACTAAGAAACTGTTTGTCTCCAAAACTGATTCAGTGTGGATGTGTACCCTTTTGAAGGGTTAAATCAAACTCTGTCTGGTACTTATGATATTTTGCTAAAGCTACAACAAGCAAACACACACTGACATGTACAGAAACACTATCACCACTTGGCCTTCAGCAGCAGGTGATACAATAGTGTCATACAAATATGCGACGTATAAACAGAACATCCTTCAAGTCCAAAACAATTAAAAACACCAGCGAGTGAACTACAGATATTCTGAATTCTGTTAAAAATAACAAAATAAAAGCTTTAATTTATGTGATATGTTAAATCATTATGTTGCAGCTGGTCTAAAAGGGCTTTGAAGGTGTACTTAAAGAACCAAAGAAACAATTTTGATTCAAATGTAAGTATTCCCTCAGTTTTGACGTCTGCAGTTAAGAATAGTGTTGTTGAATAACGGCGTATTGTGAATTGTAGAGTTTCGCAGTAGATCATATTTCTCAAAGTTTAAACCACTGAGAATTTTCATCTGTGAACAGTGATGCAGAATAGGATCAAATATATGAATATATATATAGAAAGCATATTGCTTCAACTTGCGTTTCATTGTTTAATAAAGTTCCTGAAACCCTTCATATTCAGATTCAAACCCAGTCTTCCAAAACTGACTGACTTATTTGATGTTTTCTTGTCTTGATAACTTTTAGATGAATCCACATATTCCCTGGTGATGAGTGATTTCTCTGCACAGTCTTTTCCTAACTTTTTTACTCTCTGGATAGCCCCCCCCCCGTCCCCCCCGTG
>JARVJO010000001.1:25339335-25352811 GCA_031762555.1 Cynodonichthys magdalenae
CGGGGCCATGCTGGGGAGAAGAAACAGTCGCTGACTAGGGATTTTTTTGCTCTACTTTTGATGTGTTCTGTGACCTTATGAGGGCTTAGCAGCCCCCAGAATACAAAGAAACCCCCAAGGGAAAGTGTCAGTGTTGATGTTAACCACAAGGAAACTGATGACACAGCATTAACCATATACCCTTTACTTCCTGTGTATGCACTGATGCGTTTACATCACATTTTACCCCCATGTCACTTCGATGCACTTACTGTGACTTGACAGTGACTGTGAAGCAAAACAAAGTACATTAATACAGACAAACTGACCAAACTGCAGCCTTCTGCATTGTTCTTGTAATCAGACAGCACAAGCATCTCTTTAGTGTTGCAAAAAAAAAAACATCTTTAAATTCCTCGCATGCCCATATCAGATTATCCAGACACTGAGATGGGGGCTTGAAGAGTGCCTCTGGCCATGCACTTCAGGCAATTTTATGAAATCTTGAAAGACGACAGGCCGAGGTAGGTGGGGAGGCAAAGCTGGGAAATTATTCCATCCATCTTGGATCTCTTGATGATGGGCAATTTATATCAGCCTGTGGGCCACACTGAGTGTATTAACTGAATGAGCAGAAAGAAAAATGAGTGCGTATTTCTGCATAGCTGGGAAACTTCTATTAATTAAATGTGAGCCGAAACTCACAAAATGTTACAATCAAGTTAAAAAGAAAAAAATATATATAGACAATGTGTGTTTTAAATGAAATTATATTAGACTGAAAGGGATTTCAGGTCATTTATTGTCAAACGGGTGGTGCGCCATTTTAAATAGGAATGTTGCTAACCTGAAAAATGGCTAACGTGTTCATCCTGTTCTGCCACGCGTGAGCTTCAGCTTCAACAAACATGAATCAAAATAAAGAAATTCAAAACACCAATTAATCAAAGCTGAAACATCACCTCACTGTGCTTGGGATGCAATTTACCAACCATCTACGTGTTTACGCATGTTTTACCCCCTCCCCCCAACACACACACACACATACCCACAAACACAGCAAAAACATCACATTTGAATAATGCGTAGTTTGTGTTCCCAGGTGTCCATCATGAGTCACAGCTGCTGTGAATATTGTAAACATCCCCCACATAGTTACTTCTTCAAGTTGGAGACTTCCTGTTCTCTTACAAAGTGCACCACCAGACACCCTCAGCAACTTTAGCTTGGGTCTACTTGAAAAATAAAGCTGACTTCACACTGCCTTCACCAATCAATGGTTTCCAATCAGTTTGCCCCTGATATAACCCACCTCTGCTCTAACAGAAAGCATGAGGACTGAGACATTCTGACTGCAACAAGTTTTTAACAAGTCACTGAAGCCCTTTAACCACAAAGGTCTTTTGTTCATAGCCTCAAACACAACCCACAAGAACCTTTTCTAAACTAGTGCCCCTCGAAGGCAGCATGAGGTATTACACATCCAAAATGCAAACCAATATTTAGGATTTTTACTCCATCAAATAAAAGTAATAAAAGCCTGTACACATCCAAGAAAAAAAAGTTTCTTAAACAGATATTTTAAGGAGTTTAGACCAGAGTCAGACATTAACCATGGTTTGGGATAACATATAACTTTTATGTTATTAAAAAGCTTGCACTAAGCAACATTTTCTGTTAAGGTTGCAAATAGAAGCAATTTATTCACTTCCTCTTGATACATTTTGTTTCATCACTTACCAAGATGCAATGAGTCTCTAAATGTTATATTTCATCCACTTTGAATTTTTTTTATTTTTTAAACATCAGAAATACTAAAGCTGCCTACAAATGTGAGCATATACATGTAGCTCTCACAGACTTTGCGGTTCTCCTGCTTTGCAGTAGCTGGTTGTGTTTCGCTGTGGCCTGATTGGCTTCAGTCCAAGATTTGCAGATGTTTGTGAAACCTGAAGCTGTGGCAGCTGCGTTCACACCTTCAAGTATAAATGATTAACAGGATTTGATTTGTCAGGAGAGTTAGTTATCGTGGTGAAATTTCAACTAATCAGCACCATGTAGGAGAAGCATCAACTGAGTGTTAATGTGGATAGATTTTGTATTAAAGATGAAAATTAGTATCAGTGTCTGATTATGTTTTTTCTCTGTTTATTTTTTAAGTTTAGATTTTCTGAGTTTTTTTTGTCATCTCATTTTGTTTTGTGCTCCTTGGTTTATATGTGTCTTACTTTCTGCTCTCCGTTTGCTTGGGTTCAGTTAATTACCACCACCTGGCTTTTGTTAGACATGAAGTGCCTCGGTGTAAAAATACCTCAACATTTCCTTTGTTTGCTGCCAGATTGTCATGTCCACCTGTCTGGTTCCAATCTCTACCTTTCTGCTGTCATGTTTAGCCTTTTTGATTTTGTTTAGCTTCAAGGTTTAGAGTCCTTCTGTTTCACCTTGTTTTTTATTTTTTATTTTATTTTTATACATTTTCACATTTTTCTTGTGGTAGATTGCATTTTGGTTCTGTTCTTATGGCACTAAAACAGATGTACAATCTGAAGCACAAAGTCACAAGCACTTGGATTTCTTGGCTCTAGTGCTATTAAATTATAAAAATCAAAGTTTCAAATTTATTAATCTAAAATGGAGCAGGAACTTGTTAATCTGCTAATTGTGTCTAAAATCAAAAACACACAACTTGAATCTAAAAGGTACATGGAATTACAATATAATTAGGATTGCATCCTTTCAAACACAATGTTAAAAGTACAACAGAATACAGAAAACCTTTTAAAACCATATTGAGATGTTCCAAATAAAAAAATCTATTTGTCCAGTTTTATTTTATAATTTTTTTTTTTTATTTATTTATCAGGTAAACTATGTTCTATTTGAAATGTGTAAATGAATTGAACATCAAATACTTATCTTGTCATTTTTTTCAAATTCAGTCATGAAAAAAATAGAAGCTGTATTTATTGCAGTAATCATGACATAATTAAATTACAGTCTATGTAGTTTTCACATATTTTCACAAGATGTATATTTTGACAAAGACAGTTTTACCACAGTTTTGTTGATTTGTTTTCTCTGAGCAATGAGTTAAATAAATATTAATAAGTAAACACTGGTTTATGCAAATATTATTGCTGTTTTTGTCGAACCATGCCAATTACTGCTCCGAACATCAAAATACATTTTTTTTAATTGTCACTGCACCTGATAAAAGTAGCTTTTCTCAGTTCTGAAACGTGAACTTCACTCTGCTAATTGTTCCAGTGAGTTCCTTATTGTTTGCACAAAAGACAGATGGCACATTTGTCCCATGATTGAGCCCTAATAGTAGCTGCTATCAGGTGATGGGAAGAGCCAAATGTTTGAAATGAAGATAACTGCAGTCTCATGGAGTCGTTCAGTTGTGTTTTGATTAAAAGAACTCGATCAGAAAGAAATATTGATACAAACATACGGTTTGTGAAAGTCAGAATGGAGAAAAGTTGTCCTAGTTGTAGCTTTATGGTTCAAAATTAGACCAGCTGCCCTCAAAAACTGAGCCGTAGGACTGAGCGTGTAGTTTAAAATAATATCACTTTAATGGACTATTGATTAGGCTGCTCC
Organism: Cynodonichthys magdalenae; assembly: GCA_031762555.1. NCBI lineage: Eukaryota > Metazoa > Chordata > Actinopteri > Cyprinodontiformes > Rivulidae > Cynodonichthys > Cynodonichthys magdalenae. Next base: position 25,342,921 of record JARVJO010000001.1, read on the forward strand.
AACCCAACTTCTGCACAAACTGAGTGATTCTGAAATCTATAAATATTTAATTGCTCATCTGATTTCAAAGAAAAATAATCAGTTTCTTTTCCAGGACAATTTTCTATGTAAGAATCCTGCCAGGTGCCATTGGTTAAATAAAAAAAAAACAGAAGTTATAAAAATCTGTTTCCTAATTTTAGGAAACCGCGCACATGGATTTGCAATCTGTCGTCTCAGTTTATTTAATCCATGCGCACAGTTTACTCAAATGAGGGGACAAATTGCAAAACTGTTTTCACAGATTTGCTAACGATCATTTTGTTTGAGAGCAAATATGGGGTCGAAATTTGAAATCGATAAAGTTGAAACATTAGACTTACACTTCCAGGGTAATTAAACAAACTTCATTTACCAACTAGAAAAGAAAGGCAGACAACATGACAGAGTCTAATATGAGTCCAAACAAGTTGTTCTCTGAGCCTAAAACGCTTTTAGGAACTGTCAGCTGTTATGACACCAGGCCCTGATCTATGGGTCTGTGTGTGTGTGTGTGCGTGTGTGTGTTTCAAGTGATTGGAAGCTGATTGGAGAAGTGAGACAGCTGGCCTGAGGCTCCAGGGGAGTTTATTTAAGAGCAGCCTTCACCAAGAGGGAGGATCCCTCCATTCTTTCTCTTTTTGGTTTGGTTTAGTCTGATAAAGCATTTTAAGTTACACTGCCTGGACAAAAAAAAGAAAAAGAAGTGGCCTTTCCCTGTGCTTCCGTTTTTACTTGTTATGGTTTTAGAGCTAGGCCATAACACAGCAAACTAATTTTATAACATTAGGATGTCTGTCACAGTAACTCTGTTACAGAAAAAAAAAAATCATTAAACTTTAAAGCCAAACTTTAATTTGAATACAAAAAGAGGCATGCATACAACCTTGAAAATGTAAATGGGTTTTGGGCTTTTTTATGTCAAAACAGATTCAGTGTAACTTTTATCTTTGTTTGAAGCACATAAATAAAATTAACGTAGGTTGAGAAGTCAGTCTGAGAACTTTCACTAATATTTCCCAGACAACTAATATTTTCTTCCACATTACATTAAAAGCATTGTGATACTTCAGTATTATATGCCACTTCAACAATTTGCTTTTTAGCTGTTTATTTCAGCTGACTTCAAGTCTTTGTTCTGGCCTCTCTTTGAAAACGATTTTGAATTCAGCCAACGTGTATCTGCTCTGGCCTTCTACAGGCTGCTTTGATGCACTTCAGTGTTTGAGTGTTTGGTTTGGTCTGATGTTTTCTCACTTATAGTCATCCCCACAGACCCACTTGTTCTTTAGTAGATACTATGCCAGTGTTGCACCTGCAAAAGCAATACATTTTACCATTTCTTTTATGGTCAGTGGCTGTGGATGGGCTGTTTTAGTGATGTCAATCCAGTGAGAATATGTTTGTCACATTGAACGTATTTTCTTTACCATGTTAAAGCAAAAAAATGCAAAAATACAAGATATTCCTTGATGGGTCTGTCGGGTGATGAATATGTTTTGGTGTGATATTGGTTTATTTTATACCCTAAGGCCTATGGCCTGAGGTAAAACAGTGAAGAATTTCCTCCATCCACATTATTACCATTCACATCGCTAACATCAAAGAGTGCTACTTGACGACTAGTCACAGCCATGAGCCCATCTGGTCTGCCTTCTGGTTGCCATCAACCCTGTAACCTGTAGCCTCAGTTGTTTATAGCAACAATTAAACCTGCCATTTTCCTCTGTCCCACTGCTGACCACCTGAACTCTCGAGATTTTCATTGCCCACCACATTTATTTTCTCCAGAAACCCAACTTAAAGACTTCCTTCCTCTCTAATTTTCAAGCCAATAAAATAAAAGATCCAAACAAAGGACTGTGACAAGAGGAGTAAAATCTAACAAAGTTGCATCAAATCACCACAATGGCAAAAAACATGAGCAGTAAACAAAATCCTCAAAATAAGAAATATCAGTTCTAATGCAATAATAAATAACTTAAAATGACTTAAAACATTCATACTCATGCAGTAAAGTTCTGTTTATCTTGTTCCCATTTAATGTCCACTCCGCTTGTAAAATACAGACTTTTTAATAAAAGCATTTATTGCATGTAATATATTATTCATTGTAAATATATATGGCAGGGGTAAAGTATAGAAAGTGATTTTCTCTGTGATTATGATGTTTCAGGGGCGTGCGCATGAGTCACGCCTGACTCATATTCAAAGCCTTGACGGAATCAGAAGAGCATTAGCTGTACTGAAACACTGCCGCTGTGGCACTTCAACTCACACGACCCAAAGGCAAAGAAAGATAAAAAAAAAAAAAAAAAAAGAAAAGAAATATCCACAGACTTACAAAAGCTTTAAACCATATCGTGTTAAAAATCCCAGCAAAACATAAACATCATTTAATCTACATCTGTTTCTTTTGACTCTGGAGGAGTGTGACTCCAGCATATCTATTACTTTGTTCAGTTGTGTGGATAAAAGCATGACTAACAATACGTTCTCAGTAAACAGTGAAAATGCCCACTTACATTATGCTGCTGTCCCACAGTGCACAGTATGGATTCATTGTTCCCTGAAATGCAAAAGAAGCAGAAGTTTGATGAATGGTGATGATAAATGTTCAATTATATCATCTCATCATCTTCATCATCAATTACATGAGATAAATGACCATATATGTCTGACAAATACAGTATATTACAGACTAAATAAACTCTTATAAAAAGTGATGACACTTTTTTATCCCTCATTTGTGGCCCCCCTTAGATGGACGACGCCCTCAACATTTGCCGAATAAGAGTCGGCCCTGGTTTCTAGGTATGCAATTCTAAAATACAGGTACCCACTAAATGTAAACAAAACAATTTGTATTTGGCACAAAACACAAGGAAGCTTGAGACATGTGGTTCACTGGAGAAGATGTTTCAGAGAAAATACCGTGTAATAATAATAACATGTTCAGATTCATTTTCTAAGATGTGTAAAATGATCTGAATATATTCATTTAATTATTTGAACACCTCTCCTGACACTGGATGCTAGCAATTAATTATCAAGTCAATTAAACACAAAACGAATGCGATAGACACGGCAGTCTTTGTTAAGCATTCAGTCAAAATCTATTTTTTATTATTTAATCTACAAAACACCAGGTAAAGAAAAATGAAAACATCAATTATAGTAGAGCTTAACAATGTATTGTAGAATTGTGCAGATGTAGTAGATGTAGTAACAACTTTTTTTGAGGATCTGTAATTTTACCAAATATTATTTAAACAGTAAATTTTACTTTGTTACATTCAAAACATAAAAATGACACTTTTACTTCTGTACTTTAACATTTAACATGTCATTACACACTACAAATTTAAATATGATCAGAAATCATCATGAAAAGAGTTGTTTATACTCCAAAAAAGTGACAAGTTGAATTTACTTAACCAAGATATTTTTACTTTTACTTCATTTATGCTTCTGGAGCTGTGTTACTGTGTGTAAAAATGTCAGTTATGTGGTTCTTACGTTTTCGAGGTGAGCCAGTTCAATCTCAAGTTGGGACTCGGTTGCCTTTGGCTCGGGTCTCACAGTCACAGCAATTACCTTGGAGTTCACAGCCGTGTGGTTCCTGGGATAAACACAGAAAACAAAAACATAATCAAATATCTGAGGTTCTGCATGCAAAAGATGGTTTATAAAATTCAAATCAAATAGTTTGGAACATTGCATGTCAAATTGTTGATTGTTTTACTACTATGCGCTTTTTAAAATCTGCCAATATATGTTTTTTTTTTAAGCTAACTTGTGAGCACTTTTGCACTAAAAAGAAAACTGTCAACTACATGCACATACAAATGGAGCTGTGACTGCAGCAGCAGCTTTCTGCACTCAACACCCCATGAGCTCCAATTTTATTTATTTATTTATTTATTTTTATGTGCCAAAAGTCAGACTGCTATACCGATTTCAAAATAGAAGTCAATAAACTAAAATGCTCCACTCAGAATGTTTCTAGAAACTTTTGACATTCAGTGGGGAAAAAAAAAAAATGTTTTTTTTTTTTCAAAGTCCTCAAGATCAAAATGTGGTAAATATATCTAAATCTAAAAGTTTTCATTTGATCTGTATTTGGTCATGTCAGGCTGAAAGGGGGAAAAGCCAAAGTGTCCCATTATGGGTTTGTTTTCAGCACAAATAGTTGCTGCTCTAACAGGGACAGCTAGACTGACAGCTCCTGAAATCACTGTTTTCTTCTGGTATCTCTAGTGCCAAGGACCTGTTGACTTGAAGATAGTGCCAAGTGTTTCTTTGTGCCCCCCTCTGACAATCATGCCATCATTACTGAACAAAATATTCTTTGCTGTTGTGACTATGATTCATTTCTGGATTACACTCATAGCAAGCCTGACATGTTCTTTTTTTTTAAAGAGTAAAAAAATGACAACAAAAAGTTTCAAAAACTTCTTTCTTTCTGTATTTAAAGTAGAATCTTTCAGGGTCACCAGAGCTTAGCCGTTTTTTTTTTTTTCAGACTTGATCTACGACCATGAATAAAAATGGACTTCTCTGCAGCTTCCAGAGGATTAAATCAGTCTCACATTTCCTCTCGCCAGCAGACCAGAAAATACAGACAACAAGTAACGTGTCCTTACTTTGGTGAAGGTAGCATGAGACCGAGGGTCTTGTAGAGGACAGTTCCCAGAATGAAGACAGGCGACCCTTCCATATCTAAATAAAGAAATGAGACACAACTTAAAACTATGATGAACATATAAATAGATATTTTTTTATATTTCTACTCAGTGGTTATTTAGTTAGTTTTTTTTTCTAAGGAGTAAAATGAAAAGACAGTGTGCAAAATGGTCTTTAAAATCACCAGAGGACTCATTTTTTACATTGTAATGAGGGTTTTTTTATGTGAAAGACACTAAATCTGTTTATTCCAACTGAATTTATGCTGATTTTGCTTTAAATGTTATGAATTCCTTATTGTTTGTTTCTTACTCTACCCAGATTGCAACAGAAGAAACAAGCACATCACACAGATTCCTAAATAATGTCTTGCTTTATTTTTGATCAATCCCAGATAAGATTGATAGCATCAGTTGTAAAAACAAATGGTTGAGAAGCAAAATGGCAACTGCAGATTTTGAAAATATGCCAGAAATGCTGAGTTGATGTCTGGAAAAAAACAGGAAAGTAAACTGTCTCTTTAGAAAAGTTGTTTCACTTTGTTAAATATTTATGATCAGATCTTATAGGTGTATAGATCCTTTTAGGTAACATTTTAAAATATTTGCTGTCTAGCCAGTGGAAAAACACCCTGATTAAAAGATAATCTGCTATAGATCAACTGTCCATTCTTAGAATTAAATTGGAGACGAATTGGAAAAATTAAATAGGAGAAAAAAAAAGTGGTCAAGTTGGAAAGTTTACGCATGAAGACAGTTTGTGCAGCTCTGAGCAGGAGCTGATGTGGTTCTGTGATATACTGGACATGCTCAGTTATATACCTGCTGACTGGGAAACAAAGAGGCCCTTTGGGATGACCACTTTATCTTCTGAGTTCCTGGCCCAGTCAACCATGCCTTTACGACCTTTCATGGGGAAGTTGATGTCAGTCATCACAGACACAGCAGGAAGTCTCTGGATGCTGGCCACTGCAGTATTTGGACGACACAGACAGGAATACAAATCATTGTTTTTCTATGTGAAAACCACCTCATGGACAATCCTCCCAGATACTGCTGAACAATTAAGCCTTTACATCTGATCACATGATGGCCATGTATTTTTCCTTGGCATTTTTTGTCCTACATGGAAGCCACAGCCCTAAATAACTTAAAGTGGCTTGTGTGTTTCATCTGTGCAAAACAAAAAAATACAAAAAAACCCTCAACAACAAAATAGCCTCATATAGATGCAATGGGTCCTGGATGTTGATTGTGAGATTTTTCTGGTTGCAAAGCTTGAAATTGGTAATGTTCTTAATCACTTTTTCCTCTTCTCATTGCCTCATCACAAAAGGCCAGTTTGTGCACTAAGACAATGACAAAAACATCCTGGATCAATGGCAAAGACTTTAAAATTACAAGGGAGAGAAAAAGCCTCCGCTACTCTCAATTTGGTACCAATTCCGGTCCCAGTCAGGAGGTTCTTCAGAACGGGGAAATCTGAGACTAATCCCACCATTGATGCTAAAACTCCATTGTTCCTCGTGTGGCTCCAGTTGTACAATTTGAATTCTGGCACAACTCCTTGAATGAATGAAATCTGCGACGGTGAAGATGTGCCGGCGTGTTCGGGATGATCCTACAGCGAGCGTGAAATCACCGAGCGCCACGAGACCCGCCTTCTACAAAGAGACCTGCTCACAGCACCAGATGTTGGGAGCAGCAGGGGTAAGTGTGTGTTTGTTTGGGTTTGGGGGGGTTTTAGTTACAGGGCACAACATGAAAAACAACAGGGTACTAAGCAAGCTGTAATTCATGGTTCTGGAAGATTCTGCAGGTAAATGGGACTGGGTTTCTACCTCAGAGGTTTAGGAGCTAAAATAAAGCAATCATTCCTGAGGCTGATGCCTTTGAACATTGCATTAGGATTGTTTTCAAAGACATGGTCCAAATATTTGAAGCAGGGTTTTGTACAAACATCAGGGTTAAGAACAATAATTTTTTTTCTTGTTTTAAATCCCTGAATAATCTCAGTTATGAATCGATGGATAAGCCAAGATGGACTGAGACTTAAGTGGATCGCTGCCATGTCAAAACACCATCCTCAAAAAAAAAAAAAAAATTATTAAAAAGTAAAAAAAAATAAATAAATAAATTTCTGTAAGCTGCACCAAAAGTCTTAGCTTGCTGCTATAGTCAAAGTGTGTTAGCAAATAATCATGAGATTATAAGCAAGTAACGTTTTGCCATAAAGCTGTTGAGATTGAAGTTATTTTTAAGGGGTGGGTGGGGGGGTATGCAAAATAGACTTTTTGGAGCTTTATTTAATGTAATAATGTCCTTCCCTCATCAAAAACATATCCAGAGTGTTGCTTTGACTCATTCATGCATGTTGGAGAAGTCCTTGAATCTCCTGTGGTAGATATGTGGAGCTGCGTTAACACTCAATGTTACAAAGCCCCGCCTATTTACACAAAGCTCCTCCCTGGATCTCAGCAGCAGAGCACCCCTCTGACGAAGCATTGTTGTGCAGACTTGCTGAAGTGGGAGTGTCTGAAACAGTCGGAGGTTCTTAAAGAGGATAATTTCAATGCGTTTGATTGTGGTATAGAATGTGCCTGGAAAATACATAATACCCACTTTTTAAGACAGCAGAGGTCTATAAATTTACTTGAAAAAAATCCCCAAGTAAAAGAAATATCTTAACAGAAAATGACTTTGGTAAAAATAAATTTCACTGATAAGAAAAGTACTTAAATAAAAGTCATAAAAGTGTTTAAAAAAATCGGAAAAGTAAAAGTAGAAGTACTTTTACACACTGTCTAAGAAAACTCTGGTTGTTGGTGGTTGAGTAAATTCAACACTTAATTTTTTCGAGTGCATAAACAACTCCTTTCATGATGAGTTCAGACATATTTAATTGTGTAATGAGTAACTAAGTGTTAAATTTTAAAGTAAAGAAGTAAAAGTATAATCTTTAGGTTTTAAATGTAACAAAATAAAACTAAAAATAATGATTTTAAACAATCCTTGGTAAAATTACAAATTCTCACAAAAATTACTTAAGTACTGTAACAAAGTAAATGTACTTAGTTACTATAAACCTCTAAGACAGAATCAATCCACTTTGGTTTTGGTCTTACTTGGATAAGCAGTTAACTCAGCAGTTTGGTCAGAATTAGTCTTTGTCTCCAAGCAGATGTTGTTCAAAGAGCTTTTCAGAACAGGTGAGACATAATTTCTTCCTCCCCTTTTCCACAGAATCTTTCTACAGACCTGAACTTTGCTTTTACCAACATTATTTATAGCACAAAATAGTGTTAATATGCTCACAAGTGGTTCAGCATTAGGTCGATTTTGAAACCCAACAATACGAACACTTTGTGTCAAAAAAATAATCCAATATCGAAATCATCAGTATTAATTTCAGAATCTTTTTGTCCACCACTGAAGTGCATCCATAAGAAGCAGGCAGAACAAAAGTGCCTGATGTGCTCTGCTCTCCAAGCAGCATGTAATTTTCTAAGGTGTCCCAAGCTTCACTTTGTCCTCCAAGTGTTAGCTTGTAAAGAGTGAGAAAAAGCTGCTGGATTGCAAAGCCTTTTTGCAATCAAGGTTATTTAACTAAAAGTAAGAGAGCAGAGGACGATACAGCGGTGACAGCTATTATTTATCTGGATGTCAAGAGGCTGCCATAAATTAGTGACGAAATGATGCAGCAATATCTTACTCAGCCAGATGCTTTTTACTTGGCTCCCACAGATGGATACACAAAACTTTCCATTCCTTTAATCAAAAGGGTTATGGAACCATCCGGACACAGTAGTTAAATCTGAAATTATTGTTGCTGGCTTCCAAAGTGAATCCAGTATCCATGTGGAAAGTAATAGTTTCCCAAACTCGTTTATGATCATTTCCCAGATTACTCTGCAAAGGTAGATTTGTAAATGTACAAATGTACAAAAGTCAGCTAATATTTCTGACATTTAAAACAAAGAGGTAAAACTTGGAACTATTTTTTTTCATCAAAGTTGATTCCTGATTATGACCTGCACTAGTTAGCTTCAACCACCCTGCAGTGAGGTGTAGCTTTTTCAAGCCAGAGACAACTTACTGCTCTGTCTCCTGCTCAAAAGGCAAATGCAGCTTTTTGACATATCAACTAAAAAGGTTGTTTCTTTTTGGTCATACTACATCTGCTTGATGGACACGCTTCAGTTATCGCAGAAATGAAAAGAGGCCAGATAGTGAAATAACTGAGTGATAAAAACACAAGTCAAATACTATTTTATCCATATTTAACAAAAAACTGCCTGCTCCTTTTCAAAGAAAGATAGATAGCAGAGGTCTTTTTATTTTTTTTTACTTAAAAGTGATGATGAATGAATTTGAAAACCTACTATTAAGACAAATGGAAAATAAAGAGATTAAAACAAGGAAGAAGCACCAAAACATTTTTACATCATATATATAAATATAAATCTGAAATGCTTGGCATTATGAAAAGCACTCAAGCCTTTTTGTCCAAGTCCAAATCTATTAGTTAATTTGACTCTCTTGCTGTGTCATAATGGCATTTTGATGGGTGAATTCATTGAACCACATTTGGTATGCTATTCTTGGGGCCTATTCATCATTATGGAAATCATATACCATAAAGAGCCACTGAGTGTAAGCATTTGCTGGAAGTGGGTCAAAATGTTAGCTATTGTCAAGAATACAAGGAAGAATCCGTCCGTCCTCGAGCTGCACAATAAATGCACACATTCACTTGCATGAATAAGTCAAGTCACAGTTACTTCCATTATTCCAGTCTAGTAAGAAACCGTTTCTTTCAAAGAATGAACTAAAATGGCAAAGTGACCTGAGATCCTCCAAGGGCTTTGCAACTGACACCAGAAATAAATAATAAACTAAATAAACCCCCTGAGCAACTCCGGGGAAGAGAAATATTGCTTCAACTCCAAAGTCAGAGTCAAGAGACCAAGAAGAGGAGTTATAATGTGGACATAAATTTGTGTAGCTGAAAGAGCTCATTAAGGCTGGTGAAAATACTTCTCAAGTTTCGCTTCCAACTTTATGGACTTTAATCAGAACATAACATTGCATGTTTTGCAACAGATGTGTATCGCAAACGCACCCACACAGTAGTATTTGCGTTTTGACTCCCATCACCCACTGGAACACAAGCTTGGAGTCATCAGGA
>JARVJO010000001.1:25361640-25417227 GCA_031762555.1 Cynodonichthys magdalenae
TTTACACAGTGATCTTGATGATATAATAAACTTTATCGGTCACCAGCTGAGGGGATTGGGCCGTCTCCATGGTTACCGAATGATACACAAGGAAAACCATAACTCGTTATTTCGAGAAAACACTCGTTATTCTGCGATAACGACATAATTAACTCATTATCACAAGAAAACGATCTTTGGAAAACCATGGAAAATAATTAGAAGCGGGAAATGGCCGCTCTCGGCTTCCATAGTTTGGAAATCAGTTTAAATTAATATAATAACACCAAACAAAGAGGTAGACATGAAGAAAACAAACAAGCAGGCAAATGAAAATGATCATATTCATTTAAATTTATCATCCTCATTTTAATTTATCGTACGATTAATTGATTTATTGCTTATCATGACAGGCCTAATGATATAATGTATCTAGGCTTCATTTAAAAACAACATTTATGTAATAATGCAAAACATCAATGAACTAATTAAGACAACTTTAAAGCACTTAAAGTTCATTCAAAGTTCACCTATTTTTCTTTTTTGTCAAAAAAAACAAAAAATAAAAAAATAAATCTCCTAAATTTAGATGACCTGCTTTTCGTATGTGTCAATGCTTAAAAAAACATTTTTGTAGATTTATTATATCAGGTTATTTTAAACAGTGAACGCAAGTAGCTCGGTCTTTGTGAGGATGCTAAAACAATGATCCAAATGAGAACATGCCAGAAACTATAAATCAAATAGTTTAAGGATTTACTGTTGCCCGTTCATTAAAAAAGATAATTTGGCCAAATCTGTATTTTAATTTGCTCCTCTATTGAAAGCGGTTAATCTTTGGCTATGGGCGTGATGAGAGTGGGGGGCTCAGACGGGGGTTGGAGAAAACACTGGGGAGGTAATTTATGATACACTGGATACAGAGGCTGTGAGAGGAAGCTGACTTTGCACCTACTGATTGCTGCAAGTATCTGAATTCGTTTGTTATGCATCGAGCATAGCTGGGCTGCTCCCAGAAGGCCATGCCGCGGTGATCCAAAGAGCAGCGTCGACTAGTGGTGCCTGCGAGAGGGGAGGGAGACGGCGACAGATTTGGAGAGGAGAATCGTGAGGGAGGGATGAGAGCGGAGATGAGTCGGCAGAGAACATTAAAAGAAAAAAAGGAGGTGGGGGTGGAGGGGATTAGGTCCAAAGGATAGGGGAAAAGAAAGGCAGATGGAAGTAGAGCGACAAAAGGGTAGGACAAAAGAAGAGAGAGAAATAATTGTTTTAGTGAAAAGCTTACGCTTTCTCCTTTGTCCATTTATTTTGCCCTTAACTTCAAAATCTTACGCTGCCCATTCAGGTTAGCGTTAAACTATAAGCATTTTTTCACAGAAATAGGAGAAATAGGAGGTGAAATAAAGGAAGTCATGCCATATGTATAAAACTGGTTTATTCTGCACAGTCCCAAGGCCTTTAATGTGTGCTTTGCGTGCCATGCTGATACGGCTCACAGTTCTTAGCTCAAACACGGCTGCAGCGGAGTTGTGATAGCTGTCAGGCATTTAAACAGTGATCCAGAAAGAGAAAGAACTACCCAATATCCACCCACTTTGGCATTTACAGCCAACATAAGGGCCCAATATCCCTTGGAGTGCACTTCACACATCACCCTGCTTCTCCAGCACAGGTGCTTCACATCCTAAAGGAAAACTCCCACAGTACAAAACATTTCCCCCGGCATCCGTGCTTCACATAAACTCTTTACTATCTCCTCGTCTCTCTTTCTGTCTCTGGCGTTCACACACTAACGAACACAGAGAGAACAGCATCCAAAACCACACCTCCTACACCCACCCTTTCCATGACTACAACTTGGAGATATTCACTGAAGCTGTGAGTGTACATAAAAAAAAAAAAAACCTTACTGTGCTGGGAGCATCAATGCAGCACCATGAGCCAGCCCACAAGGCATCAGCAGAGGCCCACTGCTTCACACTGCAATGAGCATCTGTCGCCCTCCAAACTGGCTCCACTTGGATGCTCGATGTTTCGGTACCAGCAATCAAAAGAGTACATTCAGACCCCGTGGCTCAAAGAAGTTGGCAGTAAATGCATCTTATGACAGCTTGATATACCCAGAAATTTGTTTTTTGTTCTGTTTTGGCTCCTAATTGTTGCTGTTAACTAAGAAAGGCAGCATGATTTATTTGGAGGAAATTGGCAACAAAGTATAAAGAAGTGTGACAAGGTTGCACGTGAGAACTGCTTGGAATGAAAGGGCATACAAATAACTCAACAGATATATTGGTTTTTTTTGTTGTTGTTTTTGCCACGTTTTGTGAAATGATTTAATAAGCAGTAAAACAGACTTATAATGTTAATTAACCCATTAACAGTCGCCCCTGAAATTCCAGCCATATAGTTTTGTTTTTCTTCTTTTGTAAGGGAGTCAAGTTGAAGGTAAGAACCAGACATCTGACACCCTGGTTTTCAAACAGAAAAAGAAAAGCCCCCAGTAGCATCTGAAAACGTTTAGAGGCAGAAACTGTACCATTTTTGCCCACCGGTGGATAAAAGACAGTTAAAGGGATAATGTGGGTATGACTCGACCTTTTACTTGCTTGGTAACTGAAGTGCTAAATATTGTGCAGGATATTGGCCTTGAACATTAGTACTGACTGTTAGAGTCAATCCTGTTTGTCTGTTAGCAAAATATCTCCTGAACTATGGATAATTTTTAATGAAAATGTCCATAAGTAATTATTAAATGTTCATCAATTTATACAATTTTTCTATCCCTCTGCTTCCTTTTCATTTCATTTATATATTGTGTTTTATTTTTTATTGTATATAGATTTTCTTCTTTTTTAAGTTAATGAATTAAAAAGGAATAAATCTAATGAGCATTTGATAAAAAATGGGTGTCACAGCCAATCAACATTAGCCAACACATGACTATCACAGGCAATGTCACACACAGTATACTGAGCTAAAATTGAAGGTGGTAGTAGCTGGCAGTCACAGAAAACACATAAGTTGAGCATGTCGTCTTATTTTCATCGTTTCACTAAAACAGCTACAAAACAATTGCACAAGTGGATCTCAGTTTAAAACTCTTGGTGACAGAGGATATGCCTTCCTTTAAGGAATCCAAGGTCTTTTTTTTCTTCTTATAAACAGATCTTTTGTTGCTTTCCTACATGTTGATTATGGGATCACATGAGGTCAGTGGTTGAAAACTCAAGACCTTGACTGTGATTCCTCACTAATAAGCCTTCTGTCCCTGCATGATCGGTGAAGTGTGTACAGTAGGCTGAGTATGAAATATGGGTCAGTGAAAATGTGCTTGATCAAGTCCAAGGTTGCTCCTCACTGAAGCGTTGACCTGTCACCGTCTGCTTTTACAGCATTCTGAACATGAAGCCCATTAAAGAAGAATTTTGCCCTCTTCAAGACAAAAAGGGTAAATCAGAATTTGTCAGCTGAGAAGTTGGAGATACTGGGTTATAATAAATGCTATGAGACTGAACTTTTAATGTAATTATGTTTATTAAATTGTATTTAAGGATTGTGTGATTGTAATTCTGAAAGCAAATACCTAATGCAAACTATAATCGATGCAAATATTTCTATGCAATCTTATATCAATTTACTTTTTCTTGTTTGCATTTTGTTTCACCTCACACATGGTAACACAGGCCATGCATGCACATCCCACTGTGTGCAATTTATGTTTTATTTTTTTATGACTAACGCAACACGAGCAAATTCTTCTTGCGCTCGTGTTCATCTTCCAGTCTCTCCTGCCTCGGATGGCAGTTGTCGTCCATGATCACCAAGGTGGCCCCTGCACTCCTCCTGTGATGACCTTCATGATGACAGTGACAACGGCTGAGTAGGTGCTGAGGTGCCCGGGCGCATTTGGCATGCTTTGTCCGTACAACGTTCTTGTTGCACGTTTTCTTTTGCTGATATTTCATCCTCGCTACCAGCAGTCGTTGCATATCAGACTGACCTGGAAGACAAACTATCTGCGCTTCTGCAGTTTTCTCACCGAGGGTTTGAGTTTGATCTTATTGCAGATCAAAGGTTGTGCTGTTTTCATTTATGGATTCATAATGCAGACCCTGAGAAACCTGCCGGCACCAGAAATGTGATAAACGGCTTTACAAATAAACTTGACCTGACCTTACCTATTGTCTGTCACGATCTTTTTCTTGTGTTCTGCTCTTGCTTTGACAAGCAGAGGCGCTGGGCTTAAACATGAAATATGTCTTCTTGCTCTTATTTTTGCACTTCATCACGATACCGTTGAGGATTTCTGTGGCTCTCTAGCAAAGTGAAACCACAATATTCTTATTTGAGGCAAACAAGTCTCTGTGGAGAGCGCAACTTTTCTTATCACAAAGAACAGCGTGCTAATGTTTCGTAAATTTAATTTTTATTTACCCACCACCGAAAGAGAAAAGTGCATGATATTATTTCTGTTCATGTCTAAATATCTGATAAAAAACAAGTCAACTTTCAATGAAACTTGCAGAAATATCATTAGATATGCATCTACAACTGTTAACTTTTAGGGTAAAATGGCCAAATGACAAGATCTTTGCTTAAAACTTTAACATCAACTAGAGTTAAAACTTTTTGTCTGTTAGTAAAATATATCATGAACAACTTGAAAGAATAAATGAAACTTTCAGAAAATAATAATTAAACAGTTACAACTGATTAACTTTCTAGCCAACTCAATTCAAGATGGCTGCCACAAAGTGCATCAGCTAATTTAGTCTAATTTAAGGATATTAAGCTAAAATGTGATACTTTAAGCATACCATTTTTTAACAATATTACATTAGACTGCACATAATTTTATTTTCAAGGTAAAAAAAAAAATAGCTACAATATGTCCCTTCTCATCATCCGGTGATTTTATTCTGAAACTCTGGTTTGCAGGTTGACGGTCAATATGTATTTCTTTAAGGGGATGCTAGGCCTTTAATTTAGTAAAAAAAAACAGAAGCAAAACATTTAAATACTGCTCAGGGTTGAAGTGTTACTCTCTCACTGGACTTGCATAGTAATTCATTCTGATTTACATAACATCCATGTAATTATTATGTAAAAGCCTTGTGTTTTCTGCAACATCACACACAAAAAAGTAAAGGTTCTTCCTCAGTGCAAGCTGGAAACAGCACCATAGTGTCACACCGTTATCAGCCATAAAACTAATGCCAAGCCAAAAAGTTAATGTCATTGTAGTAAATCTTCCTCTGCTTAACTTTGCCGCAGGTGAGCCATCTGTGAATAACAGCAGGTTTTTGCTACAAGTTTACCAGCGCACTGTTTTATGCTTGCGGAAGAAATGTCAGCTTACAACCTCAGCATTCAACAGCCACTGTTGTTCCTGTTGCATGTTTGTTACCATACTGACCTTCAGAGGGAACAAAAGTAACCTGTATCGCAGCAGATTTATCAGAGGTTGCATGCCTTTTTTTATCATCTCCCTGTTTTCCCCCCTCCTTCCTCTTCTATAAAGAGCTTTAGTCTCTGCTGTTACAGAGCATGCTTCTTCTCTCAGTCCACCTACTAATGCCTCTGCTTCATGTTTTGATAACAGATCTGAGCATGGCTTTCTTTAACCTTTACCAACGCTTTTGGTATCACAATTAACCACTTTTTTTCCCCATCCACTGTACAAGCTGTGAGGCTGCTGCCTGAAATAACATCACTGCATATGGAAAGGATTTATGCCCACTTTTCAGATGGAGCAACAGATTTTTCTAGTATATGACTATAATAACATTACAATAATTTAGCAGACGTTTTAACCCAAGGGATTTGCAAGTGATAAACACTTGCGAAGTAGGCAGGGCAGTGTATGGTAGGTTGGCATGAGCTGAAAATCAAAGCAATAACCTTTCGTTTGAACCTTTTGCCTCTTGAGATATGACAGCTTATCTTTAGATGCCGTCTTTACATGTTCACGTATATTCAAACAAGAATGCTGTCGATTACAAACAGTATTGTGCTAGTATTTATGTTGATTTAAAGAAAGCATGTAACACTATTGACCATAGTATTCTTCTTGAAAGGCTAAATAAATATGGTATTAGAGGACCAGCATTACAGTGGGTATCTAGTTACTTGAAAGACAGGAAACAGTTTGTTCAAATAAATAAGGTAAGATCTGAATTTTGTAACATCACATGTGGAGTTCCTCAGGATTCTGTACTTGGACCTAAGTTATTTATTTTGTACGTTAATGATTAGGTAAATGTGTCGAAAAATGCGTTTTATTTGCAGATGATACTACATTTATTTGTTTGGGTTAAGATATAGAACAAATGTTGGAGCTGATGCAGATGGAATTTGTTAGAATACAAACTTGGTTTCAACTTAAATTATCATTAAATTTGGATAAAACTAATTACATGATAGAAAGAGAACTATTGATGTTTCATTTAGAGTCAATGGTGTTGAGATTTGTAGAGTCAGTGAGGAGAAGTTTCTAGGTGTTATCATTAATGACTAGCATAGAAATGGAAATCTTACATAAATTATTTAAGAACAAAAATAGCTAAATCTATTAGAGTACTGTATAAAGTAAGAGAGTTATTCAACGATTAAGCTCTGTATATGGTGTATAATGCAATAATTGTTCCACACTTAATTTATTGTATTGAGGTCTGGGATAAAAGATTGCGAAACAATTACAATTGCCAAGATTTTTCTTCTTTCTTCTGCCTTTCATTTTATTAAAGAAATAATTCTAATACTATTCATTTACAATAAAAACCTTAACCTCACCTCAAACATGCACACATTTGTTCTTCTATCCTCATGGAGACTTTGCATTGACTTCCATTCACTTACTGGTCTTTTCTATAGCCCAACCCTGACCCTATACCCTAAACCTAACCATCCCAATACTTAACTAACCCTAAACCTAACCTAAACTCAATTCACATCTTAGTCCTAAACCTAACCCCTGACCCACCAAAGGTATTTCTCCGGATGGGCACTGAGCTTTTGTCCTCACAAGGAACAATTGGTCCTTGCAAGGCTGTGTGTACTGGGAAAATTGTCAAAAACTGTCCCCACCAGATAACAAAAACATGTACACACACAATCACAGACACACAAAATCCATATTCAGATTTCTCTCCAGGTCAGACTTCTAAATTCAACATGTCTGCCTTGTAATTAAAAAAAGATCTTAAGAAAAACAACAATATTCAATTGTTTTTTGCTCTTACCTGTGGCATTCGGTGGGCATCTGTTAAAGGCAAGTTCCCCCGAAGGGGTCCGTCTCCAAACCATTGACATTGCATAGTCCTCTGGACAAATCTCATACGGTGCTGGGGAGCAAAATGATACAAGTGATGCTAAAGCAATGCAAAAAGCTTTTCAGTATTTCTAACATGATGCAATAATTTCTTCATACTTCATACGAGGAGGTATGGAAATATAGGAGATCAAAGCTGTACAGTGTCAGTGAATACAAGCATGTAATTTATGGATTATGATAACGTGTAAGCCCGTCTTAAATTACAGCTTTTGTGAGTGTAGGTGTCACATTGTTAAAAACGGTTTTGATGTTATTTTTGAGGATTTTTTTTTCTTTTACTAGCCAGAATAGAAGTAATAAGGGACTGCACTTCAAAGGAGATGTTTTCCAAAAATGTTTTTTTTTTCATTTCTTATGTCCTTAATGCCTTACAACATATTCATGCTCTGTCATCCACTCCATCTTATCTGCATCTCCTCTTTTAGATTCTGCATTATCTTATCTTGCATAATGAGCCACGTCATCCACTCCACAATGATAATTATCTACCCTCATTTATTCCGCTTCTTCATGGCCGTTTCGCCTCATGCCCGGCCATATCCTCTGACCCACCTGGGCAGCGTTGGTCACTGCACTTTCGGACTTCTTCGCCGGATCCATCACACTGTTGTCCGGTCACCGCTGCCCCCTGACACACTCGGGCTCGTCTCTGCCATCCACCATCGCAGGACTTTGAGCAGCCGCTCCACGGACCCCAAGGGTTCCACTGGCCATTAGCTAAAACAAGAATCAATAACAGTAAAAAAAAAAAGACTCTCAGGAAAAAGAGGGTGGAAAAACAGAATATCGACTAAAACCATTGATCACAACGTTTTATTTTATGCCATTAAGGCTTTAATGTGTGTGTCATTTCTAAAATATAGTTTTGATTTATTCTTCCTTTTTAGTGTGGGTTTTTAGATGCAGCTTGTTGGCAATATCCCCCCCAAAAAATGAAGATTACATTGAATGATAAGTAGTATTTCTATTTCACGGTTAAATAAGCTGCTCTAAAGGTGCTGGTTAGTCACATCACTCTGCCAATATTAAAACACATTTATGCTGAGGTTCTCAGAACCAGCAGCACATTTTATGTCCTTGTAATGAACACAGTTGGAGAAAAATACAAAAAAAATCCCCAGCAATATAGTAAATCACATGCTCTTGTTTGAACAAAAAAACACTTATGAGAAGGAAATACAACCTCCACTTTTCCCTCCCCTTCACATAAATGGCCACATTTCATGTCCTACAACTAACCTCTGTCAGGATTGCTTTCTGAGGAGAGGAAAACCAGAAACTGTTGTGACCTGTTGCCTAGAACTACCCATAAGACACTGATCAAATCCCAGTACACTGTGATGCCTCAGTCCACAGCAGAGCAGCTGATTCCTCAAACAGATGCACACTCATGTGCTTCAAAGAGCTCATTGTGCCAGCGCTCCGAGATAAATTCTTTCAATTTTGAAACACATAACGCTGAATTGAAATCCTGCACAGGGCTTTATTGTATGTATTTGATGGTTATTTGAGTTTTAATCTATTCTGTTATTTTTGTCCACAAGGAAAAAAAATTTAAATGACTATTGCCTTTTTAGTGCACTAAATTATTCAAAAGGTTTGGTTCTGGAAAGCATGCTTTTTGTTGGCCTTGAACCCTTCGTCAAAACAATCCTTCTAGCAATCATGGTCATTATTCTGACTTGTTAAATGATGTCTTCGACTCTGTTGACTACATAATGTTTGATCTTCCGACTTTGGGAACACATAAGAATTGCTAAAGAGGCAGGCCTCATTAAATGAATAAATTGTACGATGTAGAGTCTCACTCAGAGGCAGACAACAGCTTCTTCTTCATCACCGTGATTGGCACAAATTAAACTTGTGAATCTGTGAGCAGTTATTGCTGTCTTATGGGTCAAAAAGAGAACAAGATTGGTTGACTGAAATCACATTTTTAGACTCAATCATGCATAGAACATGCTTCACACCCACACACAGACACACACACACACAGACACACACAGACACACACAGACACAGGAGTCAAATGCAGAATAACAATCTTACTGTTTTACGTTTCTTCAGTAAAAATTGCATCAGGAGATTATGAGAGTGCTCAAACCCTTCACATGATCAGACAATTCAAAGCCTGATCGAGACCACTAAGCTGCCGTCTTTGAGCGTCTAATGCAACTATGATGTCGACAGACAGTTTAGGCAGCTGACACTGACTTATGTGAAAGGCACACACTATATCTGAGAGGAGTTTTCAAATCCAGTTGAAAGGCAATAGTCTTAAAAATGATTCTTGGGTCTTATGGTGGAGCTTTGAATGGTGCTATCTGGGTTTTTACTGAGCAAAATGACCATGTGCATGCTTATTAAAAAACATGCTAAATGTTCAACCTCAACTTGTTATAACTATTCTAATAATGATTGTAGAAATGATGGAATAATAAAAAAATGGGATTATGGAATGAAAAGGTTTCGTTTCTTGTTTCAGATCATGATTTCCAATCGGGGGCGTGGATGCGGAAAATGAATCAAGAGGCTCAGGATTTTTACCTGTACAGTCAGGGTTATGGCACTCTCTGCTTTCTGCCCAGTGACCGCGACACTCAGATCCCCCATGGGCGGCTGCTGAGCACTGCCTGGTCCTCTGCTGAGTGCCATTGGCACAGGTCACTGAGCAATCGCTCCAAGAGCTCCACTCTTGCCACTGTCCGTCCACTGAGGCACCAACCACAACCCAACAAGCACGTCCCAAGTGAAGGGTAAAAGAGGGCAAACACAAACAGGAGGAGATATTCAGATTTCTATTCTCTCTCAGACTAAAAGCCAATAACACAGATATTAACTGGAGAGCAAAATGTTACATGAATACTTGTCTGTTTTAGGGAGATGCACTGTGGTTAAATTTCCACTGTTTTTATCTTACAAGCTTGATTTTTTTTAGAACTAGCCAACGGCAAAAAGGGTAAAGAAAATAAGAAAAAGTAGTAGCGTTTTCATATTAAAAACTTTCCTTACAAAGATGTATTAGAGTTTTATTGACAACAGAAACTATTTATCCCCTGTCCCCCTGACTGACCGGGGGGGGGGGGGGGGAGTGAGCATCGTAAACTGAGGGGTTTCGGTTGAGTCGGCTACCAGAGCACAGCTAATGCTCACTGTGCGCGAAACCTCAGCATCTCTAATCTGCTTACCATTCATGAGCAATTGCATGTAAGTGATTTTGATGTCAGTATTACCGTATTCACTCTCAACATGGCTTCCTAAACCGTATTAATGTGTAAGCACACTTCAATGCAGCACAAATCCTGCATATTTTTTTTACTTACCTTTGCAATTTTGCATTGATTATTAATCCCTATGAATGCTTAATTGCAGCCATTATGACAAAGAAATATTTTAAAAACGACTTCATTTTTAAAGGTTTAGTTTTATACCTTTCTTTTCTTTGTGGTTTTAGAGTTAATTGTTCTCAAATAAATTTAAAAAGCAGGTGCATGATACCTGGGCATAGGGCTATGTTGCAAAGCTTAGTCTGGGTCTCAGGTCCATCACAGGCCCTGCCTCCATGCTGGGGAGGAGCACACATCCTAGTCCTAGTGCGGTGACCACGGCCACACGTGAATGAGCACAGGCTCCACGGTGACCACTCCTCCCATACACCGTGCACTGCGGGGCACAGAAAGGGCGTCAGGCCTAATCAATGTCTCAGGCTCTGTTACAGCATAAACAAACCACTCACAAACAGCACTGAGCCAGAAACGAAAATCAAAATCAATCACAATATTTAGCAACATGTTAGTGAGACACTGAACACACAGACAGGGCGGAGCTATGCTGAGTCCCAGCCACTCGTATCCGTCTCTTATGACTTGTCTCACATGCACAATTAAATGTTTCACATCCAATGGCTCAACAATAAAGACAAAAAAAATTAAAATAGAGTCTTGCATGAATGTTTTTACACAATGTAACAGGTTGCTTCTTTCAGACTGAGTCTTCTTGGTTGGATGGGGGTTTAATAAGCATGGACTGCCAGACAAATGTGACCTGACACCGGTTCTTAGAATCTGTCTGTACAGAAATCATAACGTAATCACAAGTTACAACCCCTAATTTGTTTCCAGATCTTTAAATAGGAGTATACATTTTATGCTTTTTGCCAAGTGTTTCAAATTAAATATCAGGCCAAACAAATCAAACAAAAATTGCATCTCAATTTCCTCATATTAGAAATATATGTAGTAATAATTTGGTTTACTTTAACTATTATGTCTCTATGTAATCATCTCATTTCTTATTTGATGTTTTTAATAAATTAGCCAGTTTTTACCCGAAACTGCATTTAAAAAAATATTGTAAAACTAAAAAAAACAACATGTTAACAAACACCACTGAAGGACATTTTTGTTGCCTCTTGGTTGGTGTGTAAAGCACAACTGTGTTTAGGCTGGCAGATGGTGGATTTTCACAAAACTGCAGAGAATATTTGCATTTGGCTCAAAGTTCCACTTTGGAAAGGAAAATATGGAAATCTAAGAGGCAGACAGAAGTGAAACACCTCCTGTTTTGCCTGGCACTTGCAATAATGCAACCCACATCTTTCAAGGTGTAAAAGACTAACCTCTGATTAATTATATGGTGCTACAGTTGACTTCCTAATCAAGGCCATAGCGTTCATTCACTAATAAAACTAAGAGCAAGAATTTATTTTAAGGCACTGCCACGTTAGTTACATTAGTTTGCCTTTTCTACAGAAGTATGGTGTGCACAATAAACTTTAAAGCTGCCCATTTTGTTAACGAGCTACGCTGGCACACAGAAAACTGCAAAGGGATTGACAAGAAGATGTTGATGCAGCTGTGCATAAACACTTTCAGGTGTTTCGACACTTAGAAGAAAAAAAAGTAAAATTGATGAAAGTTTGAGGTAGACTCAACATATCCGTTGGTCTTTTATCATCTTTTAACTGCAAATAGGGCTTAAGAACTAAGAAATCTGACAGCTTTGTCCACGGGGAGCTGATGATTCTTCCTTCAAAGGGTCATTTTCCACGGCTTGTGCAGAGGCTTTGAGGTCACGAAGCACAACATTTGAATCTGGTTGGATCTTGGGATCAGGTATGTATAGTCGGCCATGAGGCAAGCTACCGTCAGTCCCAACCTCTGCCTTTAGGTGCTGCTTTGATGCTCTTAGCTAAGTGTCCCCTGGTGGCTGAAGCATTTACTTTGAAATATTAGGGTTCAAAGCAGGCAGTCGCCACAGCTAGCTGATGAAATAGGATTGAGCTTCTTTGTGTTTTTCTTCTCTGAACTACAGCCATGATCACGGCCATGAGCACCTGAGACATCTTCTGACAAGCACAAGTTTATAAACAAAGGATTTGAATTTTCTAAAAATGTTGTGATCAAATTGGGATCAATTTTTTTTAATCTATTAGCCCATTAACTTTAATAAAAATGTCCCCTTTAGCTTTAATGTTGTTGACGTTGCTTTCATTGAAAACACAACAAATATGATGCACATGCAGCAAGTTTAATTTAATTTAACCCATGATTTTTAATTTGTAATTTTATTGTTTAAAAAAAGCACAATTATGGTGATATAAAAAGCTATTATTCCATATATTATTATCATGAACTAAAAAGTGTCATGTTTCTTATGCTGTTAATGTATTCCCTCATATTTTGACAATTGGTACCTCTGTTAGCCAACCATGCATAACAAGCAAAAAACATTACTTTTTACAAAAAACATTGTAAATAACAACTTCATTAAAAACCTACAATTCAGACAACACTTAAGAGATCCAATCTTTAACATTTTAAATCTCTGACTAGTCTTGAAAATGTTGATTGGTGCCATAAAGACGCATCAATGCATCACCCCTCCAGTTTATTTGTTTTAATTAAGCTAATTGTGCTCCACCTTAATATTCCAGATTAAAGGTGAGGCTCAGTAACAATTTGTATAATCTCTTCAAACATTCATATTGTGTTACAAAAATTATCTCACCCAAAAGACAAGTTTTTTTTTTTATTTCTCAGCACCTTGACCTGTTGATCATATCTGCATTTTTCTGGTTATAATTGATTTTTGTTTGTTTTAATAAGAAACAAATGTTATTTAGATAATAAATTAATTTTTGCTCAGCGCAACATAGCACTCGATTGTTCGCAGCTCGTTTTATATGCTCCAAATGACAGGACTCAGCATTATTATTGTAACTTATTTGGACTGCATGTTTGCATTGCACACCAATTCTAAAAAAGAAAAGAAAAAAAAGAGCAAATAAAAATTCTAATTCTTGGGCTGCTTTCCTTCAGCAGAACAAACTGACTAAATTTCAAAGGAAGTGCAAGGTTGGTTGAGTTGTAAAGAGACCTAGTGATTCAAAGGAGATATTTCACGAAGCAGAAATGTATTTTGGCAGATGCATTGTGTTGAAAATGGCATCAGAGCTTTTGTGGAGGCCCAGGATTTCTAGCGGCATGCTTGATCTCAGGTTGCCGTGTTCGCCGATGATGCTGCTGCTTTCACCTGCTGAACAGAAGGTAGGGCTCCTTTTAAACTAAAAGCTATATGTCATTATGTATTCTGTGTTTTGGAGCTGCTCCTTCTATCCAGACATACTGCAGACTGCCTAAAGAAAGCCAATTGATCTGTCTGCCTTACAGGATAATAAAATATATACACCTTGCCAAGCTGGATTTATGTCCCAGTCCCCTGCTGTGACTGTCCTACATGTTTATCAGCTGTAATTTAGGAACGCAAAGGGAAAAACAAATAAGGTCTTGATTTTTTCTTTTATATAAATAATTAAAAAAATACTCATTTGCAAGGTATGACAAACAACTTAACAACAAAGCAGGACCATAAAAGGTTGAATTAAACTTCCATGAAGCAACTGAATAAATAGGAAATTTAAAATGACTAACACACATTGCTATTTTTTTTTTGATCAGTTTCCTTCCTGACCTAAATCATAACATGCTTTTGAGTTTGTTTCAGTGTCACAAACAAATTATTGGTGTTTTTAGGCATTAATATGCAAATGGATGTTCTGTCATGCCTGTCAACAGATCTAAGAATATATCAAGAACAATAATGAATTCAGTTTTGGTCGCAAAAAACTCCCTGTCTTGTTTGTTTCTTTTTAAAAATTTATTTTATGTTTGTTTCTGAGGTAAATGTGATTTTATGCTATCCACGTTAAATAACTTCGACCAACTGGCGGCTCTTTTAAAATGACTCATCCTCTGTCTTGCTTTTAGAGTTCTCGTTTGATAAGTGATTGACCCTTATAAAAAACTACCACTTACACATGCCACATCTAAAAATGAAGTATGATACCCCAGAGACCAGGCTTTCAGAGGGGTGCAGCTTGCAGCATTTCTTTTTTTAATCATACTAATTACTTGTGTGAGGGATGCGGTCTCAGAAGCACTAGACTTATCAGCATCATCAAATATCTTGAATGAACACGAGTGCAGAATTTCATTATTAAATCTACTTGTTTTTTTCTGTGTAAACAATTCCAAAAAAGAATAATGGTGACTTGCTTTTTTTTCCAATACATGCTAACAAGCATCAGCATGCTACAGTTTCCGGTTCGGGAAATCTTCCGGTTTTGATACCTGGCTACCAGTGACTCATCTGCCATGCCATCATGGGTTTATGATGAAATGCCTTCCAGCGTGTTTTGAAGAAACACTGCCGAGCTATTTTAAAATGCACAGTTGACCTTCAAGGAAATGACGCCGACGATATCAGTATCTATGGTTCCCCAAGCTCCATGCAGATCCACATGTCATGAAACCATTTAGGTGCTGATGAATTGCTTTACAGTTATATGATATGGAGAACACAGAAGTGACAATGAAAAAAAAAAAGGAAAAAACAAAAACAAAAAGCATTTGTAAAATAACCTCAAAGAAAGGAAGGATTAGGGTCAATATTACATCTGTAAAACAGAAACATACCTAAACAGACATTCATTTTTTTTTTGGGGGGGGGGGAAAGAACAACCCATATAAACAGCAAAAGAGCAAAACATTGATAGTCAAGAATCTGCGGCTAACACTACCTGGACAAGGGGCAGTGTTATTGCAAACCCTTGATTCTCTTAAAGGGCCGCTGCAGTGTGTTCCGTATGGTGAGACACATGTTCTTGTTCGCACCTGCGACCCTTGACCGCATGTTACAGAGCATGAGCTCCACTGGGACCACTCCTCTGCACCTGATTCACCTGTGTGGGAGAAGGGTGACACTAGTTAAATGCAGCAATAGGGTCCTGCAGCATGGCTCATGGGGGGTTGAGGGGGCAGGGGGGTGGGGGTGGGGTGGAGCAAGTTTGGCAGGGTTGAGTAAAGTTGGGAGGGGCCAACATGAGTCACGTTGAGGGGTTAGGTGGGGTCCTAACGCTCTACAAGACCACTATTTACAGTCTATGCTACCTTAGTGTGATCTTTGATGAATACTCCTTTCAGCAGCTCACGTTATCTGACTCCTGATTGAATTCTGAGTGCAGCTCAGATGTGTTTTTTGTGACTGCAATCATTAAAAGTAGTTGTGTTAATGATGTTTACGGTGTTGGAGAGATGTGTAAATTAATCAGCAGTTCCACAACAAACTCAAATGTGTATTTATGCAAAGATCACTGAGAAGGCATAACAGTAGACATCAGGATTACATCTAGCTGTTTCACTTCATTTAAAAGAAAGAAAAGGCATGCATACTGTGAAACCAAGTAGTGGGAAAACCAGCCTAAAGGAAATACTTTAGGAGCATGGTGACATGCAAAAAAAAAGAAAGACATCTGCAAAAAATAAAATGGAATTCAATGAGTGTTAGTTCCGAAAGTGGTCTTAGATGTGGATTTGTTTTCTCTGCAATGAACTATCTAGTTCCCTTGACAACGTTAAAGAAAATACTTTATTTGCTTTCATTATTGCAACTGTATCATGACCATATAACAGTGGATTGGAGTGAAATGAATGAATAATGTTTCTTTCTGTTCACAAATCACAGCCTTTTTCATGTGTGTGTTTAGCTTACAGCAGACTGTGTTCAGTGTAATCAAAATTTGATTGAAAGTTCTAGGAAACAAACATTACAAGTCATGCTTAAACCTTAGAATGAGGTCAAAATCTGTTTCCATGGATAAGGCTTTTGAGTCTGCATAACTTTGCAGGTACTTAACTCCTCATGCAGACTCTGTCCGAGGCGAGGCGACTATGTATAATCTGTCATCATGGTAGAAAAGTAAAGAATGTATTTTTGAGTTAAATATAGGTTTAATTGCAGGAAACAGCATTGAGCCTTTTAGTTTCATGGTTCTAAAAGATAGAAAAAAAGCCATGAAATGCTAAATAAATTCATAAGTGATGATGAGGTATTGGAGGGATAACCTAAATGGAAAATTAATGTGTTATTTGAAGAGAAATAAGCGAACAATCAAATTATTCCATAAGAGTAGTCACCAAATAATTGTTTGATTGTGTTAAACCCCCAGGTGAAGTATTCATTTTCTTTGAGGCTTAATGTATTAGAGAAATAATTTAACACAGAGATGAATATTCTTTCCAGTTGCAGCTCTGAATACATTTATGTCATTGGTAGCCATCAAATCGGGTCAGAAATTTCAGACAAAAATATGCTTCAAAGTTGTTTCACAGGACACAAATTTAGGCAAATAGGATCTTAACCCTGCCTTTAATTTTGGAGATCATAAAATAGACTGAAAGGTGGATCAATTTGGTCAATGAGGCATTATAGGGAGGGTAAATTGTCTGAGAATGAGAAACAGAAAGGCACGGCAAGGCGACTTAACAAGGAAACAACATACCTACGGTGAAAGGAGAGAAGAGATGTTAATGAGTAGATATTAGTACAGGCATGTGTGTTCCAAATGTATGTTTCATAAAAAAAAAAGAAAAAAAATGTAATGAATGAGGGAAAAAAAATCAAACAATGACATCAATAAAAATGAAGCAACACATGAAAAACAAAATAAAACAATTCCCACAAATCAAAATAATAATAATAAAAAAAATCTCAGTAGCAGCTATATAAACCCACCCAATGAGAAAATAAAATCTTACATAAATTAAGCTAAATAATAAAATAAAATAATATATAAAAAAATAGCTTCAATTTGCATTGACTTCTTTTATTTCTAATTAGATTAGAAATACATAGCATATAAGAGCCATATGAATTTAGATCTTTTTAAGTCTTTTATAATTTATTGGATGCTACACTTTGTTTTACTTCTAAGGGCAGCATCTATGAGTTCACTCTTTAAAAGTGTTTTAATTTGGGTTGAAGGGGTGGGTTTTTCACCGAATGACATTTCATTTATCACGTCTTGGAGAAAATCATTAATTACATCAGTCCCTTAGTTCTGAACTGCTGTTTAATTAATGTTCTCTGAAAAAAATGCTGCATGAGTAATCCACTTGTCACCTCACTATAAGACAATAAAACAAACAGACGCACAAAACCCAATTAGGCTCAAAGTTCAAAGTAAATACTCATGGAAAAATGAAAAATTTATCTTCCTTAATTTATATGTGGCATTTGGGAAAGGGTAGGAAAAATAATAATAATAATAATAATAATAATAATAATAATAATAATAATAATAATAATAATAATAAAAACATTTCCACTTGAGAAGTGCAGTACAAGAGAGAGAGAGCATGCATGATGAAATTAAGTTTAGTTAACAAAATAAAGAAACATAGCTATTGCATTACCAGTTTGTGCCATAAATTTAGCAGATTCAGCTTGCTCCTGCAGGGCCTTTGTGTCATGAACTGATCTTGGCCGCTGACTTTTTACTGTATGCTCTCCGATCATTCCATATTCTATGGGACAAAATAGAGGTTCATATGAAAGCTAGGCTTAAACATAATCTTAGAACAAAAGCTTATTACATTGTTTTCAGGATGTTTGAAGCAACTGAAGTACATGGCTAGAAACAAAGACCACACAAGATTTTTTCTTTTCTTTCTCTTTGTAAATACGGCATACTTTTGTCTTTCTCTCTAAGGCATAGAACAATGCAACAATCTTTTTTTTAAGGGTGAGTTGGAAGTATTAATTGAGCTTGAAAGCACACACATAGCAAACATGCAAGAAGTTTCACATTTTGTTTGTAAAACTTTAGCATCTTACCCGACAGCCCCAACCCTCCCAGCCCACCCTTCTGCACACCCCTAAAAAATAAAGAAATAAAGAAAGAAATGAAAGTAAAAAATGTGTAAGCCATCAGAAAGCCACAGAGGAGGGGGTCATGGACATAACATGCGATTGATCCACGGCTTCCTCAGGAAAGTTGACGTCTTTGTGTCATTTGGTTTTTGGTTGACCATGCCCAAACTTCTTGTCAGCTTTGTGCAAATGTATTCTGAGCTGTATACATTACAATGCATGTCCTCTTTGTTTCCCACAAAGGAACAAAGACACGATGAGTACAATGCTCCAACACCGACAAAAGTGATGCTAGATCATGGAGTTTGGACTTTACACCAGCTGCTTGAAGTAAATCTCATCTAATCATTGCTTAAATAGCTCATGTATTTTTTTTATTACATTTCAAACTAGCATTACTTCTGACAGTGTGAGCCTATGGAGATGATTTTATTGTCTTCAAATTGGTGATACAGGTGATGCATTAACAACAGATCCACACATAACTTATGTTAGTACATTAGACAAAACAATGCATCAGCCATTGATGGGGATCTGTGAAACATCACTTGTAACTGAATCTGTAACTCGAGTTTCCTACAATCTCTTTAAAAAAAAAAAAAGCTGAAAGTTTATAAAGACTGACCTTCAAAGAAGCATCTACGGGGGAATTTGTCATCTCATCTGATCTCACCATGATGCATAGAAAGTTGGGGTTTTTATGACTAACTGCGATCACGACAAAAATAAATATATATAAAAAGGACAGAATTCGGATGAGATAGGTGGTGCTATCAAGACTGCATCAACAAACATGTTGGTTAAAGTAGGGAAGAAAAGCCATCGAGTGTTCAGTTTAACATAGCACCAAGAAAGTGTTTGTGTTTGCATATAAAATGAGATTATTAAGGGGTTATAATGAAAGGAGGGGAGAAGCCGCCAGGTAGAAACAAACATCACAGCCTTTTTTGATGCTGATAGGCATCTTCAGGACTATGAATCTATGAATGCACAAAGTGAGCTTCAAACGCATGTTCAAAGGTGTTTCGGTCTGATTTGATTCTGACCACATCTGTTTGGCCGAAATTAAGCTGAAAGCACAGCGTGAACTCTGTCCTGAAAAAAAAAAAGACAAACAGCAGGCAGTTAAACTAATACTCAGTCCTGTCAGCTGAGTTTGACACGTTTCAACTGCTGCAGATACGTCGACATGTGATCTATGGTGGGTTTCATGCTGTACTCAATGGTGTCTTCAATCGTGAACCTTTTTTGTTTGTTTTTTCTGTTACAAAATAAAAAAAAAACACTGTTTATTGGATTATCCTGATTGGTTCAACCTTTGATGAAAATCTTAAAAAGATCAAAGTGCACGGTTACAAGTTTCAACAAATTAAAAGGCAAATGACGCTGAAGACGTAACCTTTAAATTTGCCTGTTCCAATATAAAATAAAAGTATCGGTGTCATGATTTGCATCTTCTAGGTGTGAAAACTCACCAAAATTAGTCTCATATTCACCTGAAGATATCAGCCTTTGGTTTTCACAACATGCATCGTTTCAGCAAAGTACTCACAGTGCATTAATCTCAGGAGGTATAAAAGTAATGAAATGTCTTTGGTAGTTATACAAACTTAAATCAAATGCTAGGTTAAAATAAACACTTTAAAATGTTACCTGCTTATATCATAATGTCCTGGATTATTGTTGAAAAAGTGTTGCAAATTTTGAATAACTGTGATATAATTAGTTCAATGCCAAAGCATTTTAGAGAGACTTTGATTGACAGGATGTCTACCAATGTGATAAAAACTCTTTTTGAAGACTGTCTATTTGTGTAAATAAGTATGAGTCTAAATTTAGTCTCTGATGAGATTCAACAATGACAGTTTTTTTTTCCTCAATAAAGAATAAAGACAAGCTAAATTATTACATTTTGGAGTATGGATTGACCCATTACACATTTGGGTATGATTCTAACTTGTCAAATTATGTAAATTATTTTAATTGTGTTTGCTATTACTATTGATACCAACAATGTTGAGGACATACCTGAGCCTAGGGCTGTTTTTTGTTTCTTTTTTTTTTTTTTTTTAATTATTCTAGCATCTTTAAAAGGTAAACAGTAATAATGGCTTCAGAATATTATTGATTTTTTTTACTAATTATTTGCCTCTACACAACATTGATTACCTCAGTCAATTAAGCAGTGACGTTCCAGTTTGTCTCACAGAATTTAATCCATCTCAAGCAGCTCATGATGAACAGGACAACAAAAGTGCTGCAACTTGTCATTAACCGTGGAGTTGGGATAATATTTGAATGGCAAACTGATATTACGGAGCACGCTCCATCTGAATCAGGGTTTGAACGATCTGAGTAATTATATCTGTATCAGTTTGGACACGAGGCTATGAAGAAACGCTCACTCTGTTGGTACACAAATTAGAACAGGCTAATTCAGGGGAGCGCGATACGTCTCACTTTTAATTCCGCAGGACTGACGGTGCCGCGTTGTGTTTCAGGAAACCCAAAGTTAAAGGAACAGGACGTCAAAAGAAAAAAAAAACACCAAAAATGTTCTGCAAAACATGACTTAATTGAACTTCAAGGATTGCATCTAGGCCTGTGGCCATATAACGGTAAATATGAGAGACAAAGCAGAGTTTTTAATAACTGCAGAGGAAAGCTGTTGTCGTTTGTCAAAGCGAGTCGGAACAACAGAGCATTCCGAGGCAGAAAAGGTGATGCATTTCGTGTGTCATTACTCAGAAACATTTCTTCAGGTTTTGGCCAGTATTCAAAACTTTTAAATGGTGTGCTCGAGAGAAAATTAGGTTTAAGATTTATGAGGTGTCTGCCATTCAGACAAAACTAAAGAGAATACTTATTATTGATATCCATCCGCCATAATGCCTCAGCAACAAAGGTGAAACAATAGCATGGAGAAAAATCCATCACTAAAAGCTCTCATTGCTTTTGTGAAGTAAAAATGTGATTTATTACCTTTGTTTTACACGCACGCTCTCTAACAGCCGTGCATCCTTAGAAAAGAAAGTGTTTTTTATGGCGAAGAATTAAAATTGACTTCTATCAGCTACAGCAGTGTCCATTTATTTTCACATGATTGAGCAAAAAGGGGAATAGTAGGATTGCTTTCCAGAAATACACATTTATGAAGGATTTGTGGAATACATTTGCCTAAAACACCCAGCTTATTTGCTTTGGAAGCAGCTATCTTTATTTCCACTAGAGTTTTGGGTTTTTTTAGCTCTAAATCAAAAACATGATACATGATGTATACAAAACTCAATTATTTTAAATACAGATTTTACAAATTGATGAAAAAAGAATAACTGGGGAAATATTTGGCATTTTTTTAAAAGTATTTTTAAGGTCAGATTGTGTATCTTGTGCACATCCTGATATTGAATTGCAGCCAACGTATGTGGAGAAAAATGTAGACCATATTTATTATAAAAAACTCGCCAACCATCTGTTTTTAATCGAGGAAATGATCCACAGACAGACAGGATTATCAGTTGTTTATTTTATAAACCACTTCCAGGCTAAAATCTCACCCTGCTAATACAACAAACAGATGGTAGTCATTGACACGACGTCATTCCTTTATGTTGCTGTAGCAAAAAAATGTACAAGTCTATCACGAGCACCGAATAAGCAGTATTCTAAATTATTTTGTATTTATTTATTTATTTTTAAATGAAGCAATACAAGTTTTGTAAGTGTTTTGTTTTTAGCTCACGATTTTTATTTATCAAATTCTGCCAGGTTCTGTGAGATTATCTGAGTGACAAATTAAAACTAAATGCATCCAAACCTCAGCGGAGGAATAATTATTCTTTCTGCAGTTCTGATGAAACAAGTTTTTTTTCTTTCTAAGACATTAATAACATGATTTCTCTAAGGTTTTGAGCTCTGATTTGTAACCTGAACATCTGATGATTATTAATAGCTAGCACTTTTAGACAAATATTTGGTCAACAAAAACCTTTTCTCGCAATGAAATATTGTTATTTCATTCCTCTTTGGGATTAATAAAGTATTTTTGAATTGAATTATTCACAGAACATGACTTCTGAAACAGAAAGTTGAAAACAAAGAAACAATATTGGATAATCCCTTATCGTATCTCACTTTTTTAGACTTTTAGATTTTATTTTGGGAATTAAAAACAGCATAATAAGCAAGTTTCTAACACCTTGGAGCATCAAACCTACAATTACTGCTGGCTCCTTTTGTTAATGTGGTAAAACATCTGCATGCACTAAAGCCAATGACTAACTCAATTCGACTTCATAAAAATTTGGGAGAAAAATGTTGGCAAAAATGACACATTTATTTAGCTAAATGAGACTATAGGGTGTGGTATATGTGGCTATTTGTTTTTTTTTTAATATGTAGGTCACCCCAGGAGCCCCCCACCCCTTTATTTTATTTTTTATTTTATTTTATTTTTGTTGCTTTTTGACGTTATAGCTAAGTGTTGCTCACTTGTTCTTAGTTCTGTATGTGAAAACCAGTAATAAACAGAGTTTAAAAAAAACAACGATCAGCAATTACTTCCTGTGGAAATGAGGAAAAAAACAAAAAAAGCTAAAAACAAAAAAACTGCAAGCAAAGGCAGCTTTTTGTCACTGTGCTGTGTCATCATTTTAAAATGGCAGCTGTTTTGCCCGCTTGCCAGAGATTATCAACAAATCAAATGAGTAATAAAGAGGTGGGAAATGAGGTTTGGCTATTTTGAGCTGAAATCCATTTGTCTTAACTTTACCAAACTAAAATGAATGAGTGGCTTGTCTCTTGAGTCAGGCTGCTTTGTAAGTTGATTCTACTGTGAGCTGTGTCTGGCTGCTTTAGAAAGGGGTAAAAATGCCCACAATATTCCAGTCAGCTTTACACTGGGGTTTCGAAAAGCGCACCTAACGTAAAAATCCAAGACTGCTGTGATTCAGGCCAAACAATAAACAATGTTGATCAAGAAAAAAGTAAATCTGTTTAAATTACAGTCATATTGGTGCAACAACCTACATATAGTATAGTTATTACGTGGTTTTGTATTTAAATAAAACATATAATGCTTTTAAATCCTTCTTTTTCACATTTAAATAATTCACCTGAGGTCTATATAAAGTGGAACTGCAATGCTTTTGTTTGAATTCCTCCCTAATGTAACTCCACAATCCCCTCTTTCACCCCTTTTCTAAGGTGTGTCTCAGATCAACTTGTCTCTTTAAATCTAAATGAGGCGCATCACACTCCAACCCCTTCCAGCTCCCAGAGCGGTCCATTACAGTTAGAGAGAGGAGTTTATGATTATTTAGTTGCACAGAAACTTTTTAGTTACAAATGAATTAAACGATGTCAACAAGGGAACACTTGTCCATCCAGCCTTACATGTTGGAGCCAGAGTCTGACCCAGAGCCAGAGGAGAATGAAGACCACCAAAAATGTAGTTGGTAAGTCCAGACCTTATTTAGAAGTTTGTTGCAAATGCTGTGATGTAATAGTTCAGAAAATGGCATAGAAAATAGAGAAAACTGAAGGGGTTGAAAAATATAACACAAACAGAATATAAAAACTATTCAGCATTGGTAGAGATTAAATTTGGCTTTTCTGCACTCTTAGAGGCTCCAAGTACAAAACAAAATGCATTTAACAGCTAAAAAAGTAAATTTTGCCCGATTTGTCCCCTTTAAGGTAATAGAGTTACATTTATCACAGTCTACACACATCACAGTGTAAAGGATGTGCATTAATGAAGGTTGCTGGACTGAAATTTTGTGCCGAAGTCAAACTAGTTTGTGACCCTAATTTGGTTCAAAGCTTTCCTTACCCATCACAGCTCATTGAAGCTTTTAGCTAATTAGTAACAATAAACTCTGTGATATATCTGCTTGATATAATTAACGTCCAACTAATAAGTACATAAAGTACTAAATGAAAGCTTCCTGGGTCTGCGACCATTGTCATTGCTGACGCTTTGATCCTATGCATGCTGGGAATTTGAAGCTCAGACTGACAGCGATCGAGCCAGGCGAAGAAAATCCAGTGGCAGACATTTTATTTCCAGGTTCTACCTCAGTGTGTGGACACGTTCCATGTGTAATTTTATTGAAAGGCAGTAAAAGGCAGCCCCATGTCCAATGACTGATGTGTCTAACCTTGCATGAAATGAGCCTTTACTCAAAAGCCACTACGAGTAGCTTCTATC
The DNA here is from genome assembly GCA_031762555.1 of Cynodonichthys magdalenae. Classification (NCBI taxonomy): domain Eukaryota; kingdom Metazoa; phylum Chordata; class Actinopteri; order Cyprinodontiformes; family Rivulidae; genus Cynodonichthys; species Cynodonichthys magdalenae. The sequence continues at coordinate 25,386,375 of JARVJO010000001.1, forward strand.
AGGGGCGCTTCACTTACTGCCTTCTGTGCATTCCTGACTGACTGACTGGCACGAATGCGGGTTTTAATGAGAGGCACTTCATTGCCACTGCACTTTGAAAAGGTAAAGTCCCTGGAAATAGAGACAATGTTCCAGACAGACAAGACAGAGGAAAACCTCCTTAACCTGTGTTTGTTTTTGATCCATTTCCCAACACACGTTAAGCTACTGATGCTGACAAATTGTGTTTGTTTGTTTCCATAAGCCAGTGAGTTAAAGATGGATTTTTGCAAATATTTTCTTCTTCAAGTCGTAATTTACACAGAAAATACATATTTGTACTTTCACTAAAAATCGGTTTATGTTACAACTATATTACAGTTTATGCTTTTTTAAATTTTTATTTATACCAAGAGAGATTTTTTTCTTTTTATCACCCCTTACAACTCTCATTACAGTCATTGTTTTTTCTATTTACATTTTTTGCTACTTCTTATTGGATTGTATGTAATTATTATTTGTGATTACTTAACTCTTTTGTTTTTGCACTGCCTTCAAGAGCTGCTCGTCTGTAGATTCCGTTGTGCTTCTTGTATAATGCTAATAAAGGAATTCTAATTCTAAAATAAAATGAGTACATGTTCAAACTAATAAAGAAACAATTATTTCATAAAGAAAGAAAAAACAATTAATTTCCAACAAAAGCAGCTACATTTATAGCAGTTGAATATCTAGAAATAATATTACATAAACAGCATTAAATATACATTAAATCAAAGTGGAAAGTCTAATTCTATGTTTTATTTATCAACAAAAAACATGTTAGTGGCTGAAAAGTAAAACAGTTTTGTTTTTGATAAAACAAAATAAAAAAAAAAGTATCCAGAGAAGGACGCAAACAAACAAACAAACAAACAAAAAACATGACAATGGCTGACACAGTGATTATGATGTAATAAAAAAAACATCATATTTTGGCACATGAGTACACTTTCATTTCCAAAATGAGTATAAATATTTGTCCAACCTTAGGTTTATTTTGGCGTACTCTTTGCATCTTCTTACTGCTGTTATATAAATCCCTAACTATTGGTGGGACCATATGCTTGAGCCAATGAAAAATACTCAATTAGTCCCTCATTAAGAAAATGAGGGGGTTGCACAGAATCAGACACAAATTACGAATTGTCCTCTGAGACATACAATTATCCATCATATTCCTTCTGCCATCTGTTTGCTTCCTGTTGACTCTCCTAATGACGGAGACTGAAGCCAAATTAGAATTCCGTGCAACTGCCACTGCACCTCATTGAAAAGTCACGTGAACTCGCCTAAAAACCGGAGGAAGAGCAGCGAGGCGAGTGCTCAGAATTCAGTCCCTCCTAAGAAAAGGCAGGTTATTTCGTATTACTAATGTGTTGGCAAATGAGTGGCTGCAGGAGTCTGTATTGACAATTTACAGCACAATGTAAAAATCACAAGGTTATTGAGCAGTACCTCACAAAGCAACCTAGATGGAGCTCTGACGTTATCAAAGCGCTGCATCAAGAAAGTCCTGTTGCTGGGTGCTGTGAGCAGATAATTCCCCTCTTTTTCCTCACACTTCTGCAGACAAGCTTCGGCTGTCTGTTTTTCTTTACGTATTTTATATATGTTTTAAAAATTCAAACATTTTCTGCACAGACTCTAAGTTCTAAACAGGCTACAATATAAATGTATACCACAAAAAAGAACACACGCATGTCTGTTGCTAAAGGAAGTGCTTGCTTATCAATCTCAGGAAAGCAGATGTCTATGTCAGTATAAATAAGATATGGTGGGGGGGGGGATAATAAATGTGAACAGCAACAAATAAAAGACTCTCATTTCCCTGTCATTCACCCTTTTCTGAACAGTGTGTCATGCCTTAATTTTAGCTTCTCGGTGCAATCAGAAAATGGATCTGTGTAAGGTTTTAAAGTAAAAGCAATTTCAAGATTGCAGCTTATAACTTGTAAAAAATACCAGCCTTTTCACAAAAAAAAAAAAAAAAGAAAGAAAGAAAGAGGAAAAAAAGGGGACATGGCTGAACCACCCGTGACTAAAAGTGGGGCTGCTGCAGGGACACAACTGAAAGGACTACTGTGCACCGACAGAAACAAAGATGGAAGCAGATTACTAATGAAACCATTTCAGAGGGAAGTCAGGTCACATGAAAAGTAAAGAAATTGTTTTTTTTTGTGCAACACCTGAGACATTTCCAAATCTGAAACTTTAGTCTCGCAGCTTTTGACGGAACATAAATTTTGGCCATTTGCTGACCAGCAGGACATGCTGTTTGTTTACCCTTGCAATACATGCATAATTATCTTTTTAGATACATTTTCCTACAGTCCTTCTGTCGCTGGACATCCAAAAATGATGGCAGCGACTCCTGGCATCGGTGTAAAAAAACACAACCCCAGCAAATAACCTGACAGTCGCATGCACTGCCAAGCTCAACGCCGCCATGCCAAGCAATGCATCTGTCAAGTGAGAAACATGACACATTTTTTAACACCTTTATGACTTCAGCCAATTTTCAAAAAGAGCGTACCTTGTCCTTTCCTGAGCTATTTTGTTTGGCATCCCAGAAAATGACCTTCTGTTTAATGGAGTCAAGGTTTAACTTACGTAGAAATCTCTCACTAATAAATGGAAAATGATAGAACTAAGAAATGAAATGACCAAAACGCAATATAGACTCTGTAACTATGGAGACAAATGCGGTTGGATGACCATGTTTTGTAGCGAGATAAATCATTTCTTACAGCCCCTAATGAGACTTTCATAATTCATGCTGTCAGCTTCTCCACAGCACCAATCATGTCTGATCTTTCTGCAGCGGCAAAACTCACTGCTTCAGACTGCCACCCTGCATCTATCAGCACAGGGAACATTGTGTCATATGCAAGTTAGTCATGAGGAAGATGCCTGCAACATGCCCTGTCGAGGCTCATTGGCTAAGCTCGTGTTAGACCAAATACACTCTCCAAAATAATTACAAGGACGCAGACGCGCTGCTGAAACGTCCTCAGACAAGTCGGAGCGCAGCCCAGTAGGACGGTCCTTTCATGGATTCTGGGGCCAAGTTTAGAAGAATCAGAACAATCATGGTGGTTTCAGACTTCAGATCTGTGCACAACTGCACTGTGGTATATATATATATTTTTTCTATCTCTTTATATCTACAAAGATAGTCTTTCGAGTGGATTCATTCTTTTTATTATTGCTTTTTCACATTTTATATTGTATTTTGGCTTGAGTTGGAGAATGAATCCTTTCACTTTTGAGTTTTGACTAAATGACTGGCAGTTCTACGGTGGATTGCTTGTTCAGCAGTAAGAAATAAAACAAAGTAACATTCAGCATAAAGCAGCAAAATGTATTTCACTTTAAACTTGGGCTTTTCTTGTAACTCAATTACTTCTAATAACCTATTGATCAGACTGACTATTTTTTTCCTGCAAAATAAAAGAGTTGATCTGCTATGGTCTCAGAATAATTTTCTTTCCAAATAAAGTTGGCAGCTTTTTATAGTATTTATTTAGGTCGGAGTGTTTGGACATAAGGACTGAGAACACAGGAGAGAGGACTGCAGGGATTTAGAATGGGACAAGAAAAAAACATTTAGCTTAGGAGAATGATGAGCTCTGGAAACTTTGCACTGGGCAGATAATAAGCATCTCAAAGCATTTTTAAAATAGTCATGATATATTTGGTAATGCTACGCTGTGAGAGATTTTTTTAGCAGATGTAAATAACTTGGCATGATTTGCAAATGAAATAAAAATGCTGGGTTGATTTCTTAAGCAAATTAAACATGATTTATTTTTGTCTTTAGTGTTACTTTTACTTTGACCAGGCAACATGGGTTAGTCAGTGTACAAACGACTGTACTGTCAATGCTATTGGACAGCATCCCAAACATATCACTACTCTGGAAGCAGCTTTCATTTATCTTTGGGAAAAGAAAATCAATGAATTTGCTCTATATTCCAAGTCACTCCTGCAGTCAGACACATCTTTTCAAGCATCAGTTGTATTTCCTAACATATCCCTCTCTAAATGAATGTAAAAGAGACTGGGCTATTTCTTTTTTTTTTTTTTTTTTGCTGCCAAATTGTTGCCGAGGTGTCAATAATCTGGTTTGATCCATCTGCAAAGCAATGCAACTTTTTAGGTTTTTTTTAGTTTGCAAGAATACAAAAAAAATGGAATAAACTAAATAAAAACAAAGTTTTTTTCAGAAAACACTTCACAAGCAGGATATTAGTAATCATGGTAAAATTGACTGAACTTATATAGAGTTTTATCAAGTCCCTCCGGACCCCAAAGCGCTTTACACTTACAGTCACTCACCCATTCACACACTGATGATGGCAAACTACACTGTAGCCACAGCTGCCCTGGGGCGCACTGACAGAGGTGGGGCTGCCATGCACCGGCACCACCGGACCCTCTGACCACCATCAGTATAACAAAGTTTAACAAGAGGTCTGATTTGACATTGAGAGAAGTCATGTTTGAGTTTACATTTTATAGATTTATTTGAACTATTAAAGCAACATTTTGTTATGATACACAGTGTTTAATAGGGATGCACGATATATCGTCATTAACATCAGTATCGGCCGATTGGTCAGTTTTTAGAATATCCAGCCCATTCTCACTCCCAACTCATCACATGTTGACGCTTTTCCGAGGTTCCCTCTGCATCAAGTTTTGACGCTTCGGGTAACCCCCTCGCGTCAGTTATTGACGAGATGAGAACAAGGAGAAGGAGCCCGTTGTCATATTTTTGAAAAGTGTAGAAAATCCACGACAACTAACTGTCCCAAACCCTTAATTTAACTTCTATTATCCCTAGACATCCTATCCCTGACCTCACTACCTAAAATTAACCAGTAATCCTGATCTCTAATATTAACCACGGACCCCAACCCAACGACTTTGTGTGGTGCGAATCCGGAAAAGCCCTGTGTGTCAATAACTGACTCGTGGAGGTTACCTGACTCGTCAAAACCGGACTCAGAGGGAACCTTGGAAAAGTGTCAATATGTGACAAGTCGGGAGTGAGAATGTGTTAGAATATCAGTATTGGTTCGATAAGTAAAACTGGGCCAATATTAACATTCAATATTATTTTCCCATTTTTTAGCTTTGTGTTTCTGTTTTGGAAGGGGAAATGGTTGAGTGCATTTGTTTGATCTTGATAGTGATATTGACACTGCACAGCCAGGAATAACTGAAGTAGAGAGCCATGTCAGAGGTCTGGTCTTTTTTTATGGTATCAAAAAAAAGACAAGTGTATTTGTGCGTATATGTATAGAAACAATTTGTGTGTTTGTATAATCCATCCGTCCGTCCATCTGTTTTCTTCCACTTATCCGGGGTCGGGTCGCAGGGGCAGCAGCCTAAGCAAAGAGACCCAGACTTCCCTGTCCCCAGCCACTTGGGCCAGCTCATCTGGGGGAATCCCAAGGCGTTCCCAGGCCAGCCGAGAAACATAGTCCCTCCAGCGTGTCCTGGGTTTTCCTCTGGGTCTCCTCCCAGTGGTGTTTGTGTAATATCAGTAAATAACAGTTATCGGCCATAACAGCAATAATTATATCGGATATCAATATTGGCTGAAATGTTCCCATTGGTGCATCCCTGGTGTTTATTATACAGTCTGCCCAAAATTACAGCAAACAGAACATTAATTTCAATATCTTAAGTGGCAAAAATTGTGGCACAAAATATATATTTTTACTTTGTTTTAATCTATTTAAGTCTAATAATATGTAGTTTAGTGGGATTTTAAATTATCAACAAGTTGTGATGTCACAAACTCAGCTCAGAGTATTATTATCTATGTTTTACTATCTCCACCCACGTTCTGCGACTCTGCCCCAAAGATTCACATCTCGCTAAAAAAAGTTCCTGTAGGCAATAATCATTAAAGGCACTGTCAAATTGGTGCACTACTTATTTTATCCAAAATGTGTCCCCTATATTAAGCCTCTAGAAAATGAATCACCTTAAAAGAAAAACAACAAAATAATCTAAAAGGTACAATCAGAGTCTATGACTGTACGGAGACATTGCAGCTATGCACAAGAGATAAGAGATATAAAAAATAAGTAATTTTATGAGCTGATTCTAGAATAAAAATACCAATATGTACCTATAACCAACAGGAACAGCCTGTATTTTTGCTTGGCCTGAATCAAATCGCGCTATAGATGAAAGTGTGAAATGACTTATCACTGACAGCTTCTTGTTATAAGGAGCAGCAGAGGTAGCCAAGAGTGACATTAGTATTGGAAATTAATTGTTTCTTAATGTGCACGTCTCCATCGTCCACCACCACACAGCCATGCACCATTACTGTGGTCAATTAGCCGTTCAACATCCTACCAATGGCCAGTGTATGGAATTGATTACCACACCACAAGCTTTCCCTGCAGCACCAACATGTCCGGAATATTAAGTGTTATGTAAAAAAGAAAAGGGACGAAAAAAAGTGAACCTAATCAGCTTTAACCTAAACATGATTCCTTAATTGCTTTGCACCCAGAGGCATCTACCAAATGTGCATCAAAAACTACACCTCTTACCCCAGAATTCCATACTGATTCACTCAACCCAACTCTTAGTTCAGCTGGTCAGTATAATTAGTGTGTACAATCATCACTGCCCCAAGGTTCACTGTGAATGCTCCAATTTCTATCCTCGGATATGGAAGCCTCTTCAGCTTCTGAGCCTTTTTTTGGCCATGATGACATTAAGGATGACTGAAGTGCATTATCTGTGCACACAATGGTAGCTGTCCATCCAGCCATGCTCTACAGAGCACCGAAATAGGCAGCTGGCGACACACTCACTGCAGAGAAACGTCGACTTTTAAAGGCCCGCGACACCAAAGCCCCCCGATAGCTTTAGCTGAATAGCCTGCCTGACCCATTGTCAGCGAGTTCACGCTATTGTCAATGTGTCTGTCTGATATGCAGTCAATGCACTGCCTCTCTGCAGTAATGCCGTGATTTAAGACATCCTTTTTCTCAAGCCACCAGGTGATGCAGGTATTTTGCAGGAAATAGTGTATTCATAAAACGCTACAGCATGTAAGGAATGTCTATTTACATTTGCACACTAAATGATTCGCAATGTTTCAATTCATCAAAGCTTGCAGTAGCTTCAGATTTCGAAAAAAAAAAACAGTTATTGCTTATAAATGCAAACTGTGTGCCCACTTCAAAATAATCAATACATAGTTATTATCTGACGTCCCTCTAAAAAATCCAACATTTTTCACCAAGGAGGCAACCGTTTGTGACCTGCGTGGTTCGCACACATCAAATAAAATCTGAGCTTTCGGTTACACCGAGTAACATCACTGTTTTTCTTCCTCATGAAAGCAACCTTAATGAGCTTCTGAATGCACGAGAAAAGTTGAATGTTTTTTTTTTTGGCTCTAATCAGCAAAATAAAAAAAAATAAAAAAGCTGTCTCCCTGCACCTTCATGCTCTGGTCTAATTAGAATTTATTAAACAAGGCAAAAGGTCTAAAGACATCAATAGCAACATTGTTCTCCACGTGTGGAGTTAACTTGTTTGACAGTCGACAACCAGAGAACGTTAAAAGGGTGTGTGACCCTAAATGCTCATTCTTTCACCTCATTATGGCAATTTGAGGCACTGATTAATGCATATTTTCCGTATTTCCACCTGATTTTAATTCAAGCATGGCTGAACCGTCACATAAATCAACTGTGTTCAGCCAGTAATTGAATCTCCACGGACACAAGATGATATATAAATAGATGATAATAAGAGGGCATGTTGTTCTTTGCAAAGCTATAAAATTCTATGTGGAGAAACAAACTGAACAGCACGGTCTGAACTGAATTTTCTTTCCTGAACCTTATTAACATTATATGACCTGAAAATTTCACATGCCTGAAACTGTACTACAACAAACATATTTTTGTTTCCCTAATACAATATTTATTTATTTGGCTGTCATTTTTGTTTTTTTTATTTGTTTTAATGATAATCCAATGGAGCAAACGAAGGTCAACACCAGCCCAATTGGTCAAATAAAATCTGACATACCAGTGTATGTGCATAAAAATACAAATTAATTTAAGACAAACCAAAAGAAATATAAAAATACAGAATTGTAGCTTGATGATACATAATAAAACAAACAAAAACCTCTAAACAGAGGCACAAAAAGCCTCTTTGAGAGTCAGTGCTATTTTATGAGTCAGTCACAATGACTCCCGGGTGAAATAGCAGTTTGTTCCTGTACTGTTTTTGTTACATTCTTAGTTTAACTATGCAGTCACACATGCTTGAAGCCAATTTCATGTCCTTTTCTATCCTTGTTTTCAGCTCTAAAGCAAAATCCACTGACCATTTCCCAGAGAATTGAAAATGCAGGGATAAAAGAAACTTGTAAACGTGTCCCAGAGCTCAAATAACTGGACATATAAAAACACTTAACACTTAAAGAGAATCAAAATCCTAAAATCTATTGGATTTATCTTCTCTAGAAGCAATGGCAATTTATACCACTCATTGAAGTCAGTAAGGCCTGACTAGTCAATGACATCAACGAGCTGCTGTTTATTCTATTTGAACACTCATATAAGAGTCAAATAAGGAAGACAGTTGCTGCTGCCTCCCCAACACTGTGCTGATTGCTATTTATGAGTAAACAACCTGACAGCTTGTTTGCAAATAATAATGTCAAAGCTACAGTTAATACATCTATGTGTAACATTTACTCAACCTAAAAGCCAGTTTATTTATCTCACTCTTTGTAATAGTGTGTGTGGATGCAGAACAGGCCATTAGTTGAAATGAGTTGTGCAGAAGTAAAAGAATAATCCCACAGGTCTCCTACAGAGAAGATTAGATCCACTCTGTATTATCACTAAAGAATCATTCTGTTACCAGATTAAAGGCTTGATGGCAACATATTAAGCACATTCATTGTTAGGATTGCTGATGTCAGAGCTCTTGCATTATAGCTTTATATCTTAAAGAAACAGATGGATGTTTGGTCAAACATCTAGGTTTACTTGTATCTTTACCCTCAAAAATCTGTAATTTTCACACAAAAAAAATCTGTATTACTCACACGTGATACAAATGGGGGTCTATCAGCCGCACGGAAAGACGGAATGTGGGGCGGAGATAACAGGGTCTGCAGTGCCGAGGAGCAGGGAAAGGAGGACAGGGACAGGTGACAAACTCATTTTTAGCAGCAGAGCAGGTTGGAGATGATTATTTAATCTTATTTATTTATCTTTTTAAATATATCCTACAGGCTCCAAGACATCAAATAAATTTGAAGCTGAATTTTTGTTATGTTTTCGTGAAAAGATCGAAAAAATCTATACATCCGTATACCTGCAAAATGGGTAAAAATTTGTATAATTTACGGACAATCAGTACAACTTGACGTGTAGATATGGTGTAGTATGGTATGGTGAGTGGGGATGGAGAAAGAACTTATATGAGTGGGGGCCTTGTAAGTGGGCCCAATGCTTTCCCCAAAAAGACACTGGACTTTATTCAAACCTCCGCATCCCTCGAATGAAGAACACAAAGTTAGAAACACTCAGTGTTCTGAGCTTGTCGGGATCCATAAAGGGGTCCCCAAGAATTATTTTCCTTAAGTAGTGAAAAGAAGTCTCTAATCCAATGCCACAGGCATCCCACAGACCATTATCATGGAGTCCAATCACAATTTTATGCAATTTTAGGGTTTAAGACTATGTAGAATAAACTTTTTATTTACAAATTATTAAAAGATGTCAACAATAGAAGACTTGTCCATCCAGCCTTACTTGTTGAAGCCAGAGTCTGACCCAGATCCAGAGGAGAATGAAGACGACAGAATTGTACGTGATAAGTCCAGACCTTATTCGGCAGTTCCCTCACCAATACTGTGATGTAATAGTTCATAAAACTTAAAATACACAACAAAATGCATTTAATGCCTAAAAACGTGGCTCTTGCATGATATGTACCCTTTAATACAAAATACAGAACGGTGATGTGAAAACAATAAATGTGTAACATAAAATATTCACTCCTACTAACAACTGTGGTCTACCCGTAAATAGAAAAGCACAATTTTATTAGCATTTTTGTTTCAATGTGATGCTTGCTAGAATTAATCCAAGAGCTCCCACACAACTCCTGTTCCTTCATCCTATTTCCAGACAATCTCAAACTGCATGTCCGAGCTCCAACCAGCCAGCTTCCGTTCCCATCAAATGTGTTCTGTCACACAAGATGCTCCCAAATTCGTTCTTCGAGATGACTGACAGATGTATTACCATAAACAGCTGCTATAAACTACTGATGACAGACTTCACAGTTTCACACGCTTGGTACCGCAAAATATACTTCTGTGTTTTACTTATTAACCAACTGTGTTCATCACACATAAAATGTTATCTTAAAGGAAATATTTATATGGTATTAATTTCAGTTTAGCAATAAAAGGGAAGGGAAAAAAGTATTGCCTCTTATTAAAGCTGCTCTCTTTTTTTATTTTCTGCTCATTTTAAAGCAACAATTGGAATTTTCATTTTAGCATTTCTGATGCAGTTAGCAGTGACTTTAAGAGACAATTGTCTTCATTTTTTTTAATTTTTAATGAGCAGTGATGGATCAAATCAAGTCATCTATTTCAACAATAAATTCATATTTAATAACTTTTTTCTAAAACTTCATCCTTGGAGGATGACTACTCTTCATCAGTACCAGATGGGAAGAAAATGCAGATGATTAGAAGTGAATAGATACCCAGAAGGAGGGATATGAAGTGAAAGTTTGAATCTGGTCTTAAATAAATTAAATAAACCAATCCAATTTGAAAAAATAGCCTAATGCTTTTGTTTTTCAGAGTTCTTATTTTAACATTTTAGTGTGACGGCAAATTCAAAAGATGCTCATCAATGAACGGCACACATATTTAAATGCATTTTAATTATAGCTAATATTATTTTTTCCCCCAACATAAGTGTAAGTGTTTGTAAATTTTATGCAGCGTGTTATCTAATACAGACTGACATATAAACAGCTCAGACTAATGAACCCAGACATTTCCCCCACGACTATATTTATAGGTCAATGCAAAACGAAATACATTCAATTGAAGTCGGAGCGATCAACAATTCCAGTGTCTCTGGGCACCCAGAGACGGCAGACAGGTTTCATTATATGACGTTCTCAATAATTCATTCTTGTTCCTCCCTGTTTTAATGTCCTGGTCAGCCGACGCTTGGCAGCTTGCACTGAGTGATCTCCTTCATGATGAACTTATGATTAGCTCAAAAAGAAGCCTTTGCTCAGTCAAAGCACATTTTTACTACACATCGGAGACACCCCCCTTTTTATTTTAAGCTTGTGACACGTGCAGCAGCAGAAAGTATCTTCCTAGGGGAATGTCACAAGAGCATAAATCCTTTGGACATTTTCTCTCATTATCTTTTCCTTCTCAGTAGCAGGCTGCATTATATTCATGGTTGCAGCTTCTTTCCTCACTTTTCATTCCTTTTTTTTTTTTTTGTTCTTTTCTTCCTTCACAGCTTTGCAAATCTGAGCTATTAATGGGACCCCGAGCCCCTTTTTACATACAGCAAGTGTGACATATAATGTATTCTGGATAAAAGAGGACTTCCATAAATCTCACTGATAATTTTAACCATTCGATCCAACGCTCCACTCATATTAAAGAGGAAGTGTACAGTAAATCAACGCATCAATAAAGCACATGTGTTGGGGGTCAGCTTACTCTTACAACCACTTACAATGATACAGAAGAGAGATTTTTAAGGTGTATTTATTGCTCACTTCTCTGAGCAAATAAAACTCCACTCATCTTGAGTTATTTAAGAGTTCAGCTGTCTGTTGAAATGATGTTATATCAGCTGTAAATGGTATGCACAGCATGATGAAATGTGGTTCACTGTAAACAAGTCAGTGTGGAAGATATTAAAATAACTACAGATTTTTTCTGGGGTTATTTTAAAATAAAATAATTAACCAATTTAAAGTTCATGTGACATGAATATTCTTCAAATACAAAAAGTCAAAGAAAAAATATTTATATTTAAGAAACTTGGGATAATAAACATGATTTTACCCATTTTGTAACATAACTGGCATATTTTCTTTGGAACTTGCCTCAGCCAAAGTGAAACAGGAAGTGACATCAAAGGGGAACTCTTAAAGAAAATGAACTCTGTGGTCTTTGTTTATTGTAAAACAATCTAAAGAAACTTCAGATTCCTCTAAACAGTTTGTGTTGTTAACCATTCTGTTTACACACAGACATGCCCCTTTGTCATCACTTCCTGTTACTTCACATGTGATTATCTCAACAATTGTTTCTCTCAGCAGCATGAAAAAAAAATCCAATATGTAATCAATGTAATCTTTTCAAAAATGCATTCATGTTTATTACAAAAAAATGATGTCACAGGCACTTTAATGTGTAACTGTTTAAAATACATACTTGGAAGAATTTATGTAGTTTCTATCATTAAGGTTGGCTTCTGGTCTCAAATTATTTCTACATTATGACAGCAACTTCCTTTAATAAGGCAAAATGATGCGGAAATGTCTGAAGTACTGTAAGAACAGGGTGTTTTTAAAGGAGCCTGTCTGCTCAAAAGGCTTTAAAAATGCAGTTTTTCTTCAAACTGAGACTTCTGTCAAAGCAAATTCAGTTTTTTCTTTTATTTTCAGTTAATTGGTTTACAAACTAGAGCGGCACGGTGGCTCAGTTGGTAGAACTGTTGCCTCCCAACAAGAAGGTTGCCGGATTGAATTCCCAGCTGGGGCCTTTCTGGGTATAGTTTGCATGTTCTTTCTGTGCATGTGTGGGTTTTCTCTGGGTACTCCAGTTTCCTCCCACAAACCAAAAACATATCTTTTAGGCTAATTGGTAACTTTAAACTGTCCCTAGGTGAGAGTAAATGGTTGTTTGTCTCTATGTGGCCCTGTGATGGACTTACAACCTGTCCAAGGTGTACCCCAGCCCTCACACAGTGACTGCTGGATATGAGCACCAGTGACCCTGAAAGGAAGAAGCGGATAAAAGATAACTGATGGATGGTTAACCAACTATTGACTTTTCATATTTGCATACTAAAATAATGAACAGTACTGCATTGTAAAAAGCAGTCAAAACAAAACAAAACAAAAGTTTTTTATTAATATAATGTTCATCACTATGGCTGAATGGTGGATGGACAGATGGATGAACAGGCAGACAGATGGATGGATTTTCCTGTTCTTGTGGTTGGATGACTTTCTTTGCTGATGACTAAGACATGCTTTAATGTCCGAATGAGTGACCCTGAAACAAATGGTACTCAGAATGTGTTGTTCACATTTTATGTTTTGTTCCATTCATCCACTGGTGAGTCATCGTACATCTCAGCATCACAGTTTTCCTTTTGAGGCAACCATGTGTTGGGAATTATAGTTTTCAGAATTATGGTTTGCACAAAGAAAAACTGTTTAGATCATCACATTTACCTACAAAGCTATGTCAAACTTCCCCAAAAGTGCATTGTTTTTATTGGTAATAAATACTAATTTATGTGAAAACAAACTGCATTATTAATGTGACATTCAACATTCAATTAGATAATTACCTTGACATTATTTTTTAACTCTCAGTACCACTCTGCCCAAGTCCAGCCTTCCAGAGCTGCTGGTGTGGCTGTAAACTCTTCTTTTTAATTGGTGAAGTGAATCCTATAGGATTTATTAGGTAATGAGATCCAGCACAGGTTCACTCTTATAATCAAACAGAACTCAGGGAAAAAAAGATGTTTCCTAACAGCCTTACTACAATTAGAGTTTTTTTTCCCTTTCACTTCCTTCTGCCTTTAACCCCTCCAAACTCACACCAATCAAATCTGAGTGAGGGCAGAGAAGACCAAATGCCACAAGTAGCGCAAAGTGGAGCTCATGGATTTGGAACAAGAACACTTTTGTTTGCTAACTCAGTGGTGTTCATCGTTCTGATGTCAGCTTGATTTGGCTTCACGTGCTGAAACAAAAATGAAACTGAACCAACAACATCGTTTCCGATTTCACTTTTAGCAGAAATGCAAGAACCCTGATTAAATCTGATTATGTAGTGACAGTTTTGCAGTGTGGTTTTGTCTGATTGGGTCTGTTCCAAATGATTTTCAGAATGCATTAACTCCTTTTTTTTTGTATTTTTTAAGCACATGATTAAAGAAAAAAAGAAAAAGATTGAAATTACATCCTTAGTTTCTTGTTACCAAGCAACCATATCAACCCATGTGCATACCACTTTGTCCATAATAACAATAAGGTGAGGAAGAAGGTCTATTTCCAAGGCTTCTTCCTGGATGTACCCTGCTAACAGACACTGCAGTGGGATTGTGGTGAACCGAGAAAGCCTTAGTAAAGTTTTGGAGATTTCTTTAATGAGAACTTTGCTCACGGTGAGGCATTTTTGAGACATCCAAGTTGATGTGTCTCGAATTCAAAGCACTTGGCCCGTGGTGATGGTTGGGGTAATAAACTCTCGGCAGTAGAAAGAAGAAGCTATGTTTGCAGCAAGGGGTGTGTATCTGTGAGTGTGTGTGTGTGTGTGTGTGGGGGGGGGGGGTATGATATACTACAATGTGAATTTTGATTTGAAGATTTAAGTTTGAAATCAACACCTGTAAAAAAACATTGATAAGTAAGTGAACCAGTTTCATAATATTGATTGCTATGAAAATTCAATTCAATTTAGCGCTTTAGCGAAAAGATGCTCAAACTACATTCATTCATATTTTATAATTTTCTACCATACTAAGAGTTAACTTTGCAGTAGACAACATATTGCATCACTCTTTGATCTGCAGCAACATCCTGATTTATGTCGTTTTATAAGCACCATGTTTTAAACCGTGAATAGCTGTCCCGTTACGCTATAAAAGTGGGCAGGAGAGGATGCAAATGTCCAGGGAGCATTCGCCCTTACACAGCCATCCACACTCACAACAAATATCCGTCCTGTGTTTATGTGCTTCAAAGTGTCAAGTTCATTTCAGTTCAGCAGCAGGCGGGATGCTCATGATAGCACCACCCACCCTTTTTTACGGCATTTGACAGCCCCGTCTATGACAGATGACAGCGGCACGAGATGCATTTGAATAATGCAGGCATTCTTTGTGCACTGCGGTGCAACAACTTAGGTAATGGTCAAAATGCATGTGGACATAAGTGGTGATCCAACACCTGTCGGACTAACCCACAAAACCTAAGCTTTTAGCATTTTTTAGTGTTTTTCAAATGTCCTTGGTGGTTTTCTTTTCTAATATTAGCAATAAAAACGGGATGGGGAGCTTTAAAAATCAATAGGTCACATGAGGTGTTTTAGATACCTAAGATTAAAACAGAATGATTTTGCCATACTTGGTTTAATTTATTCTGACTAAAACCCTTCCTCATCCTTGTCGTTGCCTCATCCATACAGTAAGAGTTGATAGTGTTTGAGGTAATTACTGCGTAAATGTTGCCACTGTAACATTTGAAAGCTCTAACATTGCATCACTGTGCAGACCACCTTCAATAAACCCATCTGACTCTGAAGAGATGAGCTGTCAGTGACTCTGCAGATCACCTCGAACCCACCCCCGTGCCATTAATCTAAATTAATGCCCTGACAAATATGTCATAATATTGGGTGTGAAATTTGATAAATGCCCACCTCAGCCCATCCATAATTAAACCTCTTTAGCAAAATGGCAAAAATTCAAATTGCCGAGTCGACGTGGTCCCTGTAAGTAACAAAGGTGACCTTATGCTTTTGCTCCAAATAGCCTACAAATAATTGTGTTTGCCCTTTAAAAAGACTTGACAGGTGAGTTCAGCAGATGACTACACAGTAAAGGTGAACCACATACCAAATTAAACCTGATCCCTTAAATTTGCTTGGGCAAGACGTTTAGAACAGATTCAATGAAGAGAGTCTTTCTGGATTTATCTTTTAAAAAATGCTTCAAATTGTGACTCATAGAATAAAACAATCACTATATTGTGTTTTGTTTGCTATTAAAAAAGTTGATGAGCTGTGACTACACTTAATGTACACAGATCAGGCTCACAGGCCAAAACAAATAGCAGCAGGCATCATCATGGAACAAATCATTATGATTATAAATGATCAATTTAATGTTGTAGAGCTACATTCAATGAGGTGTTGAGAAGAGGATGCATGAATATTCTCTGACAATCACGTCGGCTTTAAATACATTTTGACATCATTTATGAGCAGATTAAATTCCAGTATGCACTTGCTCAAATGGAACATATTTTCATGTTGTTGCAAACTGCAAACGCTCAGAAGTTTATGCTGAACTGATTCATCATTGGTTCTGTTTTGTTTCTCAGTTGTCTTCTGAAGTAGAGTATTGCGCAGCCGCAGGTGGCAACCTCTAGCCAGACTATAAGGCAAATTCACTTCATTTACTGGCCTTCCTGGTAATGAGGTGGAAGAGCGTGTCAGCCTTTGGCCAGCTGGGAGCCACAGTCCCCTGGTGAGTCAGTCAAAGTGTTATAGGCTAGGCTAAGATATAAGGTGAAGATGTTTAAGTCAGACTGATGTCACCAAGGCTTGGGGAGAAGCTCGTATTATTTTCTTTTCATGACAAGCTATGTTATGTCACAAAATGGTCCACCAAAAATGAGTGGCACGTTCTGTACTGTACTGTAATTTGTTATTTAATATAGATTACAGAATTTATTTCATAAACATGTCAAATTGCTTTTTATAAATAACTATGTGCCTTTTATTGATCATATCATATCTTATCATAAAATAATTTTTGTATAAAGAGTTTAAAATAAGGAGGATCAGTTATGCGTTGCTGGCAAAGTGAGTCTTCATTGCGGTTCAGGTGTGGATGAAGGCCCATCAGATCAAGACCACATCATGGTTGGCCCAATTTCCTCACCTGAACCCCATTGAAAACCTGCTGAATGGGATCAAGCAGAAGATGGATGGTGACAAGCCATCAAACATAGCTGAGCTGATCGTATTTTTGTATCACCCAACTGCCATGTGAAAGACTGAGAGAGTGTGGCAAAATGCATGAAAGCAAAGATAAAAAAATCATCATCAATCATCACCAAATATAGATTACTTCCTGATAAAAGCTGTGAGTGCTATAATGTCTAAAAATTAATATAAACTTGTTTTCTTGCAGTTCTATGAGGTCTGAAAACACTGCATCTTTTATTGCGTCCTATATTTTCTGTGTAGACTTTAAAGGGGCTAATTTCCCTCTTCTCTTGTCTACATGCACTGATTCTCAAGTGAGCTCGAGGATTATAAGAAACAGTAAACTACACGTGTAACAGAAACCAAAATCCAGCTCCAGTGGGTATTTCTTAAAAGCTAACAAGGGCAAACTGCCAACTCAGAAACCAATCTACTTTATATTTACCTCTAAAATCCAAACATACATGTGTGGTTCGTACTTTTTCACCTGTTATGCTGAACATTGTTTATTCAAGAAATAAAAAAAATCAATAGCAACTATTGGAAACTATACATAAGACATGGAGAACCTCTCCATAGGCACTGCATTTACATTTTTTAATCTGATTAGAAAATGCAGTGCTATCATACCAAGGAGGTGACAGATTTGTGTGGGTGTTTACTCTGTCAAAGCCAACACTGACATTATCTGGTGGCGTTTATTTTCTTAGCAGAGGTCTTGAATAATTAAATGAGATCGACTCGCTCCTCTTTTTGTTAGAGACAGGAGGTATTCTGGCAGTCCTTGTTTGACAGGCTTTGACCTACCCCAGAGCGTGAGGGGCCTTTAAAACAAAACCTTTGCTTTGTGCATTAAAAACAGAGAGACACTGTCTAGACCAAACACCTCCTTCACGCTAGGTTCAACAGCACTATTCCATCCTGAAAGGCCGACTGTGGCAGAAATCTCATTGCTTGCCTTAGATTTGTCCGTCTGCTGGGAGCTGATGGCTTCAGTCCATCTGGGAATTCAGTCAGGCTTGCAGTTACACACCTGACAAGCAGCAAGAATGGACACAAAACAACACTTCCCCATGAGATCTCCCTTTCTTTTTCCATTGATAATGTCCAAAAAAAAAAAGAGAAACTGTGAGCATATAATCAGTGCATTTTCAGAGTATCTCATAAAGACACTGATGTAGGACATTTGTAGGACAGGCACAAATAAAGTAGTGGCCAAACATCCAAATATGTTATCCTCCCGAAGGAGACATAAAAAAAAAAAAATGTGTTCAACGATGTTCTCTGTGAACAATTGTGGCCTCAGGGCAGAAATCAAACACAGACATTTGTTCAGTGTTTTGTGTCCATTTAAAGCAACTCACATGAGAGCCCTCTTAGCAGTTCCTTGAGAGAAAATGAAGGAATGAAAGAACGGTCCCCACTTGGTTGTGAAGAGACAGACATACTAAACCAGATAAGTCAGTTGTTGCTCAGAGAAATTGAAGGTTTCAAAAAAAGCCAGCAAATAACCTAAACTCAGTATAAAAAAGCACATATAAATAATGGAAGGACTAGTATTTCTTGAAGGAATGCAAATCACTCTCTTCCTTTCATGTCAGTTTTAGACAAAGATAATCTAATGCTGAAAAACGAGAGTAAAAGTCCTTTTGGTTACCTTGAAGATAAGATTGCATGCATAACAAACCCAAACAGGCAAAAACACCATTCCAGCATTGTTTTTTGATGGCAGATGTTAATATTGTTTTAAAGAAAGTCATGTTTAAGACAAGGTGTTTTGGCATAAAATATTTAAAGTGCCTGTGACAACAAATTGTTGTAATAAAAATAAATACATGTTTAGAAAGACAGAAAAAATGATCACCTCTAAAATGAACAGTTGCTGAGATAATTGCATATGAGCTGACAGGAAGTGATGTCAAAGGGGAATGATGTTTCTTTAGATTATTTTGAGTCACTAGAAAGAGATGAAGAGTTAGAGTTAAAATAGTATTGTTTCAGTAAACAAAGACTAGAGAGTTTTCATTCCTAAAGAGTTCCCCTTTGATGTCACTTCCTGTTTCACTTTGGCTGAGCTAAATTCAATAGAAAATATGCCAGTTATACAAAATCCTGTGTATTACGCATTGTTTCTTAACTAAAAAATGTTTTCTTTGACTTTTTGTATTTGAAGGACAGGCGGACACAGACACTTTAAAGGACTCACTCTTTAACATCACAACAGTTTTGATGTATTTTATTTAAATATTTCCTAAAATAGTGAAAGCCTGGAAGATCCGACCCATTATTCTATATGTAGCTTACCTAATGTGTTTTAATCTAGTGTGAAACTATATTTTTATGTACATAATCTGATTTCAACACAGCTGCACCAGGAAAAAAAAAAGTTTTAATGTGTTGTTTAGCCTTAAAGTTAAGTCATGCTTCATTTTGTCAAACACAAATGATGCACTTCAAACTTTACTGCCTTTTTCTCTATGACTTTAGTTCACATTGCATTTCATTGTCAATTCTAAGTGTTTTTTTTATATCCCCAGTTTAGTATCATTCATTATGTGTGCCACTTTGTAGCCACAGGCATGTGCACAAACATTTGAGGATACACACTGAAAAACACAGCCCATCTGATTCAATACATATATGGTTACAAAGATTATTTTGACCCATTTAGGCACTCCATTATATTTTTTATATCTCATTTAGTCTATAAAATATTTTCAAATTTGGATTCATTTAGCTTTTTTTTGTATTTGACCCCCACTTGGAAGTTCATTCATTTCAAATTATTGAAAGCGCTAAGACAAATTGAAACGGATAGAAATTGCTTGTGTTAAACAAACAAAAGTTATTCAGCTGTAAAAAAAACAATTGATATAAGAGTTCTATTTTTTATAGTTAGCAAAAAAGGGGAAAAAAAATTACCTTTTAAGCATGTAAAAAGTTATTTTGATCGTCTTGAGTTTCTTTTTTTATTTTTATTTTTTGTAACCAGCAGTCTTTTTTTATTTTCAGTGATATCTGCCCACCACATCTCGCTGTTGTACCAACAATGTATGGAAAAGTATGTTTCAGCTAATAAGACATTCCCCATCAGTCATCTGCGCTGAGCAAATTAAAATAAACTCAAAGCAAACTGGAGAGTTATGACTATGTCAATAGTGAGGACTGGAATTCACCTTGAGGATTAAACAGTATTACTTTATGGATGGTGGGTTATCATAACAGGGTCACACAGACATGGACACTTTGTAGCGAGCCGCCGTGATAAGAGCTGACATTAGAATGAGCAATCTCTTCATTCGCCTATACTGACCCTGACCTCAGAGGGTTATTGCCTCGGCCTGCTCAGAACACACATATAACAAAATCAGCATCTTCTTCTGTGATATTTCATTTGTCTCTGAGTTCAAAAATAGGAGGCAACTTTGACCTTAAAGGTGCTGATTACACTTTACAATTCTTGAACTGCGTAATTTCTAAACAGAGAGTGGAACACCAAAGTCAGCACTACCCAGGCTTATTTATTTGTCTGGAGCAACTCTGGAGACAGAACAAAAAAAAATAAAAAATGCCAGAGCAGCATCTTCCAACACCCACAAACAACCAAACAAAGAAAAATAATGTTTACAAAACCTTTTGATATTTCCCACAATTCAGTATGTGCCTGTTTTCATTGCCAAAATGGCAAAAATATTCTCTCGCTTTCACAGCTAATCTCCTACTTTCACCCATTCTTCTAATTGTCACCTCACATCAGAGAAGAAAGCTGCAATTATTGCACTTCAGTAACTGTTGAGACAACATCTCAACAGCGGAACTGTGGACACCGCTGAGCTGATGGTTAGGCAAGATGGTCTGAGATGTAGAGCTCTTCAGCTGGAGCATCTCCAAGCGCCAAAGCACCTGCTAAATGATTGCTTTAGACGTCTGACTGAGAGCTCTGTGGGGTAAAGGCATTTTCATAGAAATGTGCACATAGAGCAGTAAAACCCTCAAAGTGCTTCCAGGTGTTGGAACCAAAGGAGGCCTGGAATCCTCACATCAACGCTTAAGTGGCCACTATTCTCGTTTTTCATTTTTAAATAAGCTAAAATATATACACATTTTAAAAGGTAATATGTGTTTTAAGCATCTACTGATTTTGTTTATTTGCTTTCACCACCGAAAAATTGATGAGAGAGTGTTTCATTACGTTAAAAAAAATTATAAATCCAATACATTTTTAATCTTTTTGTGTTGAACAAATTATTTACATTGGAGCTGGAGACCAGTTTTTGGGGAGGAAATTGTAATTTAAAATTTGTTTAAAATATAAAAATAATCAGTTGAGTCC
This sequence comes from Cynodonichthys magdalenae, assembly GCA_031762555.1. Taxonomy (NCBI): domain Eukaryota; kingdom Metazoa; phylum Chordata; class Actinopteri; order Cyprinodontiformes; family Rivulidae; genus Cynodonichthys; species Cynodonichthys magdalenae. Next base: position 25,407,752 of record JARVJO010000001.1, read on the forward strand.
CTTTTAGCAAATAAAAACTTGTGAAGCTATTGGAGGTTCTTGGTGCAGATAGTCTGCTAAAAAAAAAACAACAAATCGATAGTAAAGTAGCAAAATTGATCTAATTTTGGTTCATGATGTTTTTCCATTTAGACATTTTGTTGTTTGGTTTATGTCTTCCTCTCTAATTGTTTTGACTTCCAGCACAACTTATTTATTCAACTTCATCTGTAGCTAATGAAAAAAATAGACCCATGTTCTCAATTAAACTAATCTTTACCATTAATGTCTTTAACAGTTACATTTAAAGTTATAAAAGTTATGCAATAGAATAGAGGTACAAATTACTTACAGTTAAAAATAAGAGAGTTAAATATACAGGTCTTTTCAATAAGAACAGTGATTAGGGTCACTGTGCAACACTATAAATGCACAAACCCTTTGCTGTGGTTTCCATGGATACCGCTGTTCTTGGAAAAAATCTTTACACATAATGAGGCTTTATTTATTGTTGCTGTTACAACTGAGGGTATAGTGATTTCATTAGGGTGAATTAAATGTCATAACAATAAAAAAAAAGTTTATTCTGACAAAAAAAGCTTCTGGTTTATTTTTTTAATACATTTTAAAATAATTGACACAATCCTGGGTTTCAAATCTGGTAATAAAATTCAGGATACACAATTGACGTCAATTTTAAAAGCCTAATTGCCTCTGTTGCAGTGAAAACAATCTAGCAATGCAATAAATAAATAGTTAAGTAAAAATCATATCGTTGCCTTTTTTTCTCTACAACAGAAATAAATAGTTAAGTATGAAAAAAATTTTCTAATAATCACATTTCTAACCCCAGAATGAAAGTATTGTGTTTGCAAACTAAGACAGAAATGCATTTTATTGCACTAAATAAATACCAGCTGGATTTATAAAAAAAAAAAGAAGAAGAAAAAGCCAAACGCCTTGTTACATATACAAAAATTTCAATTTACTTTTCTATTGCTTTATTTCCTAAATATATGTTGGCTGCATAATTTGGCAATCAAACAGGATGATTATACATTGCACATTCTCTCAGATAATAAGAACACAGACAGGCAGACAGCTGAGCTGATGGAAACGTTTGTTCTATTTTTTATTTTTCATTCTGTTCAGGGTCACAAGAAAGGAAACAAGTTGAGCTCAAAATTATTAAGACAATTTTCTGAAAACAACAGACGGCACTCTCAGATTCACTTTTATAGATTTCAATAAATATCTAAGAACAAAATAAGTTTTTTTTTTTCCTTTTAATTATCCAAGTCATGCAGCAGACGTTCAAGAAATGTTTATTTATAGTGACAGAAATCAAATGCAGCTCAGAGGAGGGTGCTGAAGCACACTGTGATTATTTTCTACATCATCACTTTTGTGCCGTTTGCTCTTTATTCATTAGCTTGATATAACACACACACACACGCGCACACACACTCGTGCGTGCGCGCACAAACACACACTCAGAGCAGCTGCGTATCACATGACCTCTTTTCATGGATTTGTTTTTCAAAGAGACAAAATCAAAGGCTTGTAAAAGTGCTTCACACGTAGAAATGCTCTATTAATGTTTCCTTTGGAAACAAAGGTGCCTTTGAATGCATCAAATCAAAGACTAAACAGATTACACAAGTGAACACTGGATTTGCATCGCAGCCATTTTTGATTTGCATCACACTGAGTGTGGCAGGGGACAACTTTCCAGGAGGCGGCAAATGCAACGACAAAATGTCAAAATAAACTCTCACCACCCAACTTCCATTATTTGTCACCAGCAGTTTACAAAACCGACTTAAGCACCAATACATGACGTGCAACAAAAAGATTATGAAATAGTATTGAATAGAAAACGCTGTATTGAATCACCTCAGGTATGATTGGATAAGGGGTTCATATTGTGAGAAAATATTAAATCAGATAAACTCTGTCAGCCCCTGGTGCCTAAATACAGCTTGTTTAATGACATGAATATAACACATTGATACAATTTGTTTATTTATTTTCTGAACTCGCAATATCTTTTCTTTTTTTAACAAACATTTAAATGCATCACAGATGCTAAACCTTAAGCTGAAAATCAGTGTTTCACTGAAGGTTTGGTTTCCTGTTGCTCTTGGTTTTGCCTTTCATATAAAGCATTGGTTCCCAAAATTGGGGTCCTGAAACATCAAGGTGGGGTCTTGAAAAGATTTTCAGAAATAATTCCATTTAAAAATAACTATTAACAACAATCCTTTTTTGTATTAGTTGTAACAGAAGACTGTGGTTAGTGTACCTACAATGGATAAAAGTAGCATAATAAAAATTGTTATGTCTTTGTTTATTTGACTTGGTACGAATGTTGATCACCCAAAAATAGTTGGGGGCACAAGTCTCTAATGCAATTATTTTGTGGGTCAAAAGCTGAAAAGTATGGGAACCACTGTTATAAAGGACACTTTTACACTTTACTACTGTGACAAAATGAGGACATCAATCTGCCATCTAAGTAAAAACTGTGGTTCTGGTGTGATTTAAGAATTTAAATGCAAGATGGAAATGTAAAAGCCTGTGATCATGTGTGTGCAAAAAAAAAATGTACTAGACATTCTGAGAATTAATTCAGCGATCTGTAGCGATAAGTCACAGAGCATTATCCGCACATCTGCTTTTATCTGTTTTAAAATGTTGCCTTTTATTTAGAAGCAAGCGCAGAGCCCAAAATTACAGTACATTGCAATGTCAGACCGCAAATAATTGCAAACCAAACTGAGGGCTTTTACTGGAGGCTTGTAAATCAGAGCAGGTTTGGGAAGTCTGGACTAGCTTTGGTGGTTCAGTATTGATTCAAAGTCATCTCCCAAGTGCTTCTGATTTATCTGTCACATTTCATTATGGCACCCGTGCTCTGAAACTTTTTCTCTCTCTCTCTCTCTCTTTAATGCAGCGCTGCAGAGAACATTTGACCATTTCATGTCTCATCAATCTTGGCAAAATGAACAGGTCTCTGCAAAGGCCTTTTCCTATTTAAAAACAAGTTGAAAAGATAAGTCAAATTATAATTATAGAATCACTAACAGTGACCAAAATCAGACTATGCTCTCATTAAAACAATGTTATTTTATTTACGTCTACCTTGGAAAAAATAGTCATGTCCTGTTTAAAAAATCTCCATATTCTTATGCTGATCTTAATCATATTATGCAGATCCATATACAGTGCCAAGTTTGAATAACACAAATATTTCTGTACACTTTTTTAAAGAACCAAATGGTTTATTTTGAGTTTTTATCAAATATTGAGCTGCTGTTGTGTCACAAGGTCCAGCCAACACTGGGTCGATCAGATAATGGCTTTAACTCATTTGTCTAATTCGATCTTTCCCTTTTCTTGCTCCCTCCATTCTCCAACCTGTGACCCTACAAATTGATTTTGGTGAGATATGTTTAAAGATGCTTTCATTTTTAAAATGACCTGTGGCTGAATGAAGATGCATCAGTGGACCTCCTCAACAATTCTGTCTGAAAGGGAAAGAACAAAGCTCATCCAACGTTGGAAGTTTAATTAAAAAGGAACAAATGCTTTTGATTCTTTTTGCCCGGAAAATTCCAATCAATTACAGCAACAAAACAACAGCTTGATGATGTGGCTTAGTCACACATCATTATATTTTGATCAGTTTGAAATGAAGGCTACCAAGCAAAGGGTGTCTCAATCTGATAAATGTGTCTGCCCTCACCTCCTCTGCTCACATCTCCATCAGGAGGAAAAAGACGAGACCAGGGAGGATATCAGGAAGTTGCAAATTAAGTCCTAAGCGTAGAATCTAAAACCTACGCATAAAACATCCAGTTTTGTGTGGAAGGAGAGTTTTGGGTGATGGTATGTGTTTTGAAAGACAAAAACATAATGATATTATAAATAAGCTGTATTCTTCAATGTAAATGTGGATATAACTGAAATATCACACATCTGTATATGCAACTAAAATAAACTTATTATTGACAAATCATTTAAAAAGCAACATGTTGGAAATTATTTTGGTTTTGGTAAAATGATGTACATCCTGGTTAAAATCAGTTCATCTGATTGTGCCCCTTTCAAACAGTTGATTTTTAAAATTAACGTAACTTTATTATTTTTGTTCCCTAAGACAGTGATTCCCAAACCTTTCACCTTCTCACCCACAAAGGCTTGGGTGCTCAAACTTTGTCAATAACCTTGATAAACAAGGGCTTATATTGACAATCCAAACAGCTTTTACAGCATAACTATTTTTACTTTTTATGGTTATTCTAAGTATTATTGCACTAATTATAGAAGAAATATTACATCCCCTATCTATTAGCTTTGATTTGATTTCTAGAGATCATCCAACTTGATGCTTCATGACCCACAGCTGGGTCATGACCCCAACTTTGGAAACCGCTCCAAAAGAAAAGCAATGCCTTCTGTACGTTTACAACAAATGTGCTAAATTTTACTATAAAACATTGTTACTGAATGTTTTCTAGATATTTCATGAATGTAACCACATAAATTCATGGCTAAGCCATATTTAAAAATCTATTAGTCTTTTTTTGTTGTTTTTTCCGATTCCACTTATATTTCATCATTGTTTATGCTGCAATGCATTGTGGGTACCAGTGATTTGAAATGACTTGGGTCCCTAGAACATATAACGACATAAACAGTGTTTTCCTTCGGTCTAAATTTGAACCTGTGCATAACTCCACAGTAAGAAAAACTGATGAAATATGGGGAAATGTATACAAAGTGGAAAAAAGTTCAGCTATAAAAATTTTGTTGAACAAGTGCCTTTCAGTGCGAGAGGAGGTGATCGTTTGTTGTATAGAGCTCCGCTCACTGTTTGAACAAAGGCATGTCTAACAGAACTCAGATTAATTTTATTGTTCAGTATTATTGCAGTGATATCGCATAAATGGTGATTCTGTTAACATAAATTTAAAATGCAGGGTGCCTCTACAGTGAAGATGTGGTGGCTGCTATGATTAAATAGGTGATAAATATCAAGGAGTTTGAAAGAATTCCATTTTTCTATTCAACTAAACTTATTTTAGTTGAATATAGTAAATAGAGATTTTATTTATTTTTCTGTTTTAGCTTTTTTTGATTTAGTGTTGTAGAGAATGAGGAGGTTGTCAAAGCAGCCAACAGATGTGGGCTGAGAGACTCCCAGGACAGATCCCCAGTCCATCACAGGTCCAACACAGAGGCACATGAGACAGACAACCAAGCGCACAGCGACTCACTCAAAAGGTCACCTTAACTTGATGAATATCTAAAACATGTTTTACAATTGTGAAAAATAGCTGGCGTGTATCTCAAAAACCCAAGCATTCAAAGAGAGACACATTCAAACTGCATAAAAAGCTGCAGGCTGAGATTTAGATCAGATATTTATATTTTTTGCTGTCGGTTGCTGTGAGACAACACTACAAACCCTCACACCACTTAACTGGAGCACATTACTTTTATTCAGCTGGGCTGCATTGAAAGTTTTACTGTGTGTGATTTAAGAAGCTCTATTAACAAAGAGGGAGCTCATAAACAAGGTGCAGAAATATTTCAGAATGAACTGTATAACCAAAGATGCCAATGTTAATTTCCCTGCTTCAGTGGGACGTTGCCTGGCCATGGTAGTAAAAGGTTTGGTTATGTTTGAAGTTTGGAGTGTAGCTGTGTAACTGTGTAACTGGTACTTACCAGGCAAACCAATAAATCCTCAGTTACAAACTGAGCTTTTGCTACTTAACAACAAAATGCACAGTTTAAGGAATGATGAAAGGAAATATAGAATTAATACATTTTAGGTGATCTAACATACACAGATCAGGTTGTGTATACCTTTAAGTACTTTCATTCATCACAAGTCCTTTTGTATTGCTGAATAAATAATTCACATAGTATAATTTATCTAGGGAAGCCAACAGATTATGTCTAATCTACTTTTTGTCTCATTCTACAAAGATTAGATACATTGAATTCACTAGCTGTAAATCCTCTTGGTTGCCAGGTAGATCTTCCTCATCAGATACTTGAGCGTGAAGTCGGATAAACATATAAAATCGATTTTTGATGTTTCTCCAACTACACTTTAACCACTTCTCCGGTGTGTCATGGCACAATACTCTGCTTTAAGACAACACTGACCTAAGGGTTAACAACTTAGTAATATTTAGTTGTGGTTCAGATCTCTGCCAGTGCACCTAAAAGCATTAGTGACAGATGAGTTTAAGATGTGCAGCAATGCTGGAAGGCTAACCATGCTCTGAATCAACATTGTTTGTTGGTGAGCCATTGGAGTGAACCACGCTTTCAAATCTGCTTTCAGCAGCTGGCTGGGTGACGTGGCAGTACCCAGAAATTCTACTTTCACTCAATCCCAGCTCCGTCATTAATCTGGTAAAAACATTTGACTTGTAAATTAGGTTGCCAGGTGCAATTTGATCAACTAGTTTGATTGCAATCTCAATATGCCAAATATGAGTGGGAACAGTCCAAGACCTTCAATTACATCTACTCAGGCTTGTTATTTTTGTCAGAAAAAATGAGCTGGATCTTAATGTCACAGACAAGAGCCTTCTGCAGGCAAGGAAACAAAAGACATACATATTTTATATTATTGTATCCTAATCAAGATTGTAGCACAAACCTTTTTTTAAAAAGAAAATTATAACACTAAAACTAGCAGGTAATCCAGTTTTTGTGCATGTTTTTTATGATCATGTAAAAACTATATTTTCACTGTTTTACTTTTCATCTTTTTTTTAATGAAATAAATTATAATTTTAAGGAAATCATCAGCAGAGCCATGTGCATCGTTGTGTTTTTTTTTTAAATGGTTAAAGTCAGACTAAAGTGTCTTTCAAAAACATTGGGTTTTATTGACTTTGCTGAAATGATTTGTTCCTTTAATTAGAATATGATGGACTGTGCTGCTGCCTCCTCACACAGCACAGGGAGCTGTGGGGGAATTTGTTATTCTGCTGCACAGAATCATTTCTGCGTCTCGTTCCACATTATATAACAGTCCTCCTTATTAAGAGAGAGGAGCTGAATAACCACAATGCTCCATGGAAACACACAGGCGGTGCAAGCTTATATCAGCTGTCTTAGTTTGTGATGACCGTTACTGAAATATCCCACCTTGCAACTGTCAAGGACTGTGCTCCTGTGCAGCCATTTGGACGACAATTTGTATGAAATGTTGAATTTATATTTTGTTCATTATAAGTAATCCAAGCAGAGCGTGTCACTGCAATTTAATCAAAGTCTCAATGTCACCTGCAGGTTTTTAAAGAAGCAGTTGACGATGTTTGTTTGAATCTATCAGAACAGTGAATGAATGATCCTCACTTCATTATGAAAGTTGGACAATTTGTAAAAAGCAATAACCGCTGCATAAAAACATATTTAGTTCTTGCAGTTTTAAGCTGTGCAAATTAAGATGCGTGTTTTATTTTAACATTTATATTAATATTACAATAAACTTTAAAAGCTTAAAGTTTAAAAGCTTAAACTAAAATCATCCTATGCAGAGAGGTGATATAGTTACAACCACTTTGGTCAAATCTTAAAAAAAAAAAAAAAAACTGCGCACAATCCCTTGATATTGCAATATCTTGGATGATTTGCACTCAGAAAATGTGTTGTGAATCAGTCCTAACACAGTAAATTTTAGCTCAGTATTGTGGCCAGCTTGAATCAAAATATTCAAAAGTGAATTAATTGTAGATGTCAACCCATTAATTACCTTCTAAACGTTTCATTAAAGTCTGTCCAGTGATTCATAAGATGTTTTGCTAACAACCGTTTTAACTTCAGTGGATAGCAACAAAAGTGTCCCTTGTTTTGAAAGAACATTAATAAACTATGACCAAGTATTAAGGCCACACAGCAAGATTATCATTATTTTATTTTATTGCGACAATAAAGTCATATTAAGACATTAAAATCTTAACATTATGAGATTAATTCATAATATTACGAGATTAAAGTCGGATTATGAGAACTTTTACAGAAAAAAGCAAATGAGCAATGTTGAGCAACTGAAGTTGTTTATAAGTATCAGTTAAAAGAAATACTTAATCTTTTAGCACATTAGCATCAAATTATTAGTAGCAGGACTTTGAAACGACTATATGATAAACTGAAGCCATATTGTAATTAATGGCTGTATTGTCATATTTAGTCACTTAATTTGTATGACAGCATATTATATTAACAGAGACCCAAAAAGTCATCATGGACAACTTCATAAACACAGTGAGACGCATGGCTGTCCACAGCAGGTGTTAGGGAAATGATGAGGACGTGAGTAAAACATCAGAAGTGGAATATGGACGTCTTGTATGATTCTGACATTTTGTTTCTCGTTATGTTTTGACTTTAATCTCGTAATTTAAAAAAAAAAAAAATCTTGTGTGGCCCTAATACTCTGTCGTAACAAACAGTAAATTTGTTCTGTCATTTTTAAATTAACTTCTTTTTTTTTCATTTTGTCTAACATAACATTCAAGGTTCTGTGTATTCTATAACAAGAGAAGTGTTTTCTTTAAACAATCAACAAGCCGTTTGTCTAAACAAAAAAAAAAGAAAACTGTGACTTAGACACTGAAACAATTTAAACTATTTATTCTGCTCATATTCTGGATTTTGCTCATTTTGACAAATGCTCGTGGGGGCGGGGTGTTATAATTTCGGACTAACAGAATTAAACCTTTCCCCTTGAATGTAAAACAAAATTTGGGCTTTGATATATTCAGTGTCAGCAGTTCAGCTTTAATAGATGCAACATTATATTTTAGAATCTGCTCATGCATATGGCTGCTGTGGAATTAGTGTGTCATTAATTATAAAATCTAGTTTTTTTTTTTTTTTCTATTGTGCTTTAGTTCTGTGAGCTCGTTAAGCATGCTGCCCCAGATCATAATGGACCACGTGAGTTCAAATGCAGCATCCATCACTGCTGCATAAGGACACTTGCCATACCTTGCAGAGAAACTGTCATTGAATAGCAGCTACAGAACCCTTGAGAAAAAAAAAAAAAAAAAAGATTGTTGCCTTTTTACCACACAGAGAGTGTTTTTTTTTAGTGACAGACTCATTTGCCAGGTTTTGTGGGTGGATGTTTATGCAAATGTCTCTCCTCTGTGGGCTGAAAAATGCGACCTGTAACAAACCAAAACTAACTGCGCTGAAATGTGGACGTTGTGCAGCTCAGAGGTTGAACTCTTAGCATAATTCACATTACAAACTCTGACTGCACACTACAAGAACTTGATATATAAAAATTTTTTTTAAAAAACTAAATGAAGCTACTTCACATAAAATTGACTTCCTTTGGAAAAAAAAAAGATATTTGAAAGTGTTTATCCACTCATCATTAACGAGCACCTGACCAAGAAAAATGCCGACATCGCCAGGAAAGCCCGGTACCTGAGGAAGCAGAAGAAGATCCAGTC
>JARVJO010000001.1:25418253-25453444 GCA_031762555.1 Cynodonichthys magdalenae
ATTTATTATTATTTGTTAAATTTGTTAATTGTCTGAAATTGTCTGAAATAAATTTCATTCATTCATTCATTCATTCACTCAGAGAGCTTCAAAGCCTCGTCCTTCCATCAGAGCTGTGAGGCATAACTGCAACAAACTCACATGAATCTTTCTCATGTTTTCTTCAAACAATGAATGGCGCTGTAGCTTACTTGGAACAATGTAGCATTGTAAATGAATTTGTCATGAGAATCACAGTTGCTGGTTTTTTTTTTTTCTTTTTTATAACTTCAGTAAGTTGCACAGCTTCGTTCACTGAAGCAAATACACCAAACCTTTATTTTACTCTATTGGATGTCATAAACTCAAGTTCATTGTGTTCTTTTTTTTTCTCTCCTAAGTGAAACTGTTGGGATATATTTTGTTTTTTATTGCTAGACATAGGAAATCATTGCGCTGAATTATGGATACGATGCTAATTAACAAGTTTAATTTACATACCAACAAGATGAGCCAGTTGGCTTCACTAACAGGGATGCATTAATTGGTATCTTTACATTCATAAAGAAATCATTTCAAGTAAAAAAATAATAAATAAATACAAAAGTAGTTAGTTATTTGAGTTATAACTACCGGAGGCTGTGAGGAATGACCTGCAGTTACATATAGAAACATTCCAGGACATATTGTCATTGTTGTTGTTAAAAACAGTGCAGTTCTGTAATGAGCGTTTGATGAACAACTGCTTCTGCTTCGGTTTGAACACATTTCTGCAGACGACTGATACAACAGCAGTGCACTATATAATGTAAAAAAGTTTGCTGCAGCTGTGAAGAATCAAACAGAAACGGTGTTTTGTACCTGAATCCCACTCATTCTTTCAAAACAGGACACAGTTATAAAAGTGCCGTAAATGAGATATACGTTTTAAAAGGCTTTTTTTTCACGTTTAAACCATTCAGTTGGGGTCTATATAAAGTGCAACTGCAATGCTTTGGTCTGATATTCTATTGTAACTCGACAAGCCTCTCTTTCAACCCTTTTCTGAGGTGTGTCATAGATCAGCTTGTTTTGGCGTTGCTTCTTTAACCCTAACTCCGCCCCCTTCAGCTTCCAGTGCTGTCCATTCGAGTTTGATTGACAGGTTTACGACTATCTAGCGGCACAGAAACATTTATTTAGTTACAAATTATTTAAAAGAAGACTTGTCCATCCAGCCTTACATGTTGGAGCCAGAGTCTGACCCAGAGCCAGAAGAGAATGAAGATGACGAAATTGTACTTGGTAAGTCCATACTGTATTTGGCAGTTCTCTTACAAACTCTGTAACTTATAGTTCAGAAGTTGTTATAGAAAATAGAAATAACTGAACATAATGAAAAATATGACCCAAACATAATATAAACATGTCTGCACAGCACCCAGTGAAACTAAATTCAACTCTTCATCACCCCTAGATACTCCAAGTACACAACAAAATGTGTTCAGCAGCAAAAAAAAGTGTATTTTATATATGTCCTCTTTTAAAGTTTAAAGTCTGTCATCATTTAAGCTGAGACTAGAAATGTTTTTTGTTAGTTTTACTTGGTAAAGATACTCATTGCAATGTCAAAAACAGCCAAAAATCATAATGCCAGTTTTTTTCTTACATTTGATGATTAATGTGACAATAAATTAAATTGTGTAGGCAAAATTTGTAAACCGTAACAAGCTTGTTTTCCTATGAAAACAGCCAAAGTGACTCAACTTAGGTCAATAATTGTGACAATGAAAGAGTTATTAGGGATTAAAAAGTCTAACAATTTTGGTATGTTGTTATGAATATATGCTCAGATTTATTGAGCAAATTATTTAAATAAAAGTGTTTTGTTTACATTAAGTGAGGACCCACATTTCAGAATGGCACATTAATACATAAACTGGAATAAACTCTTTCAAACTATTTGATATAGTTCAGGATAAATAGTTTTGTTTGATTTCATGATATGCGATGAGCACCTTTAAATGCAAAACACCAAACAGCCAATATACTGACAGGGAAAGCAACTCCTATTGTCTCCATTTTAAAGTGAATTTTCCTTTTCATAATGTCCAGCAGTTTAAAAACAAACAACCTCAGCTTTAACAGTTTCACTCCACAACTCGGTGCTGATTTGGGTTCAGTCTTCAACATCAAACACCAGTTTGAAAGCCAAACAGGCAAATTTGTGGCATTTCAACCATAATTTATGAGTAGTTGTAGGAGCTTGTGCAGTTTGGATATACAGGCTTACAAATCTAGCTCTGTTTGGAATTTATTACTGGAGTGATGCATACAGGCGGGATAGTCGCGCTTATAAATCAGACATGCCCGTTTCCTCATTGTTTATGCAGAATTTTACAGGTGAAGAGCTGCGGTTTTGGGGACGAGAGGTGTCGCGGCTTCACATCCCAGGATTGGATGCATTGCATAACCCATTATTCTGATTACAAATCCTGCTGTAATATGACATTATTATAGACAGCAACTGTTACTTACAGTGTTTATTACAATTGTGTTTATTGTAGGCTGTAAATAAAAGAATGGAAGGCTTGTCAACCCTATGACACTGCAAGAACAGTAAAGAATGAAATTTGGTCTTGTGCACAATTCAACAAAGGCACCTTTTTTAGGTCAAGTAAAAGAAAAACCTGTACATTCACTTTTAATGAATATAATGGCAAGCTGAAATTAAACAATACACACATAAAATCACTTAAGGAAAGATGCGTGGGAATTTTTTTCTCAAGTCTCAGACCTAAACTACCTTGTCAGAACAATGGCTTATGAAATAAAAAAAAAGAGACTGGCAAATGCTTTGAAAGTTCAAATAATTGAAGCTCGGGAAGCAAGAAACAACTGATGCTGATTGAAAAGGACTTAAAATATCTGTTTCATGCCTTGCAAATGTGAAAAAAGAGGTTTGAGTTCTGAAAACACCTCAAGTAACCTCCCCTAAATGATGACAGCTTGAAAGAAGAATTAACATTTCTGCTTGAAAATAAGAAAAACTTTAGGCAAGACTTTAAAAGTTTGAAGGATTAATAGTCTCTGAGCTACTTTACAGCAACACATACACAAATATGGCTTTCATAAAAAAGTCAACTGAAGAGACCCTTTAGATCAGATTAGATCCATTCTTCAAAAGTGAAAGTTAAAATGTGACAAATTATCTTTTTCCTTAAATAAGCCTGGTATGTTCCTGAACTTAAAATTTAGCAGAAATGAGTAAAGCCTGTTTTAAAAAGACAAAAAGGTCCACAATTTTATGAAATTAAGACAAAAAAACATCTGTCTGCATAAGTAGACTGACAATTTGTGTTACTTTCAGTAAGATATTTTATTGACAGAGATGGGACATCAGTATAGTTAAAAAAAAAATGTTATGACGACCTTTACAACTAAAACACACACATTTAAAAATCTACAGCCAAAACTTAAACCAGAAAATAACTGCTCACACATTCTCAGACCTTTATTTTGCCATAGAATAGCAGTCTTGTTTATCCTAAAATAAATTTGGGTGTGAAGTTTGACCTCATTTTCACAGTTTTCTGTATGTTTTGCAAAACCCTGTGGAACTGACTCAAACTAGAAATACTGATTTGAACAAACCACGTATAAGACACTATATCATTTCTTATAACACGCTGTTTTCACATTGATCACTTAAATTTCATTGGAGTGCTTCTTTTCATGTATTTATTTACTTAATTATTTTCTTGCCATTTTCCAACTGCTTTTAAAGTACACAGAAAAATGAGCTTAAAGAATCTCTTGAATGGTACAAGTGTTCGCTATGAGCTCAGAAAAGCATCAAAGGTGCAGTGATTGGGGATTTCAGAAGTAATCAAGACATGGGATGTTCCAAGCATCTGCTGTAACTAATGACATGTAATACATGTCGAAGACAAAACAGATTTTTTTTGCTGCTGATCTGAGCTCTCTCCTTCACTGAATTGGAACTAAAATGGCCTCCAAGTGTACTGAACAATGGGAGTGAGCATAATGCAGTGTGACTACTGAGTGACTTGACTGAGATCCAAAGTGAATAAAAGGGCCTCACTATGTGAGGCAGCCAGGCTAAGCTGCTGCAGAGCTCAGGACTTTGGCGGGTGACACCGCATCATAACGCTTCACACACATTTCTGTTGCCAATAAACCCTTTTGTCATTTTCCACATGGCACAGGGTCTCTGTCTTCAGAAACTGTACTGATAAAATAAGCAACTGCATTATGTTGATTTTTTGTCTTTAACTTGGTATTTCTGTCCTTCCTTTGTTTCAGAGCTGTTTGATTTCTACTCTTATTCTTAAGCTGAAAATTTGGAATGAAAATAAAAGAATAGATTTGCTGTAAATAAACAGTTTGTTGCCATGAGAGCGTGTGAACTGTTTCCTCTGATGTGAATACAACAAATTAGGATTCTAAATCTGTGATGCCAGAGTTATTTCTAACCCACTTATTTGTACTAACAATGAATCGGGAGACCCACTTTGAATTGTAACATCTCCATCCATAAACTCAGAGTTCCACGTCTTTTGTTGCATCATCCAATTTAAAACAAGCTCTAAACTCTCGAATCCAGAGAGCAGCTTACTGTCACTTTCACAGTTGTCATCTGTTTTTTTATTATTGTTTTATTTTACTTTAGCCTATAATTCAGTCTCAACTTGGAAATTGAAAGATGGGAGAAGAGATGGATGCACTTATCCTGACAAAGTCAAAAATAATGTTTAGAGGAGAAAAAGTAGTTTTCCATTTTCATTTTAAAAAAAAAAGCTTCGTAGCAGCAGTTTACATTAATTTCAAGGACAAAAATTTTCTGTTTATGTTGTGGAATATTAACTTTAAAGGACATCTTGGAGGACGTGCCATAATTGTCCAATAAAATGAGACTCCTTGAGACTGATTCTTTAAAAGTAGTAGCAGTAAGACAACGCTAAAGTCTAAAATATTTGCTACGTTTGTGGACATGAGAATCTGTAAATCATTACTTTTGTTGCTTCTACTTCGCAAATACCCAGTCACACCAGCTTCAGTCAATCTGAGCATTAATTGGATTAAAACAAGGAAAAAAAAGAAGAGCCTCGTCATTCACTGCTGAGAAGCTGAGAGTCATCAGCCTGCTTGAATTTGATTGTGAGGAACGTAGGAGGAAGCCTACACAAATAAAGATCACCCAAAAAAAAGAGATAAAAAGAATTTAATCTGCCTATGAGTGTTACTGTGCTTCCCTTTTTTTTTTTTTACAACTTTTTATTCATGAACTGGGATAATGTGGTAAAAATAAAACTGGATAAATGAGTCATCCAAGTAGTATATCTGGATTTCATTGTGTCTGTTTTCTTATTCTTTTTTTTTTTTTTCAAAGCCACAATCTTAAGGAATGGGGTCCATCTTTTGTCTGATTAATCATCTGAACTGGTTAAGAGCTCTAACCCTCCCCCCCCCCCAAGTGTTATCCTCAGTGTGTGTGGCACACGGTTGGGGCGTTGCTGTGGCACATACAACCTCCAGCCTGGCTTTTCTTTGATACGCTCTGAGGCCACGCTCTACCAGGAACCCGGGGGAAGATCAAAGACACACAATTTATTATTTTTTTTATCAATTGGGGCTCGTGTCGACCGTTTGTAACGTGTTTCTGCTTGTCAGAAACATCAACTCTGTCACTGACGACGCCACGGGAAGCACGGCGCTCTTTTAAACCCAGTGGTGATCTCCCCGTTATCCACATGAAAACGGATTTATTAAACCCTCCCATCAACTCACTCTATAAATAGAAGCTTGTGGAAAATCTTCTAGGGGGGGGATGGTGGGGGTGGGGTGGGCTGGGTGAAAAATAAGCTGTGCTCTTAAGCTGTTATTAACATCCTGATAGAGAACAAAGTGAAATGTTGTTTTAGAGCAGAGAATTGTATGCGATTGTAAGAATAATGCTTGTTGGAAGTATTTCCAATGTAATGGTAAAGTTATGCGGCATCATGCTGATCAAATAAACTTGTACTTACAGGTACAAAGTTGGGCATATTAATCCACAGTTGGGAAATGTGTAAACTCTTACAGAGGTGTCAAAAGTATTCACACTCAAGTAAACGTATGGATATGAGGGTTTAAAAATACATTTTTTTGAAGTAGAAGTATCAACTCAAGCTGTTTACTCAAGTAAAAGTATAACATTTTTCTAAAGGCAATAATGACTAGAATGTTATATTAAAATGTTGACCAGGTCGTCATTGTGAATGAGAATTAATTCAAGGTTTAAAGTTGAAGCCAATGGTTCACAACCTAGTGGGAAGAACCCTATCCATATATACAGATAATTTTTTGTGTGTCTTTTTTTTTTTTTGAATAATGACTAGCCAGAATGAAAACAAGCCAAAGTAAGATAGAAATTAAATACTTTTTGATTATTTTTGAATATAAGGAGTAGAATGAAAAAGCTGACTGAAAAGAAAAGAAAACTCCAGTAATTTATAAATAGCCATAATTTTTACTAAAGTACTAACCCTTCTGCTCTTACATAATCTCTGTGAGAATGCAAAAAACAAATTACAGCTACAAGGATAAAAATAAAATGCAAATTTAAGTTTATGATTGTGTTTTTTGTTGTTGTTTATGATTATGAAGGTGAAGTGTGTGGTTGTGACCAAAAATTTCTTATTTATGAATAAAGACCTACAACCATGATCATAAGTCATGGCATATTCACAATCACACACTTCCCTTTGTATTCATATAAAAAACACACAAATACTAATAAGCTTTTTTGTATTTATGTATTCTTGAAGTTGTAACATTTTGAGCTACATTCCCATAAAGGTGATGAAGACAAGTAGTTCCAGGTGTGAACAAGTATTGACTAATATGCAGGCACTGTAAATTTTGCCATGTTAAATCAACACTTATAGCGTGAAATTCGAATTTGGGCTGCTTTAAACTAAAACTGACACAATAATTGCCATTTAAATGTCAGCCATGCATTTCTAACAAAACACAAAAAAAATGAACCATTTTATTTGTAAATACACATGTTCTAATATTGTCTTTACCCCATGTAAAAATCTCTATGTAATAAAATTTGACACATAAAACAGCTGAGTCAACTTTGCTTTAACTGACTACAGTATAGAAGCGGCTGCAGGCTCCTCAGTTCCTGTGTGTATTATTGCTACAGGCTTTATATTGGAGAGGTAGGTAAATGGTACTCGTCGTGGGTCTATCATCCAACGGGATGCATCATGCAGAAGGTTGAAGGGTAACTTTTGGTAGCGTTACAGTGAAATATCTCTATAAAACCCCACATGGCGGGCTTCAGAAACATGTTGGAAAAAAATGATGTAGCATGTGGCAGCTCTCAGGTGGAGTCAACCAAACAGCTGAACTGCTGCAATCAACTTTCCTCTGTTTGTTCTGATTAGAAAACTGCCACCTGTTATCCAGAACACTGTTATAGTAACTGTGGGCTTCTGGTAACATTTTTTTTTTTCATCCAAAACCTACATGTTGACTCACTATTTTTGGTTCAGTGCGTGCGTGGTGATGAATGCCCCTCCTTTGTGTCTCAACGTGACTAAAGTGAACTCCTCCAGGTTCTCCGCTGTGTCTTACATCAGATTTCAGTGTGTCAACTAAAAAAACGTCATCTGTTAGTTTGGAGCACTAATTTACGAACTCGTTACGAATCTTATCGAAGCTCTTTACTGTGTGATGTTTATTTAGTTGTCTGTGTGTGAATGTGTGAGGATAAGTGTGTATTCAGTGTGTGCAGTCGTGTGGATTTTAACAGTTAACAGGTCATAAGATTGTGGCACTTTTGGTGAGCCTTTCGTTTCAGGTTATGATGTTGATTTCCAACAAACAGTTAAGAAAAAGGATGTTGCATTGCTCTATGGCAACACTGAACAAGACTTACTCCCAACAGTTCTGAAAATGGTGGTGATATTTTATCAAAATACTCAACATTATTGATTAGTTTAAGCACTAAAGTTTTAAAGGGATAGTTCAGTTTTGTTGAAGTAGAGTTCTGTAAAAAGTTGCAAACAATTAATTATACAGTGAACAGCTCTTTGAATGAATTCAGTTTGGAGAAACAGTTTTTTTCTAAGCAGACTGAAGAGCTAATGGCTAGTCCAAAGTAGAGCCAACAATTCTGTTCTCAAAATATGTATAGTGGCTCATTCAAGGCTACATCTTCACCAAAAGGTGCTACAGCTAGCTGCTGATGCTTCTGTTTGGGCATGCAAATAACCCCAGACTTCTATGTAAATAACGGTTTAATGCAACATTTTATATGAGAACGTTTCCAGAAACTGCTTCATTTCTAAGAATTAAGCTGTTTTGTTATTTGGCTCTGTTATGGCTAAGCATTAGCTCGTCAGTTCAGTCAAAACAAAAAAAAATTACTCTACAATGATTTTATTTTCAATAGGTAGGATATTACTGTTCAGAATCTTTCCACAGATGCACCCTTGGAGGGTTTTTTAAAGTCTATCACTTTATTTCCTTAATTCCAATGTAACACCAATGGGACACTGTTGCATCATCGATTCTAATTATTTTCTGTGGCGTTTTTGCCATTAAATATAATAGAATGTGTCCATATTACACTTTGGTAATCTTTGTATGGATGACCGTGACATAAATGTATAAAAATAAACAATAAACTATATTTAGATTTGCAGCCATTTTAGCTTTGTGCTGATGTGCACCGAAACAGCCATTTTAAACTCACAGCAATGATAGTGCATTTTTAATTTAGTCCAACGGAATGAAAGAACCCCCTTTAGGTGGTTTGCTTTGAGCTGGTGTGGTCTTTTCTACACCCAACTCCCCTGGCAGCTTTGTTCCTGAAGTTGGCACATTTCTGAGCCAACTGCAGTCCACGTATCTATGTGTGCTCTTTGTTTCATGGGCCATCACACTTCAAACATGCATTTAGGGCAGAGGAAGGAGTGACAGACGTGCACAGTTCATTGACATGGTTACTATCTTATCTATACAGACAGAGTGCATTAAATCTATCACTAGTTCAGCAAAAAAAAAAGGAAGAAGATGGCATGATACTCACCTTCTTTGGGAGGCCGTTTCACTTCTGCACTCAGATTGCAGATTTGTCCAGCTTGTAGCTGAGGCGCCAAGCAACCCTCCGTTTGTGGATTTAAAGGTAAAACCACATTATTGAGCATGAGCATGCTATCTGATTCTCCATCGCCTAAATGCTGAGGACATGTGCATTTGCTGTACACAATCCCACATGTCTCCACTGTCCCTTTCTCTAGTTTCAGGCAGTTTTCCAGCCATGTACAAAGCACTTGACACCCAAACTGGCTAGGGCTCGCCTTATTGAACACCAAGAAATCCACAATAGACTTCTCCTCCTCATCCAGCTTCTGCGGCGTCAATCCATTGTAATCATAAGGGAAAACTCTCCTCAGTTGAACAAAATTCTTGTCATACAGCAAAAATACGTAATTATTCTTTGAATCGCACAGATAAACTATAGACTCGTTCACTTTTAGCAACTCGTTGATCTTCTCGTGTGAGTAATGATCAAACTGATAAGCAAGCAAAGAATATTCAGAGCAGCTCAAGTCTCGCTTGTATAGCTTAAGGTAGATGCTGTATTTGGTTGGGTCTGGGTTCTCCAACGTCCACGTACAGTTTGTGTAGTTCTTGGGAAACATTTCAGTCACCGAATATGATCCATAAATGACCCCCTTGACCAGAGAGGAACACCAATAATCTTGGGCACCAGTTAATCCAAACATAACCAGAAGATAGGTGGAAAATATATAAATCAACAGGTTTCGAACAGCCTTCATCCTATGTCATTTGGCCTGCAGGGAGAGAGATGAAGAAGATTACGCAAAAAAAATGTTAAAGCAGAGCACAAGAAAGGTGGCAGATGATTTCTGTCAAGTGTGACTGACATGCTTCACACAGTTCTTACAAAGTCCTTCCTTGGAGAAAAAAAAGATGGAGAAAAGACACATTAACCTCAGCAACATGTCTTTTGCAGCTTCATCCTGCCTCCCATTTTGCACTTTAATTTGTGCAAACATTGCCACCTTGTGGCTACTTCACAACCCCCAATTTCTTTATTTATTTATGTCTTTTATTGAGGGAGGTGGGCGCAATAACGTGAGTCATTTAGACATTATTAATTGGGTCATATTTGGACTGGCACAGCCCCAAGAGATATTCAAATGTAGCCGTTTGGAATATTTCACATGGCAAAAATTGCAAAGAGGGTCTCTTTTTTTTTTTTTTTTTTGGCACGCAGGTCGGTGCAGTCCTCGGGAGTTATGAGGATGCGGCCGTTCATTTTTACGCAGTAACCAGAATCTTTTTGAATCAAGCTGTATTCTGGTGTTTTAAGCTGTTTGCTTCACAGGACAGTTTGATAATGTGCGGAAGAAATTCACACAAACACGCACACACACGCGTCCCCGTGCATATAATCACCACTGCTCCGCTCTTTGTGCGCACTTCCCCATCCAACACACGACCCTCCTGTGTGTGTGTGTCTTGATTTCGGGGCTTGACATATTTGATAATGTAATTCGATAAAGAGCTCCTGTTTGTGAGTGCGACTCTTTGTGTGTGTGTTTTGCGCGCGCGCAGTGTCAGAGGCAGGGGGGGTAGAGATGGAGAGAATGCAATGCGATGTCCTGATTGCTTTAATCCTACAGGCAATGCAGCTGTGAGCAGTGTCACAGCAGAATGTGCATGCGTGTGCGCGTGTCTCAAACTGTGTATCCGTGCGCGCGGCTGTGTGTATTTGAGTAGGCGTCAAAAAAACGCAAACTGTAGGTTTATTTTAACGAATAAATATTTTCTCCCGCTTCAACTTTTTTTTTTTGTATGATTCTGAGCTGTCCGTCAGACCACACCGGAATAATAATATGTGTCATGTAAGGATTTGTGGCAGCAGAGCAGAGTTAGATCAGCTCTTGCTGCGATATGTAAACCCATCTCCACAACCTTACGATGAGATTCATGGTCAAGGCTTCACTAAAAAAAATAAGAGAGCAAATAAATCTAAATGAGGAGCGTACAAAAAAAGAGCCCACTTTTTTATTGCCTGGCTTCAACGAGCCATTTCGTCTGGAGAGACAATCTGAACACGGAGAGATTCGTGCCGCGTCAGTTCGACGCCTGGCACTTTAAAGTAATTTTTGCCTCTTAAGAGGGAGATCAGCTCTTAAAAATCATCCGTTAAGCACCCCGGACTAATGCGAGCGGATGAACGCGCAGAAAGCCACGAACAGACAGGGCAAATATTTAACACGGGGAGGCTAAACTTTCACTCAGAGATGACACATGAAAAAGAAAATCCTGCTTTCACGCATCCATAATGGCAATGATGATCACATGAATATTTCCTTACCTTACACTGCGGAAGCTATGGCTATTTTTCCAACATTGCCCACATGATCCTTCATAAATAAATTCTGCAGCCCTTCAGTGAATCAATACTCCCCATTCCCGACGACAGAAGTCCGGCGCAACAAGATGCTTCAATGGATGGGAAATAAAACAGGGAAAAAATGCGTTACACTCCGGTCAGCCCGCTCATATCCTCCCCGTCCTCGTCTTCTTCCTCCTCTGGGTTTCTCCCATCAAACCCGAGCGCAACAACACCCCGACAGCCACCGAGCAGGAGAAATACCAAGAGAGAAATTCTTGGAGTGATGAGAAAGAAGCGAGCAATTCTTTACAGGGTTGCCATAAAAATGAAATCGGCGCGTCTCTATCTATTTCCAAATGATCTCTCCTGTAGTTTCTCCTCACGTCTGGGGCGGGAAAAAAAGAGAGGAAGAATAAAGAAGAAGAAAAAAAATAGAGATCCTTCAGTGGGTGGATGTGAGATGCTGGGGGCTTGTGAGTTACAACACAGAGAGAGAAATAGACGCGCTTTGCTGGGTGCTTGCAGAGCTCCAGGAGCAGGCTGCAATATCACGTCACACTCAGCCGCGAAGATAAAGCACGTACGTACGCTTCTTACTGCCGCTGCGTCTGGCACCACCACCACTTTCTTCCCTGCCATCCTCCTCCCCCTTTTTCCTTTTTTTTAACCCCCCTCCCAATACAGCCTTCTCTTAATTCGAGTCAAAAGGGTTTCCCCCCCTGAACCGGACCCTCCTCAGTTGTGTTCAGCTGCGCTTTGCTGTTGCAGCAAGCAGGATTATTTCATGGACGTTTTTTTTTATTCTAATCTTTTCTTTTGTTTTGCTTTTTTAGGAGGAGTGATCATAAATGTAATGCGTGCGCTCCGTCAGTGGGACTTTATATTTTTGCTTCTTCATCTGATGGGATGTTTTTTTATATTTTCCGCAGCTGGAATAATATTGCGCGACAACTTGCGCTAAAAGTTGCTCCAAGTTGTCTCCCTCCTTACAGGTGAAGTTTCACCATCTCCTCAGAGGTGCGTTCACAAGGTGGGGGGGGGGAATGGTGTACAGCCTGAGAGCTTATTCACTGGGTTCAATGCGTTTTTGACCCCTTTTTAAATGCTTCTCCTTGATATTCTGAGAGGCGTTTATTCAGCAATGAACAGTCAATTAAATCCAGTGTGAGCTCAGGGCTTCAACAGTTTGTCACTGACAATGCGTTATCAATGGCTCTGCAATAGCCTCCTTTGCCTACTGGCTGAATTCACGTGAAGAATGGAACCATAATGGACAAGTGAATGGGTTTTCCAGTCAGCTGGGTAATCTGCTGATCAGTTTGACTTTCTATTGTGTATTTAAAAAAAGCTTATTCGCGTATGTTCTGTATGAGACACAAACAAAACATCAGATATCTCCTCAAAACTGCAAAAAAAATATTCTTGAGAAATGATTGACTTGTGCACATTTTGCAGCTTTGCTTCAAGAAGGAGATTTCAAAAGACAAAATCCAAAACTAAATCCCTAAAGTTTCTCTGGTGCATTAACCATTAATGCTGTGGCTGTCTTCAGGCCTTTGATTAAAGGGGTTCCATCTGAGCAGATGTTGCACTAGGAGCCTATATTCAATAAGTTTCAGTCTGAAGTGTTTTTGTGTCGGCTTTACCAAAGAATGCTCCAGAAAAGACTACCAGCCTCAGCATGGTGACAGTTTTAAAAAAAACTTGTTTATGTTCCCTCTTAAAATCCTGCTGGACTGGCTGTTTACAGCGTCATTAATCTGTTGGCAAATTTAAAAAGGAGATTGCAGTCATTCAGCACAGTTGGTTTCCATGTCCTGTGACTGGCAGCTTTTTAATTCCAGCCTTTCCCAGGCAGCCATTGGAACATCATGAGTGACCTCGAGCCAGCCCACTTTCCCCCAGCCTTAATAAAGACTTTGGCATTCAAGGGCCTTTTTTGGCTTGGGGGAGCTGAACAAGGGAGGGGGGAAAAATTCATGCAAAGCCTTATTGAACAATGAAAACACAATAAGTAACTTTCCGCTGACTCGTGGAAAGGCCAGTTGCCAAGCTTCAGGAACGCTGCCATCAATCTCCGCCGCGAGGATGTTTCCCGTGTCCAAATGGCACCCAGCATGGGCAGCCGTTTCACAACCGAGAGAAAAGATGGAATTCATCAGGAAGTGGGGTTTAATGTATCCCAGTCAAAGGTGAGTGCGAAATAATAGCACAGGAAGTGGGAGCTACAGTGAAACGATGTGACTCAGTGTAGAATGACTAACATTGAGCTAAAATGAAAGAACAATTTGTGAAACGTGCGTTGGACTATTTCTACTTTTTTATTATGTCTGGTCTACACTGAACCGAACTGAGCTCTGTTCCACGGTTTGAATACATCGTTTGAAACTGAACTGTCAAGGTGACTGCCACTATTAGAGGCCATTTTCTTCCCACGTGAAATATAAATACATTGTTTGTTTGTGTAAAAACATTAAACATGAGTCCAGTGTTTTAAATGGACTTGTCCTTTGTGAGGTTGAATATTGATCTGGCAGGTCTAAATAGGTCAAACCATTACCAGATGTGATATTTTGATTTCCCTGGCTGTGCCTTGAATGTTAAATAAGAACAAACAAACAGAAACTAGTATGTGATCTGTATTATTTGCAGCCAAATGAATAATTATTTACCTAAACCCCAACAGACTGCTGAAACAGTGCGTTATGAAACGTCTACATAGTCATAAAGACTTGTAAAAAAAATTGGATCTATATTGCTCTCAGTTGAGCTCGCTAACAGCACATGCAGCAGATGAGTTTATCCCGTCTGGAGTCTCCAAAGCATTTGTGATATTTCTCATCAGTTGCAAAATCTGTCATATTATTCTGTCAACTGAAGAATCAGTTTGGACTCATAGATCCTGAATTATTCATGACCCTGAATAAAGAATAGGCCTATTATCACCTGCTCCTGTTGGTGTGACACAGTCTGCACTGGAACATGTGTGTATAGGGGTGTGTGTGTGTGTGTGACATTGCTGGATGCTATGCCTGTTTGATATAATGGCTGTTTTACAACAATCACGTCTGTAACAAATTCCAAAGTGATAAACGTCCACCTATTGACCATGTGATAAACGCCACTCTGTTGATGTAAACCAGTCATTATCCATTAATATATTATGAGTGATTTAGGAAGGATTCTCTCAGAAAAAACTTTAGTCTTGTTTTGTATGTTACTATGCATTTGTTTGGAACAGAAAAGCAAAATACAGCCTAAAACGTCAAAGCAATTGTTAAAAACAGGAAATTGCAGTGGTTCACTTATTATTTGTCCAAACACAATGACAATAGACTTATTAGACGTTTTGCTGAACGATTTCATGGTAAACTACAAATTATCATTTTTATTTCTTTTTAAGTTCTTCGTTGTGTTTTGCTTTATTGCTTCTGGGGAGTACATTTATACAATTTATCACTGAAAAAGTTCAATTGTTTGTTCTTGAAGCATGTTTTTTTTTTCCCTGGGTCTTCATTATTGAACATCTTCTTCTCCCACTTATTGCCATGCAGAGAACGAACTCAAGCTGTGTGATTGTGTGTGGAGTAGATAGTTAGAATTAGGAATCCATTTGGACCAGAAAAGTCCCCGTTTTGTTATTTACCCCAAGGACACAAGGCTTTGGAAATGTTTCAGCTGCTGTTGGATGGATGTTCCTGCATTTTGACCAGGCATTTCACAAAAGCTAAATAATAGTTTCATTTTTTTATTTTTTTTTCTCAAGTTTTTCCCTGAAGCTTGATTTTATTTAAGAACAATAGAGAACATGCCAGTCTCCTTTGCTGTTGTATCATGTATTGAGTGTATGTGGACTTGTCACACTATAATGTTTTAGACAACTTATAAAATCATATGAAAATTTTGTTGACTATTAAAATTGGCTTTTTGATCTAATTGTTAGCACTAAAGTATGTATAGGTCCAAAAGAGGCTTTCTTCAGCTTATACATCTTTAGTGTTGGACAAACTTTTCATAAGTTGGCATAAGTTGTATAAAACGTCATAGTGTGACAAAGTATTAAGAAATTATGACCAAAACTTTGTCTTAACTTGGATTTTTTTTTTCTTTTCATTGTTTGCCCTTTTGTCTTGGATAAACATTTTGAAAAACAGAAAAAAATGACCCATAAAGTGCACCTGACATTATGAAACACCAAGACAACATGACATAATTTAATGCAAAGTAAGCAACTTTTTCAGTGTTTGAAAACAAATCAATGTTGAACCCATTTTAATTAGTTTCAAGCTCTTTCTGTGAAGCCACAAGCACTAAATAAAAAACAAAAATTAAATTAGATAGCATTGTCTCCACGTTAAAACTATGGTTTTAACTTGAACGTTTTATCAAAAGTAATGGATAAGCTGCAATACTATTTGCTCTTGTGTCATCAGAATAAAACTCTTTTGTAGCCCTCAAGATAATGGACAATAGTTGATTCCAAGTGGTTCAAATATTTAGTTTAATACCAGATATGTTCCACATTGCTGCTATCCTCCTCCTCTGCATGCAGCTGGCATGGAAGTAGACTCTTAGTCTTGTTTAATATTACTCATGAGCTTGTAAAAGGGTTTCTTTGTCTTACAGCTTCATGTAAAAACAATAATCTCTCAGGAAGAACTCCCAGATCTCATAATATTTAGAGCAACATGATTAAATAAAGAAGCAGTAACCTACCCTGGGATATGAATAGAATAGTGCGATCACTTTCACAGGCAGTGCCATGCCACAGAGACTCGTGAACCTATACTGAACACATGGCAAAGCCGAGGCTATCTGCACATGCGACAACCTCAACACTCTCATAAACTGTCTGCATTATGGATTCATGCTTATAGTAAAGCGGTACATGATTTATGCCAACTGAATGTCACTATCAATGTATACAGGCTGGAGCCTTATGATACGATGCAGTCATTTTAATAATAATGCACTACTCTATTAACAAATGAAAGTGTCAGTGCTTTTCTTTTTTTTTTCCCCTTAAGGGCTGTTTTACCATTTTTTTTCTTGATATTTAATTAAAAAACTGTCCCAGAAAATGCAGAGTGCTGTAGTCTAGATAAGGTTAAGCGCTGAGGGCAGTTCTTGCACTTTTTTCTAGTTTGCAAATCATAAACACTTCAAGTGGCTGCAAAGGGAAATGTATGTTAACTGTATGAGATAATCAATGGCTGTCCAAAAGATGTATAGTTGAGCCTCTTAAGGTTATACTGCTCTTCTAATCGATGTCTTAAAATGACTTCCAATGTGGGGAATATGAGCTTTTTGACTGCATGATCTTTGCTAATCAATATTGTGATGCTTTATTAACTACTTTTTTTTTAGCTTGCTAGTAGGTCAGTTTAAATAGTGATCCAATAAAAATAAAATTCAAGGCCATGCATTTCTTGAAGGAATGCATTTCGATCTCATGTTGCAAAATGACAGAGTTGAAGCCATCTTGGTCAAACCTGGAAAATAACATAACTTGCAGTTTTATGCAACATCTTGTGTGATCGCACATATTTTGTCAGAACCTTGAAGTATGTGTTTTGAATCACTGTCAGCCATTACCACACTAGCCTGGTAAAAACCAGCCCCTTGTCCTACGCTTTGCAGAGGGTCTGGAACTCTGGCTATTGAGGAGCAATTTCTTGCTGGAGGCAACAAGATGCTTCAATGGATGGGAAATAAAACAGGGAAAAAAATGCGTTTAAGTTTAAAATGATTGTATCTGATTTACCCAATCGTTTGTTTGGCCGTCACGTATGTAGTGCCAACCTCGACCGTTAAGGAAGCTAAGCTAAGAAGCTAACCGGAAATTGCGTGTGCTGTAAACAACCATCCCCTACCAGGAGGAGAGAAGTACCGAGCCGAACCAGATGTCTGTAAATGAGTGCTGCAGGCTTTGTTAGACAAATTTCTTTTGGAAGGCTTGTCAACACGGACTGGCTTCATTCACTTCCCCCGCTGCCATTGCTAAACTAGGCAGACTAAAATTGCACCAAAAATCAACATCGTCATTCACAACTTCTCCTTCTGTTCTCTGATTGGCTCGGTTAAAATTCTACCGGAGAAATCCTTGTCAATGAGAGAAAACACAGACAGAGCAGAGAAGAGAAACTAGAATTGAGCGGAACTGAGGGAAGGGGCAAGGGCTATTACCACACCACATTTCAGCTTAAAATTAGTAAAACTGACGCAATTGTAGCCTTTTATGTGTTTGCTATAATTGCTTTGCTCTAGAGACAATCTTGAATTGACTGACTACAAAAGTTAATAATTATACTTATCAACACAGTGACTGACTTCTGAAAGCTTCAATAATATCTGTTCAGTGTTTCTTTACAGAGATGTATAAAGTACTCAAAAAAAAGTAACTAAGTTAAAATAAAAATACCTGAACAGAAAATGACTTTGGTAAAAAATGAATTTCACCAATAAGAAAAGTACTAAGATAAAAGTCATAAAACTGCTCACATTGGTAAAAGTACAAATAAATGTACTTTTCACTCTAAGAAAGGAAGTGTTGAATTGACTTAACCAAGTTATGTGAACTGGTTCCACTAAATCAAGTTGATTATTACATAACTTTGTTTAGTAGAACCAGTTGACCTAATTTAGTTAAGTAAATTTAGCACTTCATGTTTTGGATTGCATAAACAACTCATTTCATGATAAGTTCTGGTCATATTTAAATTTGTAGTGTTTAAGGAGGTGTTAAAATTTAAAGCAAAAGAAATAAAACAATTTTTTAATGGTTTAAATGTAACAAAATAAGAGTAAAAGTTAAGATTAAAAAATAACTGGTAAAATTACAGATCCTCAAACAAAAAAAACCTTAAGTACTGTAACATGGCTCTGAACACACATTCAGAAACAGGTGATACATATTTTGCTGAATTATGACAATTTTGTTTAATTTGATTGATACCTGACAAACAGCTACAGTGTAAATAACATACTGTACATTTAAACTGAAACATTCACACAAAATGTATTAAAACGACAGTAAAATTGTACTTCGTCCCATCAAAAAAACAACACTTCACCATCTCTAAACATAAAACTTTAAACCGTCTTTATTACTTCATAAGTGAGATGTATTTTTAAATGTTTTCACAGACTCTGTAATGCACCTTATTTGCTTTGACAGGCTTATGCAACTCCACTTTAGCACAACCTTGCGTGATTAATGTGGTGAACCGTATGCCGCACCGGCATAGTGCACTTTGATACCCACTGCAGTAAGAATAGAATCTTGAAACATCTTTGCTCAGAGACATTAGGCCAAAGTCTGAATCGTGTGGTGTTTTAAGTCTGAATGTGACTGAGCTCCTGACCCTGCAGCGTCTTCACTGTAATCTGGGAAATCTAAAAGTCAGTTAGCCAACAGTGTAAAAACGCTTTATGAGGATGATATGATCTCTTTTTTTTTCACAGCGATTACTGTTCTGTCTTTATTCTCGGTTGCTACTTTTGGTCGAACAGAACAAGTTAGGTAAGAAAAGGCACAATGTTTGAGTCTGACATTGATCGAAAACAAAAAAAACAAGACAAGTTATTGTGCAAAGCAAAGTGAGCATGTACTATCTGAGTAGTGCTTTTATGCAGTGTGGTAATATGTCCTGGAAAATGAGTATTTTAGTGTTTTGACAAGAATTTAATTCTTCATAATTCAATTTATTTATGTTTTAACTGTGGCAGCACAAAGATGTGGTTTAATGTTCCAAGAAAATAGTTAAATTCTTAACTGGGAAGAAGCTTTATATGTTTTTTTTTTTGCTTAAATGGGTTATCCCTCAATCCAAAATCATGCAGGTTTAATGAAAGGCCTAGCAATCCTTGAAAAAATGCATATCACCCTCCACCTTTCTGGTCAAACCTTATAAAAGACATTATGCAGGATGTGTTGAGGATGACTCTCAGCTATGATCACAGCAAATTTACTATTAGTAACTACACAATAGCTATTTTTATGTTTTTGGAATTGATTCCAAAAGTGAATATGCTGTAGGTGCACATCCAATGATTACTTCCTGAAAATTTCATTAAAATGTCTTGACTGGTTTATGAGATTTTTTTGCTAAAGCTACAAAAACACACAGATACAGGCGGAAACAATATGGGCTTTACCTTATAGAAAGTACAAATGCCTCATTCGGACTTCAACCCCCCATAACCTCTCAGCCAATGTCTCAGCCAGTGTTTAGACACTGGAGGGATATATTTGAACAATATTTCAAGACAGCAGACGATGGTAGAATACCTGCATTTTTATTTGCTTGTAATTTTACAATAAGCTCCACCATATGTCAAAAAAGGGAATCTGCAAATCAGTTTTGTATAGTGTTACTATGATGAGACAAATTTGTGTAACAATGACCAATCCACCAAATAACAGTTTCACTGTTTTACATTTCTGAATGTAAACACAATTATTACTCATTTTTACTGCATCCCATTAAGTCAATATTACAAAAAAAAAAGAAAATGTAAGTTTCCCCCCGGGGAGAAAAGGCTTATTCAGCAGGCCGGGTTCTGCTTCTCAAATCAGAATTTCCTCGAAAGCAGCACTTTACATCTACAGCTATCTTTTGTATGGTGAGACAATGGCATAAGCTGTTTGCGAGAGATAAATATTTAACTGTACAAATGCAATTATTCCATAAAATATAGTTGAAACACCCAAGTAAATCCGTAATAATGCACTGAAATGTGTTTCAAACATGAATTTATTTATTTGTTTTAAGAAGTGACGTTCCCATTTTCTTCCTAGAAGCACTTGTGTGAAGCACAAAAATAGTGAGGTTGAACCTCTAGTTGCTCCAACATTACAAATGATGTTTAAATTATTCATTTGATAACTGCAAAACAAACAAAACTTTAAGTAACACATGCATGTTCTGCCTAAATCTTTAATTTAACTTGGAGTTTACCGTTAAAGTGAAACTGATGTTGCCTTCCTAGAGTGGTTTGTCAGACTGTCAGACATTGTTCGGTTGAGAAAACAGTGACAAACCGAAGTGTAAAGAATTAATATTAGTTAACATAGTGGGTTCTGGGGTTTTGCAGGACCGTTTTTAATTTGATGGGAAACACACAATGTTGTAATCTTGTTACACAATCATATAAAAAAGCCTTCTCTTATACTATTGTATATGTTGTGACTTTTAAAGAGCAATATTCTGTCATATCCAACTACTTTAACCCATTTAAAAGGATAATCTGACATTTTCAACAATTTATAGCTTCCTTTTATAATTTTCTTTTAGTGCTTTTTCTCTTATTTTCACATATTATATTAAGTCAGGAAGTTTCTTTATATAAGAAAGATGCTGCCATTTTAAAGCAAAACAAAGTATATGGCCACAGACTCACTTGTTTACCAAATGGGTTGATATAAATATTAATAAATTCAGTGTGAGAAACTGGGCATAATCTGCAAGGATAAACATGCAGATGGAAATAAAATGAGAGAGAAAATCTATTTTTAACAATCCGTGGAACTTGCATTATACTTCAACAAGCACAGTTTCTATAACTGGAATATATCTTAAAAAAATACATGTTGTGCATTTCTGGCTATACACTAATACCCACAGTCTGCTGCATACAACGCTGCTTTACATTCCACTCACACACTTATTTGCCTTTTCCATGCCTCGGTTTAGAAATGAATTTTAAATCAAGGTAGTTTTTTTTCTCCCTCCAAGTTTTTTTTTCCATCAGAGACAATACGCACTGCATGAATCCTCAGGGCCTTTATCCGTTTCCTTTGAATGTGGTTCCAAACAGGCCCTCGACTCCCACAAATCCCCCCGTCTCTCTGGCTATGTAAATATTCCATGAGACGCTGCCCCCACACTGTGGATCAACTAGTACTCCTGACTTGAAAAACTCATCTCTGACAGCAAGGTGGATGACAGTCTGAAACCTGTACATTACCTGCTTTGTCTTTTCTTCAAAATCCCAATAAAGGAAAACAGTTTTCTGCTTTTATAGGCGTTAACCTCAATTTAGATAAAATGGAAACCAGTCAAACTTAATTCATTTTCTATAGTATACTACAAGTTTAAAACATTCAATATGATGGACTAATCATTCATTCTATGCAAAGAAAAAAAAGGCAGAGATCATGCTGACAAAGAGCTCTGAAAATGTCCTGATGGAGAGACGTGTCCTTGTTAATCAAAGAGATCATGGGTCACCTATGCAATTATCAATTCTGAACGTGCATAATAACAAACTATCTTTCCGACAAATCACCTGCCACATTTTAATTTCCTGTGTATAATTTATTTTACTCTGTGCAGTGAGAAAATGATGGGGTGGGCTTTAAAAAAAAAAAATGGCAATCTTGGAGATGCCTTAAAGTGAGCTGCTCAGTCATTAATAACAGAGACAAATGTGAGTTGCCCTCATATAAGCTTGCCATTGGGATCATATCCTGGTGGCTCCATTGAATTCTGTAGCTTGTAGTCCCACTTATCAATCACGGGCTGATGATCAATCTTTGCCAGCTTTACTTTTAACTCCCTCATATCTGCTCCACTCCTACAGAATGGATTCCGATTTCAAGCGATGCTCAACCAGAGCTGTGCTAGACTCAGTTGGATTTATGGATGATCCTATCATTAGTACAAATCTTTCATCCCTGATGCTTTTTCCATCTATGCTACTGTAGGTACAAATCAGCTTCCATTGACTCTTTTATTTAGTCTTTTTACAGCTCGAACATTGATGCAACCAGTGGCTGCTTTGTGAGGCTGACACTGCATTAATACTGCCGTTCCCTAAAGCTTCACTGGATGTATTGCAGAATGTCATGCAGAGCGTTTCTAAGCATCACAAGCACCATTTTCTCTGTTATTCTCCTCAGCTCATATCTTCTTTGTGCTCTTCTGTCTAAAGTATAAAGCCTCACACAGACTATTGGCTCTATCTAGCGTTTGTATTGCTCCTCGGACAACTGTGAGATACAGCTAATTAAAATTTCTGTGATCAAATAATTAGCCTCTCTGGCAGACAATGGGGAGTGAAATTCTTTTGTAATCAGCAAAATGAAGTGATAAGAAAACTTCCAACCATCTCCCAATTATCGACAAGACAAAACCCAAATGTGTGGCAATGTGATGCACCCTTTGTTTTATTTATTTATTTCTGATTTAACAGCATGACATTGTGTTTGTGTTTCGGTGTCTGCACCTCAGTGGGTAGATTTAGGAATTCAAATATCAAAAAAAGTAATGCTGAAATTCTTTGATAGATGCATATCAGCATAATCTTTTATCTATAATCCGTTTCTTGTTAGTGGCATTATCACCCACTGCCATGAAAATTAGGCAATGTGTGTGTGTACTTGTTTATGCATGTTTATCTGTCCGTCTGTTAGCAAAATATCTCAAGAACCAAAAGCTACATTTTAATAAAGCTGTCAGAAAGTAATCACTGCTTGCAGATTTAAAATGAAATAACTTTTGGAGTCGACCCAATTAGAGATGTCTATCATAGCTAATTAACCATCTCGTTCCCAGTAATGCTAATAAATCTGTTAAATTGGCAATATTAAGCTAAAATTTAGGGCAATAGTAGATTGACATTATACACAACGCATACTCTGAGTGCTAAAAGATCAGGTTTGTTTTTAACTTTGGCATGCAAGGTGATGGGTGATAGGCATTGCTTCATAGACCACTAGTTTTAAATTCTTATTATGTACAGGCAGTGCCATTACACCCCCTTGCAGCCTCTTAGTGACACCCCTGGTTGCGAATACCTCACAACACAAATCATCATAAATGATAGATGCCATGAACACTACGAGTTCATTTCCTGTAAAGAATGGCAAAAGCTTGCCAGAGTTTTCAGAGCTTCATCCACAGTTATCCGTCATGGAGTGTGGGTGGAAACCAGCTAGCCAGAAATATGACTCCAACTTATAATATGCTGCTGTTTGGCACAGTTGATCCAAATGTGTTTTAAAAGACAGCTGGATGTACTCGATGCACTCTTGTGCTTCAGTCTCTATAAAGTCTAAAGAAAGAAAAAAAAAAAGCAGAACCACAGATCCCATCAAAATCATTAAATGTAGACGATCATTGTTCAGAGAGCTGGGAACAAGACAGGAGCAACAATAGCCGATGTTGGTTCACCTCTAAGCTTCTGCAGTTTTTTCTCAGCTTGCTTGTTGAGATTTCACCGTACGTTTTTAGTGTTGTCAGTGGTGCTCTTTGCACATACATTAAGATGACGTGCAGTCAGGACATGGAGCTGTGGTTTGTCATTTGTTGGAGCAGGTTTTCAGCTAAATGTATTGGGCAGTTAGTAAAGACAGACTGCAGTGAATAAAACTATTTAACTTCATAGTTGCCAGGGTCAGGGCCGCAGTAGGTCAGTGCTGCGGTCTTATAATTCAAAGGCTGCAGGTTCGAGCCCAGGTTGCATCAGAAAGAGCATCTGGTGTAAAACAAGTGCCAGATGTTTCATGTGAGTTTGCTCGCCGTGGTGACCCCTGCAGAAGAGAGCAGCCAAATAAAAAATCAACAAAAATACTTGCCAGATAGAAAAGACAAAACAGCTTTCATTGTACAAAATAAGGTCTTACAAAAAATATCTATTCAGTGTGTTTTTTACTGGGCAAAGACTCAATAGCATAATAAATTTTTAGTCATTTACTTGTATTTTTATAACAAGCATTCACAAAAATTTTTTAATATGTGCAAAAGGGTTTTTTTCTATCTTTCTTTTAATGACCTTGAATATGTGTCTGGCTATTTGAATTCTGCAGCGGCTCTTCTGTTTAATAAAGATTAATGCTCAGAGATTATGTTCTTGCCATGCTAAGTGATTACATGACAGAAAATGCACTCAGACCAAAGCATGGGCCACGAGTGATCTGACGCTCATGTTAAGTAGTAGACAAGCTTAAAACAATGCGCTGATATAAGATGAGGTGAATGAGCAAATTGCACACAAGAATTTTCCCTCATTACACTAAATGGGATTATAATTGTACTCAATTTGAATAAATTGCCAATTTACAATCTCACAGTTTTGTTTATGACTAATGTGGCCAGACTGAAAAAAAAACACCATAAACAAATTTGGTGTAGAAGTGCAACATATTTCCTCTTAGACTTTCTTGTGTGTTGCTCACATTACATGTTTTATTTTGCCCAGATTAAAAGCAAACATTCTAATTATTTCCTGTCATTTTAAAGCAGAGAGCTCAATCAGCTGGTCGAAGCCCACCTCGTCTTGAGGAGCGGTTGCCTGGATCAACCTGTCCACTGTAATGAGACTGGCTGAAAACTGCCTGCACCACTGGTTTCCTGCAGCACGGCTGTCCCTTGTGATATCCATCTCCTCAGTCTGGTCTTGGCTTGTCAATCTGGGCTGGAGGGAGACTCTGCCTCTGCTGATCACATCTGCTCAGGAGAGCTGCTTTCAGCAACATGAATGGTCATGGTAAAGTGTGTTTCTGTCATCACAACCAGACAGTCCATTTAAATTGTGCCACACAACTTTACGAGGAATTTCCTCCTCTATTGTTTCACTTCTGAATGTGCATACATTGCCTGTCAGTCAAAAGGAGGTGTTTTGCAGATTTACCACCAGAGAGTAACTGATTTTATCACCTTTTTAAATTCTTTTCATACGAAGGATTTAAAAAAAATGAACTTTACTCCGATTTAAATGATTTTTCTGCAGTAACTCCGGAACAGGTTCTTCTGCAATTCACCCATCTTGCAATATGCATCAGCACCTGTCAGAATGCGTCCATCCTAGCAGATAAGCAGAAGCAACTTGAAAACATAAAATGCAAAAGTGTTCAAATATATTTCATATAAACTTGGTCAATGCAATTTAGTTTGTGTTTAACTTTGTATTCCTTTAAAAAACATAGGTACTTACTGCAAAGTCATAAAAACTGGAAAAAAAATCGTAAAGTAATATCAACATGTAGATGTTTCATATAAATATGTCTTCTTATGTTTAAAAAATATTGTACAGCAAAATTTGTTACAGATACCAACTTCTAGTGATGTGCGGATCGATACTGAAATATCGATACCACCGATACCAGAACTTTATCCTCAAGAATTGATTTTAAAATCAAAATATCAATATTTTAATACTTCAATCATTCCAGATAATATATCATTAACAGGAACACAGGGAAAAGTGACTAAACTATTGAAATCTTGACTAAACCAAACACATTTGGTGGGAACTATTTTTCCTACACATGCGCCCGTCGCTATTTTCATGTTAACATGTTCATGTAACAATTTAAGATGCAAGTTTTAAATTTAAAGTAGTTCTTGATAATTAAACAATAACTTATTTATTCATTTTATTGTTTTACTTTATATTTTATTGTGCACATATTTTGTATGATTGTGTCCTCTGTTTGATTTATCCGTTGTTTCAGTTTGGCTACATCCATATTTCTGGGTTTAAAATTATGAAAATAAATTATTTTGATGTCTTGTATTCTTTATAAAGCTTTTTTTTATAAATTCTACCTTTTTAGATTTACCAGACATATTAGGGTGTATTTGTACGATTCAGTTTTGCTGACGAGTGTCAGAGTAAATATTAGTTTTTTTTTTTATGTCCTGGTGAGTGAAGGTTATGTAAGTGATAATCTAATCCTTTGATTTATATTAAATGATTGAGACGAATAAAGAGAAGTTTTTTCCCTGTAAGTCTGAGTTCAGCTAAAATTGCACATCATTACATTAATATGCACAAGTAAATCAAGGAGACAATAATTTTCTATTTATTAATGTTTAAAAAAAATCCTGTCTGAAGCGTAGGCTACCTGCGGGAACCTGCAGTTGTAGATTAAAGAGAAAATATACCTCACACACACACAAGTAGGATGTATTAATGGGCTAATCTCTGGTGTACATCTCCAAGGGAGCCTGTGAGGAACACCACTAAGAAGTCCTATCTGTCCCTCTTGGGGCCTTTGCAGGTGTGTTAATATAACATTGGAGCTGTCTGAAGAACTTATTTTACATAGTGAGCACTAAGATAAATTAGTACGGTCTGTCCTTTCCCTTTAATGACAAGTCATTCTCTCTATTTCTCAGCTCTCCAGTCATGCAGACAACTCGACGCACGTTTGCTCCAGCCAGGTCCTCAGCGTGAGGATGACCCGTCAGTCTGCCGCGTGTTACACGAGCCAATCTGCTGGGATGATAAATGATAACCAGGAGCTCAGTGCTTCTGGACCTGTCAGAGGAAATTTCAGATTGGAGGGATGATGGGGTTGCCACACTGAAGCGTGGCGTGGGCTCACAGCGGGAACAGAGCACCGGATCCAGTGCCACCAATTAATGTTTGTCTAGCTACACCCAGGATATCCAGAGCACACGGCGAGCCACGCAGGCAAAGCGCTGCCCCGACAAATAACAGCCGAGCAAATGTGCAGTACTCCTGGGAGCGCAAGGAAAGATGCAAGGTATTATGTGAATATCAAACAACCAACAGCGACAATTAGTCTGGAGCTCCTTTGGGAATGGAGGGGAAAAGAACTTTGAACAAAAACAAGAGAAGCTCAGCTTTACTCTTTTCTAACACTAGTTATGTGTAAAAGAATGACTGTGACACAAGGAGACCCTCTCCAAAAAACTGCAAATCAAAATTATAAATCAAATCAAATCCCCTCCCCCATCCACACAGATATGAAACCACCCCATTATAAGAAACGACAAAAACACTTCAACAGGACGCTTGATGTGAGCATCATAGGACCCCTTCATCTCAAAGAGGCTGTTTTTTTTTTATTAAACCTTCCTCTCCATCAAGCTGCATGCTGTTCTCCCTGCCCTCTGCCACGTCTGCATCACTATGGCAGGTCTGTGTAAATATCAGCCATCTGGAAAAACCCTCAAACAGCAGAGGGTGCCAAAGCTTTTCCGTTTCAGTACATTTCACAGGAACACTGAACCCTGCTGTCTTTAAAGATCCAGTCCCATACACAAGATTTTGTTTTTATGTCACAATTTTCGTGGTTGTAGCTCATGACACGGGAAGGAACTTAACGTGGGGGGAGGGGCTTCACGTGATGTTTACAAACATGTCTGCCTTCAGGACAGGAGACAAACTGTGTACACGATTACGTAATCCTGTGTTTCTTTTTCTTTCTTGCTTTCTTTTTTTCTTGCTTTCTTTCTCACTAAAATCTGCTTATGTGAGGTTCCATAGAAAGGTTATGAACTATTAATATCTTACCTGTTGTAGATAATGTCCTCCTTCCTTCCTTTTGGCCATTTTAATGAGCTGATGGCTTTTGAATTGCTGAAGTAAATTATGCTGTTATATTTCATGCAAACACTAATTTATTAACCTTTACATCATTTCTAAATATTATACATGGATATCCCAGCAGAAATATTATGATATCACTGCTTGAAGTGTCCTAAGCTGCGTTGGAAATGCACTTATTTGTTCTAGACTAGATTAGTTTTGAAACTGAAGCAAACCACTTTGGTTTAGGCCCTGCTCAGATTAGCCATTAGCTCATAAAAAACTTTTTTTTAAATTTTCTTATCTTTCAAAATGAGATTGTTCCAAAAGTTATTCATGACAAATAAGATAATTGTTCATAACTTTTATTTTTGCAGAAATACACCTCAAAAGATCTGAACTCTCGCTTTAGGTACTTTTGTTTTTCAGCATGGAGCTGCCGTGAAGAAACACTCCAAACACTACAAAGCCAGTATTTCACTGGGTTGCAACTGTTGGAGACTAGCCTGACTCACAATTGCAAGCAAAATTAAAGAAAATAAGTCCTTTTTAAAGGTGCTGTCTCACTGAATTCTGAGTGTTTGCGTCCTGTATGAGACCTCAGTCCTCTGACCGAGGACTGATGTCCTCTCAATATTTGTTTTAGGAGTTTGTGAGAGAATAAACGCTCTCAGAGATAGAACAGCATCACAACAATCTGCCACATTTTCTTTCGCATTAAAATTGCAGGATGCTAATTGTTTGTTTTGAGGCCATCGCTGAGCCACAGTGTGTCTGCATCTGCTCACATCTCATTTGTTTTTGCAGTGCTGCAGCTTAGGTGAGTAACATTATCTCCTGATGGTGCATCCCATCATTTGAGGCCCCCACTTGCTGAGCTGTCTGTAAGTTAATTCTGTCAGCCGAAATGAGCATCTGTCTGACATTTAAACCGCAGGGAGCCCCTGATACGTTGGCAGCAAGAATAAAGAGCATGCACCATGAAAGTATAGAGAGATATGTAGCGGCGTAATCTCAAGATTGTCTCCAAAATCTTTAGTTTTAAGTGCCAAATGGGCTTCCGAAGTGAAAGGCTGGCCAGCGCTTCAAGTGACAGATGCCTGATATGTTTGGCGTGGATTAGCTAAAAGCTTATTTCTGCACTTTTCTCTGCCACTATGGAGCTCAGGCTCCTCAGACAATTCACCACTTTCTGAATTATGAGCAGCCTGTGAAGCATCCAAGCAACGGAAACGAGGGCCATCCAGCTTCAACATCTACTCTATTATAAAAGAGTCAGAGTCACTGTAACAGATACATGTAATCTGTACAACTGTGAGCTGTTTGATACATTTGTAATGTTTGTCACATAAAATAGCTGTGAATACCATAAAAAATAAAGCTCCATGACTGACACCCACTGTCTTCTATCTGAAGAGCAACACATACATAATAAATCATTCAAATGGCCACTAGGACATAACTGTAAGATCTTAACATTTGACCATTTTTTTTTAAAGCAAAGTCAAACACGGCATGAAAAAATTCCCAACCACTAATGCAAAGTAAAAAGCTCCATCCACCTCCCATAATGTTCCATCCAGCATCGCCCACAGTGATGGCCAGTCAAATTGGATTAAGCTGAGGTGGCTCGGGGCTTCTCCGCAGCTGCTGCTGTTTGATATGAGGTTTAGGTGTGCTGCAAGTATTAACTTGGCTGGACTTAAAAAAGACCTGTAGAGATATTTTAATGTTTTATTTGAAACCACAGACTATGATGCTAATGAGTCATTGGCTATGCAAAAATGGAAAGCGTATTAAAAGGAATGACAAACATGCAGGCATGTGTTTCAACCTGTTAACTCCGTGATTAAATTATATATTGTACGTTTCGTTTCTTTATGACTCATGTGTGAAGGTGGCAGTAAATACACATTACAAAACTCAACCTAAAAAAAATCATGGTTTAATAATATTGTAGGTAACTTGTATTATTTGAAGTACTTTACACATTATCAAATTTTTAACATTTAATTATTTAAATGTTACCAGTCATGTTTCAAAACATTACTCCCCACCCCGCAATGACTGAAGCTTTCTTGTGATGGAGGACATAAGTTATGCTTAGCCTGGATTCTGTTAGAAGGCAGCGAGCCAAGTGGCCACATGGCCAAGACTTGATGCTCGTTGCCAAAGAGCCCCAAGACACAATACCACAAGTGGCAGCTAGGAGCAGCTTTTACCGCAAAACAGAAAAAAAAAAAATATGGTCATTTGGTGCACTGCTTAAAATGATTTGTTCAAGACACCCTGACAAATCAATCATTTCTCCTAGAAATAAATGTGTCGAAGTAATTTACTGGAGCAAATATTAGTCTTGTCTTATTTTATAATAGTAGAGAAATTTTGTTGTACGTGTTGGATAAAATTATATTAAAGATTAACAGCCAGCATCATCTACCTGATTGTGAAGTAAAGTTTTTTAAGCCTTAAATCTTATTTTAGCCACAGCTTAGTGCCATCAGTTTTAGTGGTAAAAAGCCAATTGATTTGACCTGACTGACTATCAGCAGAACATTAATCCTTCCGTCTGTGTCATGGATTGTGGAGACTGGACCCAGGAATGCAGACAAACATGAGGAGCTAGAAGAAAAACTTAAAATTTGGGATTTATTAAACAAAAACAAAAAGGCTAAAGAGGCAGCTACAAAAGCTACAAATACACAAACAGAGGTGAACTGGAGCACCTGGAGTAGCTGCATGAAGCACACACCATCAGACTGCAGGTTTGTTGAAGACTGGAGGATTATAAGGCCTGGGGCTGATGAGAAGAGAAATCAATAAAATAATAAATCAAAATGTTGTTTACTTAGTTGTTTCTGTCTGCTATAAAATGGATAATGTTTTTGTGTGATGTGTAAAAACTGAATCTTTAAATTCTGAATATAGTGACCGTTCAGTTCCTGAACAGCAGAAGTGAAAGTTTATCTTGCCAAGCACTAAGTCAATAACACAATGGGACTTCTCTGCCAAGGCTGCCCTTTGTTACTCATTCTGTTTGTACATTTTGTGGTTCCAGTTTCTGTGTGTACCCAAGAGGGTAATAGGTAGCTCATTGGGTAATGTTTGGATCAAATGTTTGGTTTTTGCAGATGATGACTCAGTTGGGAGGTTAGAGATGAATTGATATCACAGAAAGAGAAAGTTGATGTTTACTTGAGTTACCTCTTACATGGAAATTGTTTTCTACTTATGTGGCAATGAGGGCAGGCTGTAAATAGTCCTCAGAAAAGCCTTACAGTCATTAGTCAGTGGTTGGGGACTGAGAAATTAACAGTGGAAATGATCATTTTCATCTTCTGTAAGATAAAAATGTAATAAAACATTAGAAGTTACAAAACGTCTACGATTGTTATGACCCCCGCAGCATTTTATTTTTTCAAGATTTTTGGTTAGCCATATCACGGAAACAGCTTCACCAATCAACATGAAATCTGGCAAGGATGTAGATGTGTCCGGCCTATACTGCGCTACCCAACAGTTTTACAATAGACCCCATATTTGAGGAGAAGGCACCATCTGAAAATGGGGTGTCTGGACACACAAAAAGGCTTATAACTCAAAAACTATTCAACATAGGAGCTTCAGATTTGTTTTGTTGTTGTTTAGCACTGTTGAAGGGCTATCTATCAGGCCCACCAATGAACCCCCCACACGCACCCAGACCCCCCCACCCCACATGAAAAGGGGGTGTCTGGACATACAAAAATGCTTATAACTCAAAAACTATTCAATATAGGAGCTTCAGACATATTTTTTGTTTGTTGTTGTTGTTGTTGTTTAGCTCTGATGATGTGCTATTCATCAGGCCCAACAGTGAGTAACCCCATCCCTTCGGACCCCCACCCAAAACAATAAATCTGTTCAGGTGAGTTTTGAGTTCTGGTGCATTGGTGCTTTGCATACTTGCGGAGGTCATTTATGCTACCACTATGCGGTATCTAGTTTATTTCAAAATTTTATCAAGGATACAGTTGGCAATTGTTTTGTTAACTGCACTCATCAGTTTTTTTCATAAAGTTTTTCAGAAACATCCACAGCTTGACTGACTTACTAATTAATTAATTGAAAACAATGTGTTGATGTGTCTCGGTTGTGTTTCTGTGTAAATTGTAAAGACATTAAGTGTATAAGTTAAGGACTGGACAGTGATTAAAAAACGTCTTATGTTTTGGTTTATTTTTACCATAAAATAGCATATAGAACAGCAAAAACAAACTTTTAAGAAAAGATTAGTGTTAGCTCCCGCAGTGGTAGCTATCTGTTTATATTTTGACACCTCTAATTATCATGTTCGATTTATGACAGCTTAGTCTGAGAAAGTTGGATCAATTTCATGGTTTAATTGAAGTGGTGCAGCTTGTCAGGGCAAAGTCACTGTGGTGATGGATTTTGATGGAGATGTAGAGCATCAATAGGGGCCAGGATTATGTATGTTGTTACTAAGAAGAAGCATGTTGATAATGAACAAACAGGACCAAGCACTGATCCTCATGGGGGCACCTTGGCACTGATGAGCAATAGAGATGATGATGTTGACAAACTGTTGTCCATTTGTGAAATGTGACTTCCAGCAGTAAAGGACATTACCGGTGATATTAAGGGAGGACTCAAGGCGGGAGTGATGCATGATGTTAGTGATGCTGATGATGAAAACTCCTGAGTGAATTGGAGTCTTGGCCAGCAGGGAGGTTTGTGAGCAGATTTTGTGTAATTAGCAGAAACTGGACTAAAATGGCTGTAAGTAATAAGTTGAGATGAGCTTTCAGAGTATGTTTGACAAAAATGAGAAATTGGAGTTTGTAAAGGTATATGATTGTTCAAATTCAATTTTCATTTCATTGCTTTGTTTGTTTTTTATTCAAGTCATTAGTTACAGCATCTAGTTTGAATTAAATTCAAATGAAATAATAACTTAGACAAACCAGTTATCAGTTAATGCATTTATCTTCATTCTGTTCAAACTTATGTGTTTTGAGTAGTGCAAATGTAAATAACCATTATAGATAACATCAGCAGTAAAAACAATCTGATATTTTTATTAATTAATATATTTTTATCTTCTGGATCTACTGAACCTTTGTTGTACATTTATCACCAAAGCCATGTTATGTGGAGGAACTTTGACTTCTTTGTGATCTTCGTCTGGGCTTTAGGAAATGGTACCAGGTGTCTGCAATAAAATCACATTGACATTTTTGAGTTCATCAATGTTAAGGTTTCTGTTCCAATACAGGGAAGTAGAGAGGATAAAAAAGGGGCTAAAAAGAGCAATATAAAGAAAAGATGAGAGTTGATATTGCCATGGGAACGGCTGCATCTTGTGAGTCGCTGTGGGAAGGAGCACATCTGACCAGAGACATGTTATGATGCTTCAACAGACATCAGACCACATTCCGCCTGCAAAGGACTTGATATGGGTTAGATTTCTATATGTTAAAAAATGGAGCCTGGGAAAATCATGAAAATATTTTCTAGATGATTGCACTGTTGGCAAATAAAAATTGTTGAAGATAAAGTGGAACAATTAGGCAACAGGCAGAGCTGAAGTTGAAGGATGTACATAAGTTAATGTTTAAGGAAAATCAGACAGTTGATCACTCAGATGTCTTAATGTAATTTCAAACCTGTGCTTTAACCAAATAAGCAAACAAACCCCTTGTGTTAACACAGTGTATGCTTCAGGGCAACAAGGTGATTTGCAGTTTGCAGCATGTGACATATGGTTGTTATGGTTCTTACAATCCAATGTACATCTTTATCATAGCAACCACATAAAACTGACGACTACAAAAAAAAAACTCAAGGATTTAATATACACACACAAATCATTTGGTGAAGTCACAGGGTTACATCTCTTTTATATTTCATCTGTGAATTCAGTTCATAAATGCAAAATAAGAATTGCGAATCCTTTTTTTTCAGATTCTGTTAAGAAGACTAAAAATTAAAATAATGGTGGTACTACAGCCAAGCTTGACAGTCAAACTTCAGAATGCTAACCATTATTTTTCTACTATTTATTTAATACTATGTCAATATAAATGACTATGAAGGCAGACAAAGACAAATTTACAAGTGGCACAAATTTTAACAAGAAATTAATACCCTTGTAGTACATATTCTTATTTACTACTGTAACAAGACACATTTGTTTTGTATTTTGAGTTTGTTTCTGTTTCTTTGGTTTATTGTTTCATCCTCTTGTGTGCAGGTTTTTATTTCTCTGTGCCACCAGCCACTTCTCCCAGTACTTTTCCATTGTTAGTCTCTGCTCCCTCAGCCAGCCTGCCACACACAGTGAGGCCTGTTCCTTATTTTACTGTCACAGCTGCAGCCATTTCTCTCATCAGCTTCTGTCCAGTGGGGCATTGTGTCCTCACGCCATGTCTTTTTTTTTTGTATGTTTTCTGCCATGTCAGCCTTTTGTTTTGCTTTATAATAAACTGTAAGGAGACATACTGTGCTTTTAAATCCTTTTTCACATTTCAATAATTCAATTGGGGTCCATATAAAGTGGAACTGCAAGGATTTAGTCTGTTTTTCTCCTTATTGTAACTCCACAAGACCCTCTTTCCCTTCTTTTCTGAGTGAGAGGAGAATGAAGATGTTAAAATGTACTTGGCCCAGACCTTGTTAGGTGTGTTGGCAGAATGACCCAAAGAGCAGGCAAAAGTTCAAAAATGCAAAAATAAAGTTTAATAACAAAAGGAGGGCTGTTGTGGCAGCAAAAGTCACAAGAATCATCAGAGAGACAAAAGCACAAGAAACACAGAGGATACCACACTGGCTAATAACGGCACAATGATCTGACAAGACACAGAATATAAAGGCAACTAATGAGAGACAATGAGAAACACCTGGAGGAGACACAAAAGGAAACAGGTGAGATTGGGCGGGGCTGGAGGAATGACAGACAGCAGGGCAGAGACACACAGGGAAACGCTGAAACGCTATAAAAAACAAACACCATGACAAACCTTATCATGCGTTCACACCAAATGCGTTTTGAGCGTTTTTGAAGCTCAAAACACTGGACGCTTGTGCTCGACGCTGGTCTTTTAAGCACTTTTTAACACTCGCGTCGAGAGCCTTTTTTCCCCCTCCTCTGCCGGTCTCCCCTCCTCTGTCGATGTCTGTTTAATGTCGGATGAAATAAAGAAAGTGGCTTTACTTTATTTACTGAGGTCAAGAGAACGTAGCGGCTCCCAGATTATTAATTTATAATTAATTCACCAGATAATTCCGTGACATTCTGAGTTTAGTGAGTTTCACCACCCAGGAGCTGCTAGCTTACGTCTCGTCAGCTAGCATGCTGCAACTGTTTATATCCCGAGCTTGGTTTGATGAGCCGCTGACCCTCACCGGTGCCGCTACCTCCTGCCAGGACACCGACTACAGGCACTTGACTTCAGCTAAAGAGCTCCTGTCCGTCTGTCTCAGGTTAGTTCATTCAGA
>JARVJO010000001.1:25453544-25463916 GCA_031762555.1 Cynodonichthys magdalenae
CCCCCCCGCTAGCTCCCCCCACCAATCCCAACCCCACACCCCACAGCGCCAAGTGTTTTCAAATTCAATTGCTGATGACTCTCATCATGAGTCTGGCTTAAATATTATTCAATTCAATAAATTTTTTTTTTACAAAGAAAAAAATATTTTGGAAAGAAGTCATAGGAGGAGATCATTTTTTTACATTCCCTGCTAAGTAATTATTTCTGTAAAAGTTAAAGTGGTCAAAATTTGATCACAAGCTGCTTTCCTGTGATTGATACAAAAACATGAAGGAGGTTAAGCAGG
Organism: Cynodonichthys magdalenae; assembly: GCA_031762555.1. Lineage (NCBI taxonomy): Eukaryota > Metazoa > Chordata > Actinopteri > Cyprinodontiformes > Rivulidae > Cynodonichthys > Cynodonichthys magdalenae. The sequence continues at coordinate 25,453,833 of JARVJO010000001.1, forward strand.
TTTCGCAGCAGGCACCATCCTTTTTGTTTCCCATTCAAGCTAAATCAAAGGAATGAATCAGCTGTGCTGTGGGCTACATAAATGATAGCCTTTGTAGATAAGAACTCTCACAGCACTGGCTGATTTCATTTTGCTGTCAAGTGGCTAAAATTATGTTTCTCATTCGATGCAAGGCTTTGAATCAAAGCTCACTTTTTGCCATTTTTTATGTTTAAAAGGGTAAAGTGAAACTTTCTGTCATGCCAAGAGTTCTTTGTAATTATAACGTAAAACGTGACAGCATCATTTTATTATTTAAACCATTCGTTTTTTTTGTCCTTGGTTGAGGAAGCTGAATCTGCTTACATGTTCCAGTTCTGGCAAAGAATGAGAATAATTGTTCTTCATTGATAATGCATCAAAAATAGCAGAGCTGCATATTAACTGTTCTCAAAAAACAATTACCATTTCATAGTTTGTTTAACTTTAAACAGAAGTTTTTAAAGCCCACAGAAGGAGGAACATAGCTCACTATAGTCCATAGACGAACTTTTATATAATGTTTTTAGCTCCTATAGGTGCCTTTGCAGCACGAAAGGAATCATCTATGTTGCAACATTGATAGTTGGGGAAAACTATTAAGCGAAGGGTCCAGATAATATAAGAGTGATAAGTGTTGGCTTTCAGTGCAAAAGATGGAAACAGAACTTTACAAAATGAATTGTATCTAAATTTGCTCATCAATTTTTTAGGACAAATACTTTAAGTGTGATGTCTTATTCAAACTCAAGGCCCGGGGCCAAATGTGGCTCCTGACCTTCATCCGACCCACCAATAAGCCCCTCCCCCACTTCCTTTTTTTTCTTCCTAATTTAATATAAATTAGATTTTACATCAATTGTAAACTTTGCATTTATGATTCAATGCAACAAAATAAACAAATTTAATCTGTGAAAGACAATACTTATCCCAACTAGACTGACTAAAACTTGCTTACTTTTACTTTTCATAGTATTTGTGTGTTCCTTATTTAACATTTAGTCTGTTGCACACATAGTACTTTTCAGTGTTTATAAGAGGACATGTTAAAACTATGTTTCTTTGCAGGAAATACCACATAGAGCTCAGTTATTATATGTTAGCAGTGCTAGCGGTGAGACGAAGAATGGAACATTTTGTTTTGTCAAAACTGAAAAAGTCAATAATAACTGGGCTTTTGAGGTTAATAATGCTCATCTGGCCCTCAGTAAAGATGAGTTTGTCACTGCTGTATATTTCATAAGATTTCACAAACCATTAGTTTTTAAGGTTTTGAACAAAACAGCTAAAACTCTTTCATATTATAACATAGTCGGCATGAAAGTAATGACGGGGGGGTATGAATTTCTTCAAGGAATGCACGATCATTAGTTTAGCTTTGGAATAATCCAGAGGGATTTCAGTTTTCCATTAGCTCAGTTCCTGCTAACACCCAGTGTCTGTCCATTCTAACTGCTACTGATCACCGCACAGCTGGGGGTCAGCAGCTTCGCTCACAGGCACCTGGACAAAAAAGATAGCGGCTCTCATTAACACAGACACTTATGAACTGTTAAAGCACGTGCGTAGGTGGCTTTGAAAGGCAAAACTCCCCTAACTTAACCATCTGGCATGAACAACATCTGAGGAAATGGTGACCCATTTAAAAAAAAAAATTTTGCAAGAGAAGTGCTGAGTAGCATCTGCTTGCTGTGAATATGCCTTGGGTCTCTCATATGCCATGACAAATTACGTTGGGCAGTTTACATTTAATTATCCACTTCAGTGCTCACCTCAATAAAGAAGTAAAATAAAAGAGCTGCATTTTATCTCATTCCAAACCCAAGTACTTTTGAACAATGTTTTTTTAGGAATCCGCATGACACAAACTATTGGGAGTATGCATTTTTCTTTTTTTTTTCAAATGCTGAAAACCAATTTATAACAATGCCTGCTGCAGTTAGTATTCCCACAGATGGACGGTGGGTTTTCTTTGGAGTCACAGCTGGCAGTGTTTGCAGAGGAGAGCAGATCCATTCAGTAGCTGTTGGCCACCATGACAGAGATCATTGAAATGATGTTGTGATGATAAATAAGCTGCCTGTGTTGAGAAATATATCATTTTTATAGTGTTAATTAATCTTCATGTCATGAAGGTTTTATGATGTGAGTCCGGTTCTGAGACCCAGATGATGTGTTGTCTGTGCATTGCACTAAAGGGTTGTTGAACATGGCACTCCCTGCTCGAAATTTACTTCCGTCTAAATGTCACACATTAGACGCGTTTTAACATCTTTCCAGTGTGTAAATGTGGCCGACGGCTCTCAGCATTAAATCAATAAGTCGTAAGTCACTGGTTTAAAAGTGAGAGAACAAAATGTATTTTTGTTTTTGTGTGCTACTCTTTGATTTTAGCTACAATTCTAGTAAATTTAACGTTTAGCCAAACTTTGCTGCCTTTAGCTGGTATTTTGCTACTCTTAGCTTTCAAACTGATTCTGGATGCTTTCAGCTTAGCTAGGCTTTGGATACGTTTGGCTGTTCTGCTTTTTTTAGCTTTAACAACTCAGTTTCAGCTCCTTCAGCATATTTCAGCAAAGTCATTCAGTAATTGGCATTTACACTGCATTTTCCAGAGGTGTATAGGAACAATGTTCATTTACTTTGTTACAGTACTTTACATTTGAGGATATGGAATTTTCAAAAGTATTTTTTAAGTCATAAGTTTTACTTTTATTTTGTTACATTCAAAACAAAAAATATATATACTTTCACCTATTTACTTTAAAATTAAATACCTCATTACATGCTACAAATTTAAACCTGACCAGAACTCATTAAAAGAGTTGCATATGCAGCCAAGTTAGTAAGTTGCTTTGCATTTATTAACTTAGCTTAGTGGAACCAGTTGACAAAGCTTGGTTAAGTAAATCCAACACTTCATTTCTTAGAAAAGCGCTTTTGCTTTTCCGATTATCGTGACCAGTTTTATGACTTTTACTTAAATACTTTTTGCATCGGTGAAATCCATTTTAAGTCATTTTCTGTTGAGGTATTTTTACTTTTACTTAGTTATATCTTTCAAGTACTTTATACACCTATGGCATTTTCACAGATTTTAATTGCTTATAACCTTTCCACAAATAATAAATAAATAATGTGAACTCTCCTTTTATGAAGCAAACCGAAAGAAAATAATCTGAAGACTCAACTAAATATAATAAACTTTATTTTAATCTCTGAGGCCTTTATTATCCTTCATTAGTATGTGTAGTAAGAATCACTTTAAAAGCCTTTCATCAGATGTATCTGTAGAGATAAACCCCTAAAGGACCAGTTTTTAATGATAAAATAAGAATCTAGGTCATTATATTGATACAGTAGGTTTGATTGGTAACACAAAAGAATTCAAAGAGCATAGGTAATAGCAGTCTTCCTGTTATATGTTCAAACTCAAAGACAGCAAGTGAGTCACCTCTGTAGTCCAGGATTTAGGTCATCCAAGTAACTCCAGGTGGCACAGGTCCTTCCCCGAGGATATTATGCTGTCTGTTTCTGCACCAAGGTTAGAAACAATGGCCCCAGGGCATAATAGGGCATTCATTTTTAATGTAAACTAACCCATCTCTAGTTGTGGCCACAAGGTGATGAGTGGTGTATTTGACTCTGTACACGTAGCTGCATAAATGTGGTTTCTATTCCTTGCCTATAATTTATTCCTGGACTTCCAGTGGCAAAGAGGAGACAAACACATTTGGCTTTTATCCAATGAGAACTCAGCTCAAAGGCTGCAGAGGGCTACAGTAACAGTCTGGAGAAAGCCAAGAGTGAGCGCCGTAAATAGAAAATACCTGCCAAAGGAGGACAAAAGGTACACGGGCTGAACTGTGACAATAATGTGGTTCACAGGTACGCTTTGATCATCTTTGATCACTTCTCAGGGCAATCTTTGTCTGATGCAACATACACAAACTAGTGAAAACTGTGTATAAAAAAAACAAGTTCAAGGAAGACATGTAACATCCTGCAAAAGTTCTCTGTTGGAAATTTCAAGAGAAATTCACTTCAAAGCTTCAACCCAACTGTAACGTCACCCAGGCTGTCTTTCTTGTCTTTGTTTAATGTTTAAATTCCTGCTGAGGTGATTACAGAAGCTCCATATGCATACTCAGAGCTTTTACTTTGGTTTGCTGAGCAGATTTTGAAATTACCTTATTTACCAAGAATGTGTCAAAAAGGGAAAAAAAAAGAACAATTTTGGTTTCATGAAAAACTGTCTGTTTTTTTAAGAAGCCAAAAGGCCCAGAGTGGAAACAAACACTGCTCTTTGTTGGCATAGATTTCCTCTGTGCTTTGTCACTCTCTGTCATCACACATTTACAATAAAATAAAATGTCTCTTGAAGTTCATCTAAACAAATTTGCTTACATTTATATAAAAAAAGGAAAAGAATATTTTCTGTTGTGAGTGTAACTAAATTATTTTTCCTCCCACAGGTGAAGGGAAAGGCAAAGCAATAATTTTATGTCTGTGTGTGTGTGTGTGTTTCCGTTTACTTTTTGATGAGTTTTTACATGTTGTAGTTCCTTTTTGATAAATTACATTTTTCATATTTCGTGTTGGTGCTCTGTTACTTGTGATCGTTTCTTTTCTGTTCTCCTGTGTCGTCAGTCCAGTCTTCCTCAGTGGAGATCCTGCCAGACCTACTTTTACCTGAAAGTTGTTCCTTATTTCCTTGTTTGTCTTTACCTTTATAATCCCTCAGTGTCAGTTTAGAAGCCATGTCCGGTTTCCCCCATGCTTGTTTGTTTCATTTCCTCAGCTCTGCAAGTTACAGCCAAGGCAGTTTATTAGATTACAGTTTAGTTTGCTTTTTACTAGGATTTATTGTGTCATTTGTGTATTCCTGGGTTCAAAACTGACACTCAGGATGCTAACTGTGTTTGACCAAAATAGTTAGAACTCTGTTCCTTAACATATGATGATTTTAGTCTAAATATCTGGTGCAAAAGGCAGCAGTCATTCTGTTTAGTTTTTCCTATAATTTTTCAATAAAAGTATAAAGAATGTAATTGATAACATGCAACAAGTTACGATGTTTAAATATGTTAAAAAAAGCAGCCAATAGTGTTGTAAAATATGCCCAAATCCTACCAAAACAGGCAAACAAACCAAGTGAAAGTGCTCTTCAATTACAGCAAGACTTCTAAATCTTGCAACTTGTATTTCAAAGACTTCCCTAGAAGCATTTGCTATAAAGATGTCAGATCAGCAGGAACAGCACCATAAACTAAAAACAACTCACTTGTTTCCTTGAACACTGTGGAATGTTTATGTCTTATTTTATCTCACAACATTGATCACAGACCAAACTGAATTAAATAAGCCAGCTTTTTTTTTTCTTCTTCTTCTTCCTCTGAACAGTTTTTTTTACATGTGTGAGGAAGATGTCCTGTGGGATGTATTCTTTCAAGGCAAAGATGTATAATCCTCAGTTCTGGGCATTAGGAATGTAATGGCATTTAAGGGTGTTTACATTCCACATATTGCTTGTGCCGTTGTTGCTCCTGTTGTTTTTAACGGTGACCCTGGTATCGATTAGACTTGTTCTCTTAAAATGTCAGAAAGAAAGAGAAAGGTAAAACAAAATGTGCTTTTGCATAAGACCCCCACCCCACCCCCCCCACCCCTTTCATTTATACAGTGAAATGCATGAGAAAACCATTATTGCTCCTTCTTTCCCTTTGTCTGTTGGCAAAAATAAGATGCACTTTAATAACCTCATGCACAACAGGAGCACAACCTTTTTATTTTTATAAAGCATGTGTCCTTCAGAGAACTCCCCTATCTCAGCTTCCAGGACCCTCCAACTGTCCGTACATGTCTTGTAAATAGACTATGACTAGAAACCAGAGAGTGATGTCCAGAAACCTGTGTTACTCTAATGACATTTAAGCAGCTGAACTGACCTATATAGAAAATACCCATTTATATTAATGTGTTCTACTCCATTTCCAATATATATTAATGCGGGGTATGAATTTCTTTGGCTATGTAGACAGACTTTTCCTCAGCATTGTTCTCATGTTAAATAGAGCTCTTGTTAATTATTGATCATCCTCACAGCAATTTATGTGAAAGGAAAAATGCTGAATCATTTTTCTTGCTACTTTTTATTCCTTTTTCATCTACAGTTTTTGAGGCATAATTATGTCACGTATTAGGTAATTATAATAGTTTAATAAATGCGCTCTTTAATTCAAGGTGAGCTACAGCCACAACATGTGAGGGTACTTCTGGTTTGTTCTTTCAAAACGAGTTTCCTCTTCATCACCGGGTGTAATAGTTATCGGAGCAGCTGTTGCAGCCCACTGGAGCTCATGATTTCACCCAGGTTCAAGATAAACATGTCACTGTGGGTTAGAGGTATGATTGCTTCTTTTTGTCTGCAAGATCTGCATGAACTGGTAATTTACTTGCTGCTGTCCTACTCAACTTGTGCAACACACAAAGCTTTGCTGCAGTGAATTTGTGTCTAAATTGTTGTAAAAACTAAATGTTCCCTCTCAATGCATATATGACTATTCCCATTAATTATTGCGTGCCATCAAAATGTCAAAGCAGATAAGATTCATTTTTGCTTCTGTGTATTTTTTCTGCTAACAAAATATATTGTAACCCACTTGACAGATTTTAATGAAACTTGCAAAGAGTAATATTGATACATCTACAACTAATTATTTGTTGGAGACAACACAGTTCAAGCTAAATGACCTTTAAATACACAAAACGGCTACAGCTCAATCAACTGTACAGATATCAATATAAAATCTAATGTGGTACTAGCTGAGATTGATGCTTACAATATGCATATGTTATAATTTTGCATGAGATTGCTTATCATGATATTTCAAGGTTTGACCAAAATGGCATGAGCGAATCCATCCATCCATCCATTATGTTAACTCACTTCTTCCTTTCAGGGTCACAGGGGTCACTGGTGCACATATCCAGTATTAGGTATTGGGGTACACCTTTGACAGGTCGCAAGTGCATCACAGGGCCACAGAGAGACACACATAAGAATAAATTAGAGTTACCAATTAGTCTAATCTGCAAGTTTTTTTTTTTTGTCTGTGGGAGGGAACCAGAGTACTGGGGGAAAAAAACACTCATGCATGAAGAGAGAATGCAAACTCTACCAAGAAAGGTCTCCGGCCGGGATTCCATCTGACAAATTTCTTGCTAAGAGGCAACAGCTCTACCAAGTGAGCAAACTACACAGCATGAGGGAATTTTAGGCCTTAAATTTTTTAATCATTAAAAACAGAAAATAAGCGTTTATGTAAACCTTTTGCACTGATTATCAATTGCCACAATCTGAAAATGTGACCTGATCAAGACTATATATATAATTGACCAGGTCATCAGACTCATTGCAGGCATATTTAAAATTTTCCTGCTCTCCTACTCCGTCTAATTTTTATTCATCTGCAATGTGGTGATTAGATGAAGGAGTCAGGACTGCAATCAAGTATTCACACAGGACAGAGAAGTGCAGCTATGAACATTGATAATATTTGTGTGAAAAGCCGCACCGTGGCTTTTCCAGCCTTGCGTCCTCCAGGATCTATTTATCCAATACACTAATGGTAGTTAAATGACAGCAAAAACTTGTTAGCTTTCATTTGTGGGGTCCTTTGTGACATTAAAAGCTGGTAATCACACGGAGGTGGGGAGAAACAGGCAGATGGTGAGACTGTAGGAGTCAGAACTTCACTGGATGTGTTGAACATGGGAAGGGTAAATTCTCTGACAAACAGCAAAGAATGAAGAAAAAGGTGCATTTTTAAGTTAACTTGATCTGAGTTCACTATTTTTATAAACTTCATATTTTCATTTGCTTGTGTGAATTTTGGTCATTTTCCTCAAAGATAATTTAGCAAACACAATGCAAACTGGAATGAAATTTGAGTTTAACCATCACTGTAAGATGTGTTAATGAGTTTGAAAAGGTAGGGCGGTGGTGATGATGGGGGGGGGGATTATTGCTTTTGTGTTATATTCAGTCTTTAGAAATAACACAGCAGAGCAATATGGAAGTATGTAGGTCAATTGAGTATTTAAAATTCATTCATTCAGAAACTTTTAGAGGGAGTTTGGGGAGAAACACTTTACGCCAGTTCCTTTGTCAATAGCCTGAATAGCTTTTGAATAAGTGTGGCAGGTAGCGTTTAACCAACTTTATGGGATAAGCGAAGACTGGGAGACGTGTGAGCGCAGGCTGTGTGCCGATGCTGCCACGGATTATAACACAGGATCATTTCCATCCACACTCACACTCCGGTGGCAAAGTTAGCTTGGCAACAGAAAACCCTGAGCCCAGACTGAAGCTGCACATTTATAACATGTGCTGCATGAATGTTGATGAAAACCATCTGGGAGTCCGGCCAGACCTTTGCACCTGCTTCAGCCTCAACGCCAAACAGACAACATCTGGCAAATATGAACAATGGATAACAATAAATGTTGCATCAGATTTTCATTTCCTTTTCCTTTTTCTGTGTCCAACTATACTCATAACATCTTTAACGTGACACATGCACTGATCGCATAACCCAAAATAGTAATAACATCATAAAATGCATCATCTTGATTTAAGTAAAGGTCTGACAATATTTTAAAGGATTGCAAATCCAATCTTTTGCAAATACAGACATGTTTGTTCTTCTCTCTTCATGGGGACTTTGCATTGACTTCCATTCGATATCTGGTAAGTTCTATGTCTAATCCTGACTCCTTACCCCCCCCCCCCCTTTTTTTTTCTGCTCTCTGCGAAGGTGGACGCATTTCCCCTTTCTTCCCCTTCTTTGGGAGCCTGTCTTGCATATAACTCATTGCCTGCAGAGGTTTTTTTGGAAAACTCATATTGTGTCTTGCGTCATATTGTTAGGGACATAGTATGATGCTTTGGCATCCTTCTAGAAGGTGACCTGTGGCCTATTATGGTCAAAAGCTTTCTATTGCTAGTGACCAATGTGGGCACAACTCCTACTTTGTTTTTTTGGCACCTAATATTCTGAGGTGGTTATATCTTATCCCTCACTACCCTCATGTTTGTTATTTTGTTTGTCTGATGCAAGGGTAGTGCCTCTTCATAGCTGCAGTATCCAGGGCACCTGTTCTCCCATGTATGTGGTTCTTTTGTGTCTCTTGAATGGGTTGTTCTGAACTGTAATTTCCCTTTGAGATCAATGAAGTATTTTTTTATTGAATTGAATTTGAATTGAAACCTAACCACCCCGGTATATACCTAACCCTAAACCTAACCTTAACTCAGATCACACCTTGGTCCTAAACCTAACCCCCCACCCAAAACCACCATTTAGATTGGACTGGGCTTTTGTCCCTGTGATGAACGGTAGGTCCTCACAAGGCTGTGTGTACTGGGAAACTGGTCAAAAATCTTACCCATAAGGTAACAAAAACATACACACACACACACACACAAACAAACCTATATCGTCTTTGGCACTGAGCTATAAAAAAATAAAAATTTTAGATCTACCAAACCACCTCAGTAGGTTTTTGAAGAACTGCTCCAGTTTCTCTTGCAATGTTGAACAGAAACTCAACAGTAATCCTTATTACCATCTTACTATGTTGATTACATATATGTCGAGTTAAGCGGGAAACCTCCTAAGGTGTGCAAAAACAACTGAAGCTGTTTTCAAAGATGTACAGGGGGAGAATTTCTGTGGAGAATTAGGTCCAAACCTTCTCCACAGATGGTGTTCATGCACTGCACAGCTGGGTATTTTCTGCCGGAGAAGCCTTCTCACAGCAGGAAAAACTCCAGGGTGATGCCTGATTGGTGTACCTAGGTAGACATGAAACAAAAAGTAAGCTGTGGAAATCTCAAGGTTTTGTTTTAGCACCCGAGAATCCCCGTTTGGTGCAACGTTGAATGATTTTTGGGTTGAAATCAATATCACGGTGATTTGGATTAATTCCCAATATCAAAGTGCAACATGAAAACATGTTGTGTGTGTGGGGGGGGGGGGGGGGGGGGGTTTATTATTGAAAT